>BPTQ01000006.1:197747106-197809880 GCA_019973895.1 Chrysanthemum seticuspe | reverse complement strand
TCAAATGAAAAGGAAAATTAAAGACCTAATTTTTATTAAATAAACGCTATCACTATTGTTAAAATGATGTTTTTGGGAGTTTTCTTTTTATGAAAGCCTTTTACTTCAAAAAAAAAAAAAAAACTTAGACAAAAATAGACAAATAACATAAATAATGCAAACTAAAATGAACAAAACAAAGTAGTGCAGAGAGTACCAAGTGTCCTGATATGGATGAAGAAGAGGCCTATTGCAGTTGTTGAAGTTGAGTCTTGATCAATCCCACCAGTGTTAAAGCTGATTGTCTTTCATTTCCCACAGGGTCTGGAGGAATTTCCAATTTCTGACTCAGCATCTTTTCCATTAGTCTTTTGGGCAAAGGATACTTTCTTTCAGAAAACATGTAGACAGTGATGCCACCCTTAGTCTCAAGCACATGCACTCGAGGGAGAGGATAGAATTTCCAGGATTCAAGCTTCCACCGATGTGAGTTTTCCCAAATGGAAGATGCTTTGCTATTGGGAATGTGTGAGTTTAACAGGGCTTGAAGATCTCCTGGTAAGAACATCCCAGAACCTTGTGGTTCCTTGTTGCAATAATGGGTGGTAACTTGAGTGAACAGAGAAAGTAAGTCTGCCCTGTCTACCAAGTGTAGAATTTCCTTCAGAAAGGTGAATTCCATTGAAGTGGAATCCCTTCGAAGAAGAACATTCATCTGATCATCCTTTAATTTCCAGGCTATCACCTCATCTGAATTTCCATCAGGAAAATCAGCAGCAGACCCTTCTATTATGAAAGTGGAGTCATCAGCTTCAAGATCCACAGGAGATCTGTTGGCCATTCTCTTCTTCCTCCCACCAGTCTTGTTATGGTCCCCAGATGGAGCATCTTTTGCTTGTGGTAACTTGGGAGAGTTAGTTGAAACACCTTCACGTAGTGCATTCATCTTGTGAAGCATTTCTCTCGCCCTTTCTGTTTTTATGTCTGCAAGATCAGCTTCCTTAACCTTAGAAGCTTCCTGTGTGCAAATGATTGCCACTGATGAAGTGGGAGCTGATATACCAGATGCTTCAGGAGAATTGGAATGTGGTTCAGCAAATGGACTCTTGACAGTGAAGGAAGCAACTTCAGAAGTTGCTTCAGCAGGAATGACTGGAGCAGTCACCGTGGGGGGAGCATCATCTGTCTTGAGTCTTTTGGCTTCTTGAACAGCTTCATTCTCTGAAATTCCTTTTAAGTTGGAAGAGTGTGCTAAAGATGATGATCTTTCCTTCATGATTTGGTTATACTTGCGATACAGGACATGATCAGGAAAAGCCTTGACTTGTTTCATTGTTAGGCCAGATTTGGACATTGAGTATTGGTTTTTCACCACCCTTCTTATTTCATCTTTAGTGGGAGGTTTGTCTTTGGCCTTCTGAGCTTTGATGGCCCTCTTTTGTGCAATTGCTTCTTGCTTCCTTTGTCTTCCCTGAGCCATCATTCGCTCCACATAATTGTCACTGAGGAAATCTCCACCTAGTATACTTTGAGCTAGAGAAGGTCTTGAAATGACTTGCTGAGTTAGAATATCCCAGTGTTCAGCAGGCATCTGAACCCTCAGTGCATCTAGTTCTTTTCTTCTCTCAGGAGTTAAAGATGAGAATTCCTCTGTTTCAAGTTGTTTAGCCAATGCTACACTTTCCTTTGACTTCTCAAATTCAGCCAATCTACTTGCTTGACCCAGTCTTTCCCCCTCACTCACCAGGTTAGGACCAAGCTCATCTTCAGTGATGACATTTTTTCCTTTATCATCAGGCTGCTTAACACACTCTTCTTTAGTTAGATCAACTATAGGAATCTCTGTTGTAATACCTAGGTCAACATGTTGATGTAGATTATCAACTGGAGTGGTCAAGACAACAACATCAGGAAGAGCTGCTGAAGTTGAAGGGCCTGATGGTTCTTGAACAGATGAAGATTGACCAAGATCTGGAGATGCATCCTCCATTTGCATATTAGCAGATGCAGCCTTATCAACCCCAGGTTCCTCTGAAGCTTCAAAAGAAACCTTATGAAGATCAGATCTCTTTCTTCTGATGTACAGAACAGGTTTCTTCTTCTTTGATGAAGTGGCAGCTACTGATGAAGGGTCATTGAGAGAAACTTCAGCCAACATGTCCAGAGACCCAAAGGGAGGAACTTCTTGTTCTTCATCAGAGGAAACCACAAGTTTCCTTTTGGAAGACCCTTTTAGTTTGTGCTCTAAGACCTTAACCTGATTCTGCAGTTCTTCAATTTTACCCCCAAGAGACAATTTGGTCTCTGCAAGTTCCTTTTTCAGATTATTAACCTCTGCAGCATACCTGTTGACAAGAGCATACACAGATGAGAGTGAAATGGGGTCCTCAGCTCCACCAGCAGACTGCTCTATGGTAAGGGGAGCCTCATTGGACCTTTCAGTAGAAACATGGTCATGCTCAATGTGAGGAAGATCTTCATCGAGAGGATCCCTCACAGGACTTGGTGTGGGTGGTCTATTAAGATCTGACTCAACATGAGTATCAAGTGTGGATGGAGGACTGGGACAGAGTGGCTGGTCTGGAGCAACATGAGTTTCTTCAACAGTAGAAGATGGGCCCTCATCAATGTTAACCAATGGATTACCATCAGTAGCAACAGGTGAGGTAGGAGGATTGTGAGCCACATTCTCCTCATTAGCAGCCTCATTACCTTGGGCCAACATGGCTGCCAGCAAGGGATGATGTTCCCCCTGAAAGTGGGTTCTCATGGTTGCAAACAATTTAGCAGTCAAAGAACCTATAGGATAAAAACCTTGGGTTGGGGTAGTGGTGTCTAAAATCATTTGTAAAAACCTTGGGTACATTAAAAATTTTCCCTTTGTCTTTTGAATATTTTCAACCATGTTTTCGAAAATATACTTAGAAAAATTGAAAGTTACCCCTTGAGAAAGACACACAATACCATATCCCAGTCTGGTAGAGAACTGGTCCCATCCTCCAGTCTTGTTGCTTATGCATTGAAGCAACGTGTGAGCCAAGAACCTCCACTTTGGGCAAAGTTCCTTCTTCAACCACATATCAGTCCTTGTACCTCGATAGCCAATAGCTCTTAGCCCAGTAAGCACATTTTCCTGACTAGAATGAAATGCTCCATCAGCATCTTCCAAGTGAAGCTTCCTCCTAATTAGGTCCTCAGTAACGATGTACTCTGTTTCATCAATCACAGCCCTAATCTCTGTCTCACTCCTCTTCTCAGCAGATGCCCAAAATTGAGTAATCAGTGATTCATATATCTCATTTGGAGAATGAGTTAGAGCATAACGAATCTTGGACCTTTTCAGAAATTCTACCATTGGTTCGTATAGGTCATATCCCTTGCCATTTCCCAGAAATGCAACTTTGTTGTGATCATGTTTAAATTCAAGAGCCATGAGGAATATGAGTGTTTAGGGTTATGATTCTTGAAATGGTGAGTGTTTGTGGAAGTAGAATAGGAGGGAATTCGTTTGTTCTGAAGCGAGTGATGGTGGGTGGAGTGTTTTTGCCCAAATTATAGTCAAAGAAAAATGGACCGTTTGGTTGACTTTTGCTGACGTGTATTGCATCTTTGACCCAACTCAAAATAACGCTTCGGCAGAAACACAAGATCAATCTGCTGAAGTTGTGGCATCAGCAGAATGCATCAAAGATGAGAATATCTTCGGTAAGTTTCTAGAATTACTGTGCCACCCACTTGCATTAAACTCATTGAACCTTGAATCCGTCTATAAAATGATCCCAATGTAATTCATCTTTTCACCAAGATCCCCAAATATTTACCACAAACCCTAGAAGTGAAATAACCTCAATTAACCCAATTGCACCATGAATACCAAACCTGAGATCATAGATCTCACTTCCTCATCTTCCTCATCCTCTTCATCATCATCAAGTGGTGAATCAAACCCATGGTACCATTACTTTCCTCAACCCTATCCAAGACCAAATAAATCGCCCTTTCTTCCTTCTTCAGAAGATGACAGTGTAGTGAATCCAAGTGAATCTGCTGATGATTCTGATGACTCCTATAAGGAGGGAACGTCTTACTCCCAACCTCCAGCACCTCGGTCTCAACAAAGACCTCGTGCCAGGAATCCGCCACTCCCCAAAGATAGAGAGGTGGTTCTTGGTCTCACTGCGCCATCTTTTGGTGCATGAACACACATCGTATAGTAGAAGGGCTTAAGGAGGGTGGATCGATTGCATTTTGGTTGAAATGAATAGATGAAGCACAAAGGACACGATAGTTCTCTTCGTCATCCTGCGTGGTCATCGTCATCATCAATCGTTTGCATCAATCCATCCTCCCATGTTGGTCCTTAGCATCTTCGTCGTGCTGGTCATGCATATCCAACCAGCCAGTTAGACTGAATGGGTGGTTACGCAAGACCTACGAAAGCAAAGCCAGCATCAAAGGCATATCCAGCATTCCATTAGATTTCGGAATGAAAGATATACACTAGATTAGGCTTAGCTTAAGTGTACAGCTCGTATCTTGAGGATGCAAAATAGAAGGTTGACTTTATGTAAGCTGTAAGCTGTAAACTGTTTCTTGAATGAATGAATGAACAATTTGACTTCAATTTCTTTTCTTTCAGTATTATCTTCAGTAGAATCAAATTGTATGCTTCAGTATTTGTTATCAGAAGAAACAAGCAACACTCTTTCAGCTATCTGACCATGTACTAATGAGCCACTCTTGATGAATTTGATCATGATCATGGGATGTATATACTGCAATCCAGATAAGGAACAGACAAAATGCAGTACAGACAACTACAAAACAGACACTAAAACATACACAACAACAAAAACAAACAAACTAGAGAAATATTAGAAGTTAGTGTTAGAAAACAAACTAATATACAAAAATATGCAGAGTTTGCACAAAGATATACACGTTTTCATAAAATTGCCGTAACTATTATTTTTAGAAAAACTATATTAATTTTTACGAGATAAGTATTACGGTAACTAAAAGGACCATATTGAAGGCTGTTTTTAACGATGATGTAGAACTTTTTGGAACGAAATGTATTCTAGTAAAATCAAGATCACCAAGCATATTTTTCAAAACAACCAACCGTTTGTATAGCAGAGTTGTAATAAGTTATTTACAGATGCTTAAAATTGGCCGAAACTCATTTTTTTACAACATTTTGGACAAAATCACCATCTTTAACCCTTATTATCTTTATGTTCGAGACCTTTATGTCGAAAACTCCTGAACTGAAACTTCTAGATTTTGATACGAACTTTCCAAAACCGTCGAGTTCGTTTCCTAACGTTCGACGTACACCATTTTACGACTAGTTTTACGAAGCCATTTTTGTCACTTTCATGAAAGTTCCGACGACATTGTTTTACGACGAAAAGTGATAATTTCACCATAAATCATTACGAAACCATTGTAGGATGACATTTTGACGTAAATACTTGTAAAGTGATTTTTGAATGGTCAAGACGTCCAAAGAGCATTTTTCGACGATAAGTAATATTTTTTCAAAACTCGCAAATGGTATAAATAACATACGAAATGCATGCATAACATTACATCATAACTCATTACGTATCATATCATTCACAATAGGTCAAGGTTAAAGCATCACACTACATGTCGGTGTACTCACTCTTGTCATCATACCAATTTATCAAGTGAGTTTTCATAGCCCCACTTTCTATTATTTAATTGTTTACAAACTTTTGGGGGAGATACATGCTCAACTACTTGTTTTTATAAATACAAATACTCAAAATATTTACACTTTTATGCTACGCTATACTTTTATACATGATTGCATAATACTTGATAACATTTATACTTAATAACATTTACACTTGATTGCATTATACTTGATTGTGTTACGCTAAACTTGAAAGTCTCCTTGGATAACACACGCATTTAGGTTTCGGAGATGAAGTAGAACCAATGCTATTACTTTCCTTGTGAGTTCATACCCCGCTTTTATTCGTTTAAATTCTTATAAACTATTTGGGGCGAGATACATGCTTATTTATCAAAACATTTAAACTCTATTGCCAACAACATTACATATACTCTAGACTTGGTGCGTGTAGTGACTAGACTTAAACAAACATCCCAACATTTATATGTTGGAAGGCCATTAATTTGGATACAGCCCAACGTGCGTCGTTGGAGGAACATCCCAGCATTTATATGTTGGAAGGCCATTAATTTGGATACAGCCCAACGTGCGTCGTTGGAGGAACATCCCATCATGTATATGTTGGAAGGCCATTTATATGGATACAGCCCAACGTGAGCGTTGGAGGAACATCCCAACACAAGTTGTTGGAAGACCCTTGTGGTGACATTATACTTTTAACCATCTTAATGTGCATATACATGATTGTCATACTATTTTTAGCAGTGGGTTGTAAACACACAGGTTGCAAGTTTTGTATGGGCGGGACTTGGAACTGAGTGGATTTACGATGCCTTTGCTTTGTGAACTATTCTATATGACCAAAGACTTAGACTTTGTTGCATGAACGTTCTTTAAAGGCTTTATATTTCAACACAAACTCTATGAACTCACTCAACCTTTGTGTTGACACTTTTTAGCATGTTTTATCTCAGGTACCTAAGGCATTCACTTCATGGCATGCATATGGACATATCATAGAGTCGTGGTGACGACGCGTCTCACTTGGGATTTATAAACTTTAAAACATCGTTTGGCTTGTAACAAACTTATTTCCGCACAAGTTGATTTTCATTTGAGACCAATACTTTGTAAACTCTGATTGTTTTAATAAATTAAACGATGTGTTTTCCAAACGACACTTTAGGTCGTTCGATATAATTGTAACTTTGATGCTATGACAGTCCTCCCCAAGGTATTCAATTCCGCTGCAAAACAGGTAATTTGGGGGTGTGACAGTTACTGAGGTCTCCCCTCCTATTGTATTTGTATTCTGAGGTCACCCCTCCGAATACAATGGCTACTATTGGATATTGGGCTGCTAATGCTTCTATTGACTGTATTGTATTGTATTGTTGGCTCGGGATGGATTTCTGACAAACCTTACACTATTGATATACCTATATTGTACCGTCTGTTTACCCACGCACCATATTTTCTACCTGCTACGATATGATTAATATGCGATTGTATGATTTAACTGTTGTCATCTGAATATATGTTATCTTACTGTTATGTGAACCTTGATTGGTCTGGTGATAATGTTTGAGTGTAACCAGTTGATTTATCTGTTATTATGGATACCTCCGTTTAAATTATGTTCATGGGCTATGATTATCCATTGGTGTCTTATTGCTAATTGATGACCTGACATGCTTATATCTGTTAGGATATTGCTATGTTATTAGTCTGTGGGTTATTTGTCTTGTGTGATCACCGTGCTCACTTCTTAATTAATTGCTTCCGCTTGCTTTTAGTTTTCCGTTAGGCTTATTCATATTCTGATTTTCTGATCTGATTTCATGTTGTTCTTATGTTGAGTGGATGCGACGTCTGTTATGCTTAATTTGGCTTCGGTGCTTGTATGTCTGTTTGCTTATATGTGATTATATGTATGTTCTGGATGCGTTGCTTGTTGTGTTCTTCTTGATTGCTATTCTTGCTGGATATATGTATAATTGTATTTCTGCAGGATCCTCATTGACTCATTGTTCTCATTTCATTGCGACTTTGTTATCAGTTTCCTTATTTCATTTGTATCTCTGCTTTCGTTTAGCTTCCGTTCTGTTATATCTGTTCACTGGGCTTTTTAAGCTCAGCCGCATTTCTTTTCCGGCGGCAGGTATTTAGGTTTGAAGATGGGCTTGATGGGCTGAGAGTTGGATTATTCGAGTAGACCGACCTTAGTTACCTTATCGTTCTGGATTTTAATTTGAAGAGCTATTGTTTTTAGATTTTTTTTCGTTTGGACATATTGGATTTTGTATTTTTTTTCTTGTAAGTCATTCATTTATATGACTTGGTAATTTATTTTATAAGGCTTCCGTTTGTAAAATTTTATTTGTATGTAATGTTATGACACCAGAATGTGACACTTCTACCCTTGTCGGGTTGGGGTGTTACAGGTTTATTTTCTTGGAAATAAAGATCACTCAGCATGTTCTTCACGTTCTTCAAATGGATTTGTGTGGCCCGATGCATGTGCAGACGATTAATAGCAAATGCTACATTCTCGTAATTGTTGATGACTACTCTAGATAGACTTGGGTTTATTTTCTTCGAAGTAAAGATCAAGCTCCACCAAAGATCATCACCTTTCTCACGAAAATTCATGTTCAGTTTCGTAACACGGTCAGACAAGTCAGAACAGACAGATGAACTAAATTTGTTAATCAAACATCAATTTCAAGAACACCCGAACAGAATGGAGTTGTTGAAAGACGAAACCGTACGTTAGAGGAAGCTGCAAGAACGATTTTGATAAATGTGAAACTTCCAGATTACTTATGGGCAAAAGTTGTGTCAACTGCATGCTATACTCCGAAATGTTCAATGATCACAAAATGTCACAACAAAACACCTTATGAGCTTATCCATAACAGAAAACCGAACCTAAAACACTTTTATGTATTCGGTGTTGTCTATTATCCAAATAATGATCATGATGTCTTTGGAAAGCTAAAGGCTAAAGTTGATATTGGAGTCTTTGTTGGATACTGTGAAAACTCTAAAGGATACCGGATTTGGATTCGTCGTACAAAGGAAATTATGGAGACTATTCATGCTAATTTTGATGAGCGCACAAAAATGGCTTCTAAGCAAAACAACTTAGAACCCAGACATAGTCTCAACTTCCCTAAATCATCAGCTGACGAAACCTTTCAACTCACTCGTCGTCAAATGAAAATGTTGTTTGCTCCTCTATTTAATGAAGATTTTAATCAATGTGCTCCAGATGTATCAACTGTTTCCGCTGCTCAACCTGATCAAATTCCAATACTTGATACACCTGAAACAAAAACAACCGTTGATGATGCACCGCCGGTCGAATTTCCAACAATAGCTAAACAAACCGCTTCAAATGACAATGACCCAGCTGATGATCCTCTAAATCACAATGTACCTGCACCTGCGGATTATGATGGAAATACGTTTTTCAACCCTTTTGCATCTTAAACGTCCAATCCAAATGTTGTTGAATCTTCTACCAGCCATCTGGATCTACCTAATCAGCACAATGTATACCAAAACCAACCTTCAACACACCGATGGACCAAATATCATCCTTTTGTTAATATTATTGGCAACCCATACCAACCAGTCGTAACCAGACAACGACTTTATACTGACGGAGAACATTGCATTTATGCATTCACTGTCAGTCAGACCGAACTCAAAACCATTAAGGAAGCAATGACTCATGACAACTGGATTGAATCCATGCAAGAAGAGTTGAACCAGTTTAAATGAATAGAAGTATGGGAATTGGTTGAAAGACCAACAGGGTCTACGTCATTGGTCTAAAATTGATTTGGAAGAACAAGGTAGATGCTGAAGGAATGGTCATTCAAAATAAATCACGTTTGGTGGTGAAGGGTTATAAACAGGAAGAAGGTCTCGAATTTGAAGAATCATTTGCACCGGTTTCTAGACTTGAGGCTGTACAGATTTGTTTGGCATTCGAGGTTCACATGAACATCACCATCTACCAAATGGATGTCAAAACTGCATTTCTGAATGGATAACTTATGGAGACAGTGTATGTTAGCCAACCAGAAGGATTTGTTGATCAAGAGTTCCGTAATCATGTCTACAAATTAAACAAGGCTCTTTATGGTCTTAAACAAGCCCCCCAGCCGTGGTATGATAAGTTTTCATCCTTCTTGCTTGCTCATAATTTTAACAAAGGATCGGTTGACCCCACACTATTTATTCAATATCACGGGGAACACATTCTAATTTTTCAGATTTATGTATGACATCATCTTTCGTTCTACCCACAAAAAGTACTCAAATGCTTTCTCAAAACTAATGAAAATAAGTTTTTAAATGTCAATGATGGGTGAGCTTGCGTTCTTCTTAGGACTGCAAGTTCATCAATCAACCCATGGTATTTTCCTCAGTCAGTCCAAATATGCTCTTGATATTTTGAAAAAACACGGTATGCAAACCTATGACACCTATAATACACCAATGGCAGTAAACTAGATGCTGATTTACATGGGAAACTAGTTGACCCTACCAAATACCGTAGTATTATTGGGTCTCTCATGTATCTAACAGCCAGTAGACCCGATGTTGTATTTTTTGTATATATATGCTCCCGTTATCAATCAAGACCGACTAAAAAACACCTCTCATAGGCTAAAAGAATCCTCCGATACATAAAAAGAACCAGTAACTTGGGGATCTGGTATCCGAAGGATTCTGGTTTTGAACTAATATAATTTTCAGATGCCGATCATGCTGGGTGCTTATATACAGGTAAGAGTACTTCTGGCGGTTTGCAATTCCTTGGTGATAAACTGGTGTCATGGCAATCGAAGAAGCAGGACTGTGCATCGTTGTAGTCAAATGAAGCAGAATATGTAGCCATGTCTGCATGTTATGCTGAAGTCATATGGATGAGAACAAAACTCCTGGATTATGATTATGTATTCGACAAGATTCTGGTGTACTGTGACAACAAAAGTGCTATTGCGTTCTCGTGCAACACGGCTCAACACTCAAAGTCAAAGCGTGTAACACCCCCAAATCTCGGTACAGCGGAAGACTTAATCAAGTTTTCGGGGCGTTACATGGATTGGTACATCACACAAGTATAGAAAACAAAATAGTCATTTATAATTCAAAAACCAATCCCAAATTTTATTATCTAGTACAATCATCCCAAAATAGAAAAATGTAAGGCCCAACATAATTTATAAAATAGGTCCGCATAATATTATCAGAGTTTAAGTATGATTTAAACCATGCCTCCTTGCCAAGCTTCCACAGAACAAGCATTCCAAACATCACTTAAATACCTGAGAAAAACATGCTAAAAGGCCAGTTAACGCTGGTGAGTTTATAGGTTTAAATTCAAATTCAATAGTGTAGCATCTTGGTTTATCACAAACACATCATAAGCACATATGTTAGGCGAAGGATATAAGGTTTAGAGAGAGAAAGTGGGAGAGGATGGGAAGCTTAGTGAGACAAAGAAAAATGAATTATGAAAGCTCTAACCCTTTGCCTTAGAAGGCAAAGGGTATTTATAGGTACAAGCATAGCACGCCTACTTTAGGTTGTGGATCAGGCATACAGTGGGTAAAGACCCGTCCGTCCTCCACGGTGTTACTAAGTAATCTACTTACTATTACTGAATGACTACTACTACGAGCTTTCTAACGAGTATATATACTTGAGGTGACCGATGCTTTAAGTACTGGATTTACTAAATCCTAACAATCTCCCCCTAAAGGAGGTCACCTCAACTTACATTGATTACAAACTGATATCACATTTCGTTGTTCTCGATTTCTTTGATTAAGCACTTTTGTTCTTTAGCTCGTAGTCTTTGATTCTTCATGTTCCGCATGTTTTGTTCTTTCAAGTGTAGGTCTTTAACTGATCCACATGATGTTGAGTTTTGAGCCAGTTTTGAGATCATCAGCAACATCAAATCTCTGACTCATCCTTTTGATATATCGCCATTATGTGATGTTGTGACTTTATGACCGACATGCTCACCTTTTGGATCATGATATCTTCTTATCAGAGTTGCGGAAGCATTTGTTGATTAAGATATTTGTATCAGAGTAGCAGAAGTATGGATTGAAAAATATCAGAACCACTTTATGAAGATATGCCCTTATCATGATTTCTTTAGGTCTGAAAGAGAAATGTGAGCATGCAGCAATGAATTGACTCCTCAATTCTGATCAGCTGCAACCGTCGGGTGTCCCTGCATTAAACAGTTAGCAATAAAATGCACGAAAGTGTCTTTGATCACTTTTGTTGAATTGAGGTACACGGCCCACGGTTCCCCGTTGATCAGTACAAGTACTGCCTGTGATCAGGTATAATTCCGAAGAATCTCCTTGACAGGGTTTCGCAGCTGTTCTAGCCGTTCTCTAACCGGAACGTCTCAAAGAAGACAACACGGAGTGAGTGAACCAGCGAATTGTGGGTTTTGCAATACAATGAAGGTTTTATGGAAAATCAATTATCAATCATAAATACCCTTTTAATTTTGAAAACATAATACACAGCCGACGTGCTAAAGAAAAGTATTTTGAGCACAATGATCGGTTTTTCAAAGGTATTCGTCAATCCATTTTCCTGGACAAGGATTGATTCAAAATTGAATCGCTCCATTGATGATGTCCAGATGTCACAAGCAAGTCTTGGCAATACCACAAGGATAGTGCGTAGGACTCTCAAAATATATTCTTACTTTCCACATTGTGTGAAACAGTAAGTCTTCAAGCATGTTCTTCACGTTCTTCAAATGGATTTGTGTGGCCCGATGCATGTGCAGACGATTAATAGCAAATGCTACATTCTCGTAATTGTTGATGACTACTCTAGATAGACTTGGGTTTATTTTCTTCGAAGTAAAGATCAAGCTCCACCAAAGATCATCACCTTTCTCACGAAAATTCATGTTCAGTTTCGTAACACGGTCAGACAAGTCAGAACAGACAGATGAACTAAATTTGTTAATCAAACATCAATTTCAAGAACACCCGAACAGAATGGAGTTGTTGAAAGACGAAACCATACGTTAGAGGAAGCTGCAAGAACGATTTTGATAAATGTGAAACTTCCAGATTACTTATGGGCAAAAGTTGTGTCAACTGCATGCTATACTCCGAAATGTTCAATGATCACAAAATGTCACAACAAAACACCTTATGAGCTTATCCATAACAGAAAACCGAACCTAAAACACTTTTATGTATTCGGTGTTGTCTATTATCCAAATAATGATCATGATGTCTTTGGAAAGCTAAAGGCTAAAGCTGATATTGGAGTCTTTGTTGGATACTGTGAAAACTCTAAAGGATACCGGATTTGGATTCGTCGTACAAAGGAAATTATGGAGACTATTCATGCTAATTTTGATGAGCGCACAAAAATGGCTTCTAAGCAAAACAACTTAGAACCCAGACATAGTCTCAACTTCCCTAAATCATCAGCTGACGAAACCTTTCAACTCACTCGTCGTCAAATGAAAATGTTGTTTGCTCCTCTATTTAATGAAGATTTTAATCAATGTGCTCCAGATGTATCAACTGTTTCCGCTGCTCAACCTGATCAAATTCCAATACTTGATACACCTGAAACGAAAACAACCGTTGATGATGCACCGCCGGTCGAATTTCCAACAATAGCTAAACAAACCGCTTCAAATGACAATGACCCAGCTGATGATCCTCTAAATCACAATGTACCTGCACCTGCGGATTATGATGGAAATACGTTTTTCAACCCTTTTGCATCTTAAACGTCCAATCCAAATGTTGTTGAATCTTCTACCAGCCATCTGGATCTACCTAATCAGCACAATGTATACCAAAACCAACCTTCAACACACCGATGGACCAAATATCATCCTTTTGTTAATATTATTGGCAACCCATACCAACCAGTCGTAACCAGACAACGACTTTATACTGACGGAGAACATTGCATTTATGCATTCACTGTCAGTCAGACCGAACTCAAAACCATTAAGGAAGCAATGACTCATGACAACTGGATTGAATCCATGCAAGAAGAGTTGAACCAGTTTAAATGAATAGAAGTATGGGAATTGGTTGAAAGACCAACAGGGTCTACGTCATTGGTCTAAAATTGATTTGGAAGAACAAGGTAGATGCTGAAGGAATGGTCATTCAAAATAAATCACGTTTGGTGGTGAAGGGTTATAAACAGGAAGAAGGTCTCGAATTTGAAGAATCATTTGCACCGGTTTCTAGACTTGAGGCTGTACAGATTTGTTTGGCATTCGAGGTTCACATGAACATCACCATCTACCAAATGGATGTCAAAACTGCATTTCTGAATGGATAACTTATGGAGACAGTGTATGTTAGCCAACCAGAAGGATTTGTTGATCAAGAGTTCCGTAATCATGTCTACAAATTAAACAAGGCTCTTTATGGTCTTAAACAAGCCCCCCAGCCGTGGTATGATAAGTTTTCATCCTTCTTGCTTGCTCATAATTTTAACAAAGGATCGGTTGACCCCACACTATTTATTCAATATCACGGGGAACACATTCTAATTTTTCAGATTTATGTATGACATCATCTTTCGTTCTACCCACAAAAAGTACTCAAATGCTTTCTCAAAACTAATGAAAATAAGTTTTGAAATGTCAATGATGGGTGAGCTTGCGTTCTTCTTAGGACTGCAAGTTCATCAATCAACCCATGGTATTTTCCTCAGTCAGTCCAAATATGCTCTTGATATTTTGAAAAAACACGGTATGCAAACCTATGACACCTATAATACACCAATGGCAGTAAACTAGATGCTGATTTACATGGGAAACTAGTTGACCCTACCAAATACCGTAGTATTATTGGGTCTCTCATGTATCTAACAGCCAGTAGACCCGATGTTGTATTTTTTGTATATATATGCTCCCGTTATCAATCAAGACCGACTAAAAAACACCTCTCATAGGCTAAAAGAATCCTCCGATACATAAAAAGAACCAGTAACTTGGGGATCTGGTATCCGAAGGATTCTGGTTTTGAACTAATATAATTTTCAGATGCCGATCATGCTGGGTGCTTATATACAGGTAAGAGTACTTCTGGCGGTTTGCAATTCCTTGGTGATAAACTGGTGTCATGGCAATCGAAGAAGCAGGACTGTGCATCGTTGTAGTCAAATGAAGCAGAATATGTAGCCATGTCTGCATGTTATGCTGAAGTCATATGGATGAGAACAAAACTCCTGGATTATGATTATGTATTCGACAAGATTCTGGTGTACTGTGACAACAAAAGTGCTATTGCGTTCTCGTGCAACACGGCTCAACACTCAAAGTCAAAGCGTGTAACACCCCCAAATCTCGGTACAGCGGAAGACTTAATCAAGTTTTCGGGGCGTTACATGGATTGGTACATCACACAAGTATAGAAAACAAAATAGTCATTTATAATTCAAAAACCAATCCCAAATTTTATTATCTAGTACAATCATCCCAAAATAGAAAAATGTAAGGCCCAACATAATTTATAAAATAGGTCCGCATAATATTATCAGAGTTTAAGTATGATTTAAACCATGCCTCCTTGCCAAGCTTCCACAGAACAAGCATTCCAAACATCACTTAAATACCTGAGAAAAACATGCTAAAAGGCCAGTTAACGCTGGTGAGTTTATAGGTTTAAATTCAAATTCAATAGTGTAGCATCTTGGTTTATCACAAACACATCATAAGCACATATGTTAGGCGAAGGATATAAGGTTTAGAGAGAGAAAGTGGGAGAGGATGGGAAGCTTAGTGAGACAAAGAAAAATGAATTATGAAAGCTCTAACCCTTTGCCTTAGAAGGCAAAGGGTATTTATAGGTACAAGCATAGCACGCCTACTTTAGGTTGTGGATCAGGCATACAGTGGGTAAAGACCCGTCCGTCCTCCACGGTGTTACTAAGTAATCTACTTACTATTACTGAATGACTACTACTACGAGCTTTCTAACGAGTATATATACTTGAGGTGACCGATGCTTTAAGTACTGGATTTACTAAATCCTAACAATCTCCCCCTAAAGGAGGTCACCTCAACTTACATTGATTACAAACTGATATCACATTTCGTTGTTCTCGATTTCTTTGATTAAGCACTTTTGTTCTTTAGCTCGTAGTCTTTGATTCTTCATGTTCCGCATGTTTTGTTCTTTCAAGTGTAGGTCTTTAACTGATCCACATGATGTTGAGTTTTGAGCCAGTTTTGAGATCATCAGCAACATCAAATCTCTGACTCATCCTTTTGATATATCGCCATTATGTGATGTTGTGACTTTATGACCGACATGCTCACCTTTTGGATCATGATATCTTCTTATCAGAGTTGCGGAAGCATTTGTTGATTAAGATATTTGTATCAGAGTAGCAGAAGTATGGATTGAAAAATATCAGAACCACTTTATGAAGATATGCCCTTATCATGATTTCTTTAGGTCTGAAAGAGAAATGTGAGCATGCAGCAATGAATTGACTCCTCAATTCTGATCAGCTGCAACCGTCGGGTGTCCCTGCATTAAACAGTTAGCAATAAAATGCACGAAAGTGTCTTTGATCACTTTTGTTGAATTGAGGTACACGGCCCACGGTTCCCCGTTGATCAGTACAAGTACTGCCTGTGATCAGGTATAATTCCGAAGAATCTCCTTGACAGGGTTTCGCAGCTGTTCTAGCCGTTCTCTAACCGGAACGTCTCAAAGAAGACAACACGGAGTGAGTGAACCAGCGAATTGTGGGTTTTGCAATACAATGAAGGTTTTATGGAAAATCAATTATCAATCATAAATACCCTTTTAATTTTGAAAACATAATACACAGCCGACGTGCTAAAGAAAAGTATTTTGAGCACAATGATCGGTTTTTCAAAGGTATTCGTCAATCCATTTTCCTGGACAAGGATTGATTCAAAATTGAATCGCTCCATTGATGATGTCCAGATGTCACAAGCAAGTCTTGGCAATACCACAAGGATAGTGCGTAGGACTCTCAAAATATATTCTTACTTTCCACATTGTGTGAAACAGTAAGTCTTCAAGAATAATGTGTCCTAATGAGATTTATTGATGATCTCGTGGCTCTAGACTCAATTGTGCACATTTGGTTTCCTATGTCGGAGACTAGGGAGAGGGTCTCCTTCTTCAATATCAACAATCTCTAAGAGAAAGTCGATAGATTATGTAGGTTCCCCGTGAGAATGAAACAAGTCCTTTTAAGAGTAACTTGAGTAGCTTGGGAAGTTTAGTGCAGTGCGTCACTGGGTCCATGACGTCTTTTATTCAATACCGGCGTTACCTTAGTAACAACCAGTAGCATATGTATTGAACCCGGTTTCTGCCCTAAGGTTGAATTATTGGAGGGCTATTTCTTTTCACCCTTTTCACATTCAATTCTTTTTCATTCTCCAACCCCTTCAGTGCTTACCGAGACGTCATTACATAGAACCTTGTTGGGTTTATTCCAGTTCTAGCTCTATCTCAGTCCGCACATTTCCCATTTCTCACTTTTCTCCTTTTTTTCATCATACCTAAGGACTTCTACACTATCTTGTGAATTGTCCCTGGGTAGATCCCTCCGGTTCTGGTGGATCGTGGGAACTAATACCTAACCTTTTCATCCTTATATCACCATGCACAAATTAAAATTGGTCGGTCTTTTGGTATTGTTCTTCCGCCTTGAAACCAATTGAAAACCATTTGAGAAATCAATCAAGATACTTGTGATATAAAATCAAAGCATTTTGTATCTTAATTATGTTTGATTTTTTAGAAATGCTCCCCCTCAACATGTGCTTCAAGTATTAGAAATTATTTTAACACATGGAGGCAAGAGGACTTTTGAAATCTTAGATTGAGAAAGAAAGATCCAATCTTTTGATTAACATTTTCTAAAATGATCATCATCACTTCCCGATCAGTTCAAGTAGATAAAGCATATCGGGGAAGGATGAGGTTTTCATAGGATTGCTCCCCCTCAATATGTGCATCGAGATTTGAAAGAGTTTTGCACATATTAGAAGGAACCTGCACTTTGGGACATATCAATCACGTTTCAATCCTTTTCGGTTTAAAATAGATGCTCCCCCTTAACATGTGCGTGGAAAATTTGAAATCATTTGGCACATGCAGGGAGGAGAGCTTGTTGTTATATTTCTAAACCACTTATCAAATTATCAGTTTATATCCAATTTAAATCACAAATTCTCGCCCGATCACAATTTTCAAATCCTTTGAGATTTGTGATCTCTATTGATTTAAATTAATTTTGAAAACATTTGAGAAGAATTGTGACTTGCTTTTAACAAAAATTTCAACTGATAAGGATAAGATTTTCAGACTTTTAAACTCCATTGATTAAGCGTGCATGAGTATCTTTTGAAAACATAACATTAGACAAGGTTTTGAACCACTTGTATAAAACATTGTAAAACATTGTTCTTCTTGATTAACCAAAAGTAGACCTTGCTCGTTTAAGTGCGAATTGTTTGAAAAATACTCTTTTATATTTGATTGAAATCATTCTCCCCCTCGATCAATGACATAAGTTTTTGATTGGGAGATAGAGATTTTGACAATTTATAAGCCCGGATGATTTTCAAAAATAGAGTCCGAGGTATTTTCAAAGCAGTTTTGTTTTCATTAGATGACAAATATTTTTCAGAAGAATTATTAGAAGGAAAAATATTTGGAAAGAAAAATTTGTCTTTTTGGTGACAAACATTTGTTTTTAGAATCAGAGCATTATGTTTGAAAATTTAAGATTAAGCATGGCTCTGTTCTTTCTTTTAAAACGGGTTACTGCCTGAAATGACAATAAACCATCATTTTTCTCCATCTCGTTTTTTTTTTTTGAAAGTTCGAACTTCATCTAGAGACCCATGCCATTCTTTGAGTGACAACTCAAGTTCCGTAGATGTTGTCGAACCAGGAAAAATATGACAAAATGACAATATTTTTGGAATTTTTTCAAGATTTTCTAATTTTTATGGATTTTTGAAAGTTTTATATTTTTCTATTTTCTTTTTGTTGGTTTTATAATTTTGTATTTTGTTTTTAAGAAGATATGTACAAAGAATAGATAGAGATTAACACCTTTACTCCTCGTCTTCCTCCTGAAGACGTTTGAGTGTTTCTGGTTGAAGGCTCTTCAAGCCAAGTCGTGGAAGAATAAATTCAAAACGTTCTCGAGAAAGAGCTTTGGTGAAGATGTCTGCTAACTGATATTCAGTTCACCCGAAGTATAGTTCAACCAAACCGTTTTCAACTTGTTCCCTGATAAAGTGATGTCGAATATCAATTTGCTTAGCTCTTGAGTGTTGAACATTGTTGCAGCAGAGAGCAATGGCATTTTTGTTATCACAATACAGAGGAACTTTGTTGAATACAAAGCCATAGTCAGATAATTGGGATCTCATCCATAAGATTTGAGCACAACAAGATGACATGGCTATGTATTCAGCCTCTGTAGAGGATATGGAAGTGCTCATTTGTTTCTTTGAAGACCATCTCATAAGCTTATCACCTAAAAATTGAGCACCTCCTGATGTACTTTGACGTGTATGTTGACGTCCTGCATGGTTAACATCTGCATAGGCCGTTAGTGACATACCGGTGTCCTTCGGGTACCAAAGTCCCATGTTAATGGTTCCTTGGAGATATCGAAAGACCCGTTTAACCGCTTCAAGGTGCTTTTTGGTAGGCTTAGCCTGGTATCTAGTACACATGCATACATCGAACAAAATGTCTGGTCTACTGGCTGTGAGGTACATCAGGGATCCAATCATAGTACGATATTTTGTTTGATCTATCATGATCCCTGAATGGTCCTCATCCAGTTTTGTGCGCTCCACCATGGGAGTGTCAACAGGGTCACTGGTATAAAATCCAAATTTCTTTAAAATTTCATTTGCGTATATAGATTGATTGATAAAAATGCCTCTGGGACTTTGTGAAATTTGTAATCCCAAGAAAAATGACATTTGTCCCATCATTGACATTTGAAATTTGGAGCCCATCTCCTTTGAAAATCGGTCACATTCATTAGGGTCAGTCGAGGCAAAGATAATGTCATCAATATAGATTTGGGCATGGTTTAAGTGTTTTCCTGACTTTCTGGTGAACGGTGTCGGATCTACTGCTCCTTTGCTTAATCCATTAGATAGAAGAAACTTTGATAGCGTATCATACCATGCCCTAAGAGCTTGCTTCAAACCGTAAAGGGCCTTCTTCAAGCGATAGACATAAGTAGGATGCTCTGGATTCACAAAACCTGCCGGTTGACTGACGTATACTACTTCTTTCAGGTCTCCATTGAGAAATGCAGTCTTAACGTCCATCTGATATACTACCATGTTCTTACTAGCAGCATTAGCCAAGAAGATTCTGATTGCCTCGATACGTGCAACTAGAGCAAATGATTCTTCAAAGTCTATAACCTCCTCTTGTCTGTATCCTTTAGCCACAAGTCTTGCCTTATTCTTCAGAACATCACCGTGTTCATCAAGTTTCACTTTGAAGATCCACTTGAGAGTAATAATCATAGCACAGTCTGGCGCTGGTACTAATTCCCATACATCAAGGCGATCAAACTCATGGATATCTTCTTACATAGCGCTAAACCAGCTGTCCTCAGACATAGCTGTTTTGACATCTTTAGGTTCAATCTTTGATAATACAGAATTGAAGAAGCACCATAAGGCATCTGTGGCAAGTTGTTTTCGAGTGGATACTGGACGAGAAGGATTCCCAATGATGTTGTCCAATGGATGGTCATGTGTCCATTTTCTAAGGTGTTCGTGTGGTTGTTGTTGAGGGACTGAAGTAGCAGAGTTTAGATCCCCTGATGAAGATGGTTCAGGAGTTTGTTCAGGGGCAAAGATGTTTTCAAACGGAGCATCTTCGGTAGTAGCAAAATGGTTATCTCCATAAAAATTACCAATTCCATGATGTACAACCGATGATTGAGGGTTTGACGATGATGATGAGTGATCGGCAGCTTGTGCTTCTGGAGATATAGACATTGAGACAGATGGATTCTCTGTGATGATTGGTTCAGAAGCCACCACTATTGATGTTGCAGAATGATCATTATCAATGGGTTTAAAGTATTCATTAAACATTGGATCAAACAGTTTCTTCAAATCTTCTTCAGATGGATGTACATATGGAACTGCTAGGGAGTGAGTCTGTACTAGAGAGGAACTGATGGGACTACTTGATAGAAATTGAGGTGCGGGTCCAGAACTTGATTGTCCAGGAGCCATTTGCCCAGCCAGCTCATCAAACATGACGTGAATAGTTTCCATGATATCTCGGGTTCTTTTGTTGTAGATTCGGTAACCTTTCCTATTTGATACATAGCCTACAAAAACACCGATGTCCGCCTTAGCTCTTAATTTACCTAAATCTTGACCATCATTTGTTGGATAGCACAAAGCACCGAACACACGAAGGAAGGAGAGATCAGGTTTTCGATTGTGGACAAGTTCGTATGGAGTTTTTCCATGAGAGGTGTGAATTAGGGAACGATTTTGGGTGTAGCAAGAAATGGCAATAGCTTCAGCCCAGAGAAACATTGGAACTTTTGAATATATAAGCATAGTTCTTGCAGCTTCTACGAGAGTTCGATTTCGTCTTCAACTACAACGTTCTGTTGAGGAGTGCGAGGAACACTTCTTTGGTGGCTGATCCCAATGCTTTCATAGAACTGACTAAGTTCTTTGTTGATAAACTCAGTTCCATTATCTGTGCGGATGATTCTGAATGTTTTATTAAGCCGGACCTGCAACTGTTTAACAAGTTTGATGATAATGTCGGGAGTTTCATCCTTTGTCCTCAAAAACTTAACCCAAGTGAACCGTGAGTAGTCATCAACAACTACTATCACATATTTCTTCCCGTTTATCGTTTGCACTCTCATTGGTCCGCACAAATCCATATGAAGGGTATGAAGGACTTCCATAACGAAGTTTACAGGTTTGGGTTTGTGGGTATATTTCTTGCTTTTTCCCTGTTGGCATGCTGAATATAGATGATCTTTTTCATACTTAAATCTCGGTAAGCCTCTTACGAGGTCCTTTCTAGAGAGATCATTTATGGTTCTGAAGTTCAAGTGATTGAGACGTCGATGCCATAACCATTACTTGGTTTTGGAGGCCTTTGACAGCAAGCAGATTGGAGAAGACTTCATCATATCTTCGATAGAGATGGTGTACAGGTTTGTTCCACGTGTTCCTCTTAAAAGTTCCACACCATCAAGCTCTCTAATGAAGCAAGTATGTTTTCTAAAGACCACTTCTAGATCAAAATCACAGGATTGACCGACAGAAAACAAATTATGACCAAGACCTTCAACGTAATATACCTGGGAAATTACACTGTCACCAACTACATAATCTCCATAACCCATAATTGCTCCAAAATGGTCGTTTCCGAATCTAACAGTCCCGATAAATTTACTCACGAAGTTCATGAGCCGCGAGCGATCTCCAGTCATATGCTATGAGCAGCCTGAGTCCAAATACCAAGGACGATTTGTACAACCTGCATTTGAACACAGACTATTCTGGATAACTGGAAGCATTGGATCCCCATGGAATAATGGGTTCCTTTTGGTTAGTACATGCAATTGATAAACCTACAGCATTTCTAGACGCTATGAGAACTTCACTAGTGGAGGCAGGACTAGTAGTGGCAGTGGACCTATGTGAAGTGTGACAACTTCTTAAAGGTATGATTCTACCAGTAGTCTTCCATTTCTTCGAAGGCATAGATCTAGACATCTTTGGACAAAATTCATTAACTTTGAATTTCCAGCCAGTAGGTTTCCATTGATAACCTACATTGCTAAATTTTCTTCCTGTAGGCTTCCAATAATTGCTGACCCTTTTTCTTTTAGGCTTCAAGATCTCCTTAACCTGTTTAACATTTTTATACTTTTGACTGGAGTATTACAACATCTATCACCTCATTCATAACACATTCATGATTAAGACCAGAAATCAAACATTCCTTACATGTTTTGCAAAAGGCAGCAAAATTCGAATTAATTACAGTACGCTTATAGCTAATACTAGAATCAACACGATTCGTTTTATTCAATTCAAACTTATTCTTCCTAGGATGTTCTTCTACTTTCTTCTCTTCAACACTTTTTGCTGGCAAGATCCTATTTCGCATTGTATTGCTTGAAGGCTTTGACCCGCTAACCTTAGTGTTGCTGATTACTCCTGTAGAAGGAACAACAGGAAAATTAGTTGGTGATATTACTCTTTGCATTAGTGGTCTAGAAGTGCTGGGATCTGAAGTTATGTGAGGCACATTAAGAGTCACATTTTTATCCTTAGGCATAGAACTGGGTGCAACTATTCTATCTCGCCTATTACTCGCTTTTGAATTTGTGACAATTACGTACTCTAAGAGTTCCTGAGATATTTTGGCATCCATGCAGGCATAGGCTATGGTAATATCAAATGGTTTTTCTATTCTTTCATCTTCAACCATCTCA
Organism: Chrysanthemum seticuspe; assembly: GCA_019973895.1. Taxonomy (NCBI): domain Eukaryota; kingdom Viridiplantae; phylum Streptophyta; class Magnoliopsida; order Asterales; family Asteraceae; genus Chrysanthemum; species Chrysanthemum seticuspe. Next base: position 197,786,662 of record BPTQ01000006.1, on the reverse strand, counting down.
CGGAGACCCTTCAAACTATCCAAATGGTTTTTCTATTCCTAATGGGCGGGGGAGTGTATAACATATCGATAGCATACTTATCACAAGCAGAAACCTTAGGAACAAAATATTTGCAATTGGGGATTGGCAACTTTCCTTTCACCTGACGCTTTAGATTCTCAATATCGTTAAGTAAAGAAGTTATCTTCTCAATTTGTTTATCATGATTAACTTTAAATGAATCACATAACTCTTTGTTTTGATCATTAACCTTTGAAATTTCAGCTTTAAAACAATCATTTTCCTTTTGCAAGTTATCAATAATGTTTTGAAGTTGGAAATTCTGAGAATCTAAAGGTGGAGGCATATGGGAACCAGTCACATCCTTCTTTTCACCTTTCAGTTGTGAAATTTGGGCTTTCAATCTTTTGATCGTGTTATAATGAGCTCGAATTTGTTCATCACGTTTGCTAATTTCAAAAACTGCATCAAACTCAGGAGCATCAGAGGATGTCCTGTTATTTGAGGTTTTAACATTTTCATTGAGATGTTGATATTTTAATTGCAAAGCAAGATGTTCAACTTCTAATTTAGAAAAATGTTTGACCAGGTTATCATGATCATCCTGTTCTATTTTCTCATGCAATTTTGAATTTGTTGTTTCAAGCTCAATGACACGATCATAGGAAACTTTCAAAGCAACAGATAATTCATGAAATTGAGATGCAGTAATAGAAGAATTTGTAGCAATGTAAAATACATCTTGAGCAACACATTGAGAAATCAAGTTCTCATTTAAGATATGCAGATTCTTCCTTTCAATTTCACTATATTTAAGTTCCCGTTCATAATTATTGACCTCAACTATCATTGCATCAAATTCCTTTTCCATTTCTTTAATCTCTGTGTCTATCCTCTTTTTAATACTCTCAAATTGACCTTTTAATTGTTTAAAGAAAGGCATGACCTCAGTTAAATAGCATTCTTTAGTTTGCTCAAAACCTCTTTCCCCTTCAGTTATCCCAGTAGGTGTGATTCTCTTTTTACACATTTTCTCAAAATCAACAAATAGTTGGTAAACTAAATAAAGGCTGATTAAGGTCTTGCTCTTAGTGGGAAGTGTTCGAGGCACTAAATGCATTGGTATATTTGGAGGATACACAGTTGCTTGGGATAATTTCCTACAGGGGGGGTTCTTTTCAACAAGGTTATCTGCTTTTTGTTTATCCATATCCTTTTTCCAAAACACTTGTTCAGGCGTTAATAGAGTTTGAGGCTTAAACTTGTTCAAGGAGATCCAATTTTCCTTAGTGTAATCATGAGACTTAAAAGTGATGTTATATTTAATGCACCAGGGATCTTTAAGCTTCTCATTCAATTTTTCCTTAGTGGCATCTTCTAATTTTCTATCTTCCTTAGTGTACTCAATGCATGAAGGTTTTTGTCTAGGCTTGAGGATCTCATCACCATCATAGACAACCTTTTGAGCAACTCTTGCTATTTTACCATACTCAGGATTGGGTTCCTTTACAATGGGGATACTATTCTTATCGCTTAAGACTCTATGCTTAGTGACCATGTGAGCAGTCTGAAGGGTGTTTCCTTTTACGTACAACTTGTTTTCAAGTTTGTTTTTCAAAGTTTTTAGGTTGGAAAATTCAGTTAAAAGTTTTGATTCCTTAGCATTGAATTCCTGCTTAAGCACTTTCACATTTTATTGAAGTTCCTGTTTTTGCTTAGCAGTTTTGTTAAGCTTTTCTTGTAAGGAATTCAACTCTTGTTTTAATATTTCTTCCCTAAAATTGCTTTTTCTGATAAGTGTACGCATTTGGATATCCATCTCCTGCTCACGAGAAGTCAGGCCAAACTTAGCACGCTATTCATATATGGCAACTTGATCCTTATAGGTATTGAGTTCAGTGGTCAAGGAATCATCAGGCACAAATGCAGTGTATTCATCAGACATGCATTCATTGTTAATTACAGAAGATTCATCACTTGGTACAATAAGACTGTCATCTTGCTTCACATATTGTTCATATGGGACAACATTGCTATTTCCCATATTTTCAATATCTGATTCAATGACTTCAGTAGATTGTACTTCATGGTGAATCTTTTGCTTATCAACCACATCATATAGTTTCAATACCTCTGATATGATGGATTCCTTGGAAGGACTGGCCTGTTGAGGTGAGGAGACCATTGGAGAGATATTAGCCATGAAGATGGTCTGTGCATATGGTTCATCATCAACGTCCGAGTCAAATGCATCACAGTCTGCAACTTGAAAGGCATTGGGATTGTTCTGAGCAGCACCATGCACAGGTTTTTCGTCTACATCAGCATCGTATGTCTTAGCATTCCCATCAGACAAGAACAACAACTCCTCTTCATTTAACATTGATCCATTATCTTGTGCTTGAACTAGCAACATCTTGTCCCTAAAGTATTCTGCAAACGTTGTGGTTGAGTGCCGTTCCTAGCAATGTGCCCTTCTCCACCACAGTTGTAGCACTTGATTGGTTTTACTTGACCCAGAGCCATATTCCTTCCACGATTCTGATTTCCCACATATCCACCACCAACACCAGCATTCCCATAACCAGCACCTACATTCCCTTGTTCATTGTGTCAAAGGTAAGCATTCTGTCTTCCCTGCACATTTTGCACCACAATCTTTCTGTCTTTCACAGTAGCATGATTTTGATGATTTGATGCAGTTCTGAGATAATTTTTAGTGTGTGGGGTGAGATTCAAGTTTTGCTTAACCATAAGAGCCACTTGATTGATAAAGTGTTCCATGACTGCGTCAGAATCAGGTGGCTTATACCCTGGATCAGGAATGAGCTTGTGGTTACCATCTCCAGTAGGTATGACTTGTGATGCTTTGGTAGTGATCCCTACATTACTGTAGGATGCAGTAGAATCATTTGAAGAGCTTGCTTCTCCAGCATTGGTCTTGAACTTTTCCATGATCATTCGCTCAAATGCTGCATGTCTCTCATTTTGAAGCAAATAAGCATACAGTTGCTCATAATTGGTGTTCTTGAATCCTTTGTTAAGTTTGACTGCTGTGACAAATTTGTTCCGTTCGGGAGTCATGTTGTTCACAAAATTTGAATTTAGCTGAATATGCTGCATTGTCATTTTGATATTCCTCATATCATTCACCAGCTTGTGAAATCTGACATGATATTCAGTCACACTTTCCCCTGGTATCATTTCAAAGTTCTCAAAGTCATCATACAGCTGAGACTCCCTATCTTCTTGAGTAAGTTCAGAACCAGATAGAAGCATCTTAACGTTATCCCAAACTGCCTTTGCTTCAGTGTTGTGATTGATTAGCTTGTAGATGTCTTTTGGTAGACCTTGGAGAACAATGTTTGAAGCTCTGATGTCTGCTTCGTATCTCTTCTTCTCCTTATCAGAAAGCTTATCATATGTCTTTGGTCTATCCAGTCATAATGTCACAGAACCATCAGCAGCAGTTTCCAGAATGTCTCTGGTAGTCTCAATTTGATATGGTCCTTCATCAATTGACTTAAGGATGTTAACCCCATTTTCCTTTCCTAAGCAGTACAGTCTGATTCTTTGTGACCAAGACTCATAGTCAGTTCTATCAAGCATGGGAGGACGAGTATCAGAACCTGCAGCTTGCACATCATCAGCAACGAAAGACATGTTTAAATTCTATGGGATTTTACAAATCTTTGATTTAACCGGGAAATAGATTTTTTCACGGGATTTTACAAAATCAAGAGAGAAACCGTAAAACTTATACACTTAGGCGTAAAACACAGGCTTATGCGTAGACAGCAGCTTACGCGTAGGCAGAGTTTAAGCGTAGACAGTAGCTTACGCGTAGACTAAGGCTTATGCGTAGACAAAAGCTTACGCGTAGACTTTTAGAAAAAAAAACTTAAGTTTAAGCGTAAACCAAGGGCTTAGTAGTAAGAACCTTATGCGTAAGATTTCCTTAAGCGTAAGACAAGCTTATGCGTAAAAGAAGGCTTAGGCGTAAAGATTTTACTCGTAAGCTTTTATGCTTATGCGTAAAATTAGGGTTTTAACCAAAAATCCTTTACACTTATTCCAGTGTAAAAGATATCCAAAGTCGAAGTATTTTCAGGCTTATCCAAGCAAGAAAACACTGAGTAAACCAACAGATTTGAAGATCACTTGAAGAACACCTTACGCGTAAGATTAGGGTTTTCTTATGCGTAAGAAGTACAAAATATGCCAAACATTATTTTTATGACCAAAACCGTTTAGAAAACCAGATTATAATGATAAAAAAAACCTTAAAAACACCAAAATAGCAACAAATTTTAAGACTTTAAGATCCACACCACTATTCACTCTTACGCATAGGATAGTACACTCGTATCCAAACACGTTTAAAAATCAATGAAAACACGTAAAGTTTGAACCTTTTTCCAAGAAACTAAAATTTTAACACTCAATAAACCATAACCCATAAGAATCTTGAGTTTTTAAGTGTAAAATTTAGTACTTTAAGCTTACCAAAACTTGTAAACGAAACCCACACATATACACAACGAAATGCGTAAAAACCAAACCTTAACCCAACAATAACTATCAAACCAAGAACATGAGAGATGGATGATCAAACCGTGGCTCTTGATACCATTTGTAGCATCTTGGTTTATCACAAACACATCATAAGCACATATGTTAGGCGAAGGATATAAGGTTTAGAGAGAGAAAGTGGGAGAGGATGGGAAGCTTAGTGAGACAAAGAAAAATGAATTATGAAAGCTCCAACCCTTTGCCTTGGAGGGCAAAGGGTATTTATAGGTACAAGCATAGCATGCCTACTTTAGGCTGTGGGTTAGGCATACAGTGGGTAAAGACACGTCCGTCCTCCACGGTGTTACTAAGTAATCTACTTACTATCACTGAATGACTACTACTACAAGCTTTCTAACGAGTATATATACTTGAGGTGACCGACGCTTTAAGTACCGGATTTACTAAATCCTAACAAATAGTGGACCTGTACGAGTTTATTTTCTATGCGAGACCTAAGATAGGTACACAATATCACACCAATCACATACCAATATCACAATCAACAATACCATCAATAACATATATCCGACGTCATAGTAGGGCCCTAAGCGACACTAGCCAGCGTCATAGTAATATGATTGCTACCCTAGACTAAGGCAACAGCTACCACGTATCTATCTAAACACCACGTAAGCAAATCAAAATAGTTTAAATGATCCAAAAGAATAGCATGATTTCTCACCCCAAATTAGTTAAAAACATAGATAAAAGTGGGGCTATGAAACTCACCTCAAGCAAGAAACGCACAAACAAACACTAGCAACGAAGATAACTGCTAACACGGCTCAGCAACTACTGACTCAGCACAACCTATTAATATAAACCAATTTTAATATATATTTCCCAAAATCAACGTTATCTACCTCAATGTATTCCTTTTATTTATGTAGCACCTCGCATATTTCAGGTCTATATTTTACTATTTTACGTTATATAAATTACTTTTAATTATTTATATAAGTAATCTCAAAAATTAAATAGTGTGAATTATCCTCACAACCAACACAAGAATACGAAAAGTCTATGTGTTCAAAAATACTTTAGTTTCACCACTAGTCATAATTCATATGAATTATTGCCACTTTGCCAATTTTAGGTACACATTTTACCTTTAAGTAATACGCGTGCCCGAACCTACGTTATTAGGTTTTAACAACATAGAAACATCATATTAGACTTATCATACTTTTAATATACCTAGTTGGAGTATGTTGATAAGTTTTAACATTTTTGGAAGTATTACATTTTTACGTTACCCGGTTTTAAGTTACGTGACTTAAGGGCTTAACATTAGTAATTACCGGGACCAAACTACACCTCATAAACCAAATTGTGGAAAACTAGAAGGGGGGTTGAATAGTTTTGCCCATTTTTAGTTAGTTTCAAAAATTTTAGATTCGTTAATATGTGAGATCTTATGGATGTAGAGAAAGTATAGATCTAATGATAAAGCAAGTAAATAAAGTAAAGATAAGGAATAGAAATGACACAACCGATTTATAGTGGTTCGGCTACAAGGACACCTTCCTTGCCCTACTCCACTCCCCGAGTCACCTACTCGAGAGTTCAAGCACTATGTCAACAAACTCCTTCACTTGGCTGAGAAGCCTTCACAACGTTGTTTACACCTTTTTCTGGTACAAAGCTAAATACCGAGTCCGTAACACGGTGGACCAAACCAACACGACTATTACACAACAAATATGTGAAATATCAAATACAAGATCTTCGCTACAGAAATCTTGCGGAGGAACAAATCAATCAAGGACCCCTTGCTTGGATGACTTGTAGAATGCTCGTGATCTCGCCTTAGAGAAGGACCTATATGAGAATCACTAAAGAAAGAAAGAAGGAAGTACTCTCTAGATCAAGTGATCTTTTGTTAGAAGAGAATGAGAGTGTATGAGAAAATTAGTAAGAAGAGGGGTGAGTTAAAATGAAGAAATGGCTCTCTATTTATAGGCAAATTCTTCCACTGTTCCCCGGATCCCACGATCCCTCCCACTTGGGATCCGTCTAGTGTAATCTTAGGGATCCGTGGGACGCTCCTCTTTGCCCATGGGTTTTTTGGTTATGGGTCATGGGTTATGGGTTGGTCCATGGGTTTTCCTTTAGATTCAATGTATCTAATGAATACATTGTATCTAGTCAAATGGGTATGGGTCAATGGCTTATGGATATGATCCATGGGTTGTGGTTTTTACCCATCCTAATAAACTATTACAACAAATGATTAATTATAACATTTTTGTATTTAAATGGCTATATGTAAATGCTTTACAAAAATAACATGTATCCTTATAATTGTACTTAAGATAACATTATATTTGTTATCAACAAAACACAAAGAGATCGCAAAATATTAATAAACATTTTTACGGTTTATTTGTATTAACAATCTCCCCCTTTTTGTTGATGACAAAACATAATGTTATGATGAGTAAAACTTAAGAATAGATGTAGGTTTTGAAAGCGCCTAAGTTTTACTTCTTCTCCCCCTTTTGTTGAAACAAAAAGTTAACCCTTCGAAGAACTAAAAGTGTGGAAATAAGTCCACGTATCGCTTACTCCCCCTTGACGGTAGCTCCCCCTAGTTTGGGGCGTCAAGTGAAGAAAAAAAATAAAAAAGAAAATCCTAAAAAGAGAAAGGTTAGTAACATGCTTAAATAATCTTGTGATTGAAGAGAATCAAGATTGGGAGCCAAGGTATGTAAACAAGGCCTTGTAATAAAACAACAAAGTGTAGTGGTATTTATGCCACCTACAAGCATGTAAAAATAAGAACAAGACTTGTTCTTGAAAATGACTTCAAAAGAAAAGGTAGTAAAAGTAGAAAATAGTAATAATGATTCCTTCCATGCTTGCATAAGGTTATGGATGGAGGTTTGGATGAGTAATGGTATTGATGCGATCAAGGATGAGGTTGAGTATGAATCGCATTTCTTCCCTAACTTCTATTGCAATTTCCCTAGTGGATTGGCAATGTTCACAATGTAAATGATGTGGGTAATGAGTACGGAAGTCTTCCGGGTTGTTTTGATTTGTGAGTTGCGGAAGTTGTGGTGGAAAAATAGGAAAATACGGATCAAAGTCCGGAATGATTGGAAGTGGTGGTAGAAAAGAACCTAGATGTTCTTGTAGTTTAATGTGAGCTAAAGGTGGTGATGTTTCAAGATCATTGAATATTGTGTTTGGAGAAGTTCGAGGTGTCAAAAAGGCTATTTCTTTTTGTTTTGGTTGTTGAGATCTTGTTGGAGTCGTTAGGAGTTCTAAAAGAGTGACTTTAGGTGGTGAGAGATTTGGTGATGAAGTTTGTGTACTCGTTGGTGATGAAGGAGGTGCTATAATGGAAGCATCTTGTGGTGAGTTATTTGATGGTGATGAGCCATATGATGATGGTTTTCCTAAGCAACAAGATCGGATGTTAATCCGTGCAGATATCCTAGAGTTTGATTGTGGTATTTTAGAAGGTGGAAGTACAAAGGTTTGGGTTTCATGAAGATGATTGTTTATACTAGGTGATTCATCTAAGTTGTAAGAACTTGTGAATTACATGGTGTTGTTTGTTTGTGAAGATGAGATGGATTATGCAAGCATTTTGGGAGTTCTATATATAGAAAAACAAAGCATTGTAATGAATGCTTGACCCAAAATGTGGATTAAAATCTAATGATTAGATATGAATTTAAGGCATGTGATCATAAGAACACAAGCATTAAAGAACATACTCCAAAAAAAAAAAAAAAAATAAATGTGGATTTTTCATCCAAAGTGAGAAAAATAGAAGGTAAAAACAGCTTCTGTCTCACGGATCCTTCCCTAGAGGGATCCGTCCAGCATGAAGGCTGGGATCCGTGGGTCTGGTGATCCAGGCAGCACAAAATTTTCCTTTTTGGAAACATTTTTGTCTAGTGTGTGCCTATATGCAAACTATTTGGAGTTGTGGTTATCTAGACTCCTAAGAAAAAAGAAAAATAAACTAGAAGTGGAAAAGCATACTATTATGTGAGATAACCCGTGAACACATATTTAGTACTTGAGTACGTAATTTAGTGTTCCCAATGCTCCTTATTCATTGTGGCTTAAATGAATGTACCCGAAAACACTTATTGGTTATGCGTCCCCTTTAGCATTCGAAAGACATGAGATGCAATGAAAACGGGTTTTTACGTTGTATTAATAATGAAAAAGCGATTTGTCCTAGACGTGAGAAATTGCTTTGGTGAAATTGATACGGGAAGGAGTATCATTTTAGAAAGCATTTTGAAATACAAACGTTTTATCCTTTTGAAAGAAGGATGTGTATGTAACTCGTATTTTTGAAAGAAAATAAGAAAATTATAAGTGAAAAACTTATCTTGGGTTTTGAAAATTCCCATATTGTTTGTGATTTGTGCGTGAAATAGAGATCCTAGACTCAGAAAGAAGAAGGCTAGTGTTTACATACCTTGTAGAGTCAAAAAGTAAGTTACGACTTTTGTTCCATGAGACCAAGACCAAGACGAAGTAGGTTTAATTGTTCCCGCTTGAATGGTTTGGTGAGGACGTCGGCTATGTTATCTTTGGATGCTACCTTCACAATAGAGATGTTCCCCTTTTGAACATTGTCTCTTAAGAAGTGATGACGAATCTCTATATGCTTTGTGCGAGAATGTAATACCGGATTCTTGCTTCGATCTATGGCACCCTTGTTGTTACATAGAATGGCTATGTCACAAAGATGAATGTCGTAGTCGACTAACGCTTGTTTCATCCATAGTGCTTGTTGGCATGCTTTGCCGGCGGAGACGTATTCGGCTTCGGTTGTTGATATTGCTAATGTCGTTTGTTTCTTTGAAAACCATGATGTTAAACAACATCCCATAAAATTACATACCCTACTTGTACTTTTTCGGTCAACATAATCACCTGCATGGTCAGAATCTGTGTTGGAATCACTCCTAAACCTAAATCAAGTGTTAGTAATTCATATGTAATAGTTAGCTTAATTATGGCCTTTATGTTTGTTATTAGCCTTAAGCTTATGTAGAAGGCCCATGAGCTTAGGCCCAAGCCCATAGGAGAAAGGATGGGAACGAGGAATGTTGCCCTAGCTTCCCTCCTATAAATACTCTTGTATAACCCTCACTTGAGGGTTGGTTGTTCAATTTTATTTCTTTCACATACTCCTACGCATAACCGTTTACTTGTATCGTGTGTGTGTGTTTGATTTATTGCTCAATAGCCTTTATCTCTTTCTATTAAGCTTGTGTTGTAAAACTAGTGACCTAACAGTGGTATCAATCGCCTAATAGTTGGGCGAACGTTTGTTTAGTCTACGCGTAGAACATACGCTTCGGCCTTGATACTTTGGTTCGCTTAAAAACACGTTTTTTACACTTTTTAATCCAAGATTCTTGTACTTTCAATGTTTTAAGGTGTTAAAATACTTGTTTTTGGCAAAAAGTTTCAACCTTTACGCGTGGATCATAGTTTTTAAGCTTGGTTTTGAACGAGGGTTTCGTTCTATGCATAACTGTTCTTGACGCTTTGGATCATCAAGTTTCACACTTTTGTGCTATTTTGGTGATATTGAAGCTATTTCATCACAAAAATCTGGTTTAGAAACATCTTTGGGAAAAAGTCATCTTACGAGTAGAACCACGCGTATCAAAACCCTAGTTCTACGCATAACTTTATCCGTGGTTTGATCTTCAGTTTCGTGGTTTACTCCGTGTTTTCTTGCTTGGATAAGCCTGAAAATACGTCGACTTTGGATATCTTTTGCACTGTGATAGTGTAAAAGATCACTTGGGATAAAACCCTAAAATTACGCATAAGTATAAAGCTTACGCGTAGAAAATCTTACGCATAAGATTCATCTTACGCCTAAGCCCAGTCTTACGCATAAGGTAATCCTACGCCTAAGTTTCTACGCCTAACTTTGTGTCTACGCATAACTTTAGTGTTTTTTCCCTACTTACGCGTAAGCTAAACCTACGCGTAACTCTTGATTGTTACGCGTAACTTTGGTGTTTTTACGCATAAGTGCTACTTGGCTATTGTGATTTCTACGCCTAAGGATACTTCATCAACAAAGGTTCATTCGACTACAAAGATCCATTTTTTACCAACACAAGTTTTCAACATGTCACAACCACCATACTCACTATTTCCCTTACACTTATTCTCAACGACAACAACAATTAAGTCCACAACATCAACAATGGAATCAACAACAAGCAATTTATCAACAACAATTTAATCAACAACATACTCCACAACTTGGAGCAATTCCTCCACCACAAATGGTTCAAACACCACCAAGTCTTCAAGTTCAACCCTACACAAACGATTTCAATCAACATCCATCAAGGAACACTATGAAGGAACCAACTTGGTTTGCAAAGATGTGTGAAGCTTTAAGCAGCCAACAATCAATTCATGAGGCTGGATCACTTGATAGACCTCCAATGCTCACTCCAGGAAACTACGATCAATGGGTAATTAGGTTCTTTAGGTTTTGTGATCTGAAGAAGCCACATGGAAAGTTCTTAAAGAAGGTTATCTTGGAAGGTCCATTTTAGATTCCTACTGTCATTGTACCCGGAGATCCAAATGCTAATCCACCAAGGGATGAACAATCAAACATTGCTACTGTTGCAGACCGGAATCCAGAAGAACTTCTACACTATGAAGCTGATGAGCTTGCAATGCAATATATCCTTTTAGGATTACCAAACCCAATTCTTCGAAGTGTTGATGCTCAAAATACTGCAAAGGCAATGTGGGAACACATTCATCTACTTATGGAAGGATCTGCACTCAATCAGGAGGATATGGAATCCAAAATTTACTTGGCTTATGAACACTTCTTGATTGAACCTGGAAAGACACTAGAGTCTTATCATCATTGATTCTCAGACATCATCAATGATTTGGATAAACACAACATCATCATGCCAAGAATTGCAGTTAATACTAAGTTCCTGAGTAGTCTTGGTCCTGAATGGGAGAAGTATGTCATTTTTCTCCGTCAAGCGAAGAACATGCATCATTCTACATACGGATTGTTGTACGATTACTTGAAGCCTCATGAAAAGGAAGTTGATAGGGAAAGGATTCTCCGTGCTCAAATTGCTTCACCTTCACATCCGGAAAATCAACAACTTGCCTTGTATGCTCAAAACAGTTATCCTCCTCAACCAGCAACTCAACCAACTGCCAATAACACACCAAATGATCAATCACAACAATCTCAACATAATCAATTGGTTCCATACAAGAACAATGCTCAAGCATTTATCAGTGAAGCTAATGAGGAATCCGATCCGTTCGAAGCATTGCAACAAGGATTTGTTATGATTGCTAATGCTTTTAGCCGTTATACCAACAAATCCAACAATCGTATTCGTTCCTCATCTAATACACGAAATCAGGCTGTTGTGAACAATGGACAAGTTGAAGTTCAGAATCGTGGTTATGGTAGTAAATTGGGCGGTGGTCAAGGGTTTAATGTTGTGGGTAGGAATAACGACAGAGCTCAAGTGGTGGAACAGGGAAATGCTCAGAATGGGTTGAATGGTCTTCGATGCTACAACTGCAATGAGAAGGGCAGTGCTTATTTCAAAGAGGCTCTTCTTTTGGCTCTTAAAGATGAAGCTGGTGGATCTCTCACAGACAAAGAACATAGTTTTATGGCAGATGCAGACTCAGATGATGATATGGAGGACTTGCAGGCCAATGCAGCTGTTATGTTGATGGCTAATATGCATGAGTTACACATGAGTGACACAGGCCCAGTGTATGACACTGATGGCTTGTCTCAGGTACCCGAACAAACCATATTTATCTCTGATCTAATATCTCCGCCAACATCTGAATCCGGCAAGGCTCAGAATGTTCAAAATGAGTCATCTACATCTCATTCCAACGATTTTAAATTAAACCCCGTAGTTACATTTGACGATCAAGATGACCTTATGGTTTCCTTTGATAATCAAATTGACTCTGTGGTTATACTTGAGGATCTAAATAATGATCATGTTGTGACTTCCGTTGAACAAACCGAACTTTTGCCTCATCCAGATCTTGCTCTGTTACTTAAAGACCAGCAATCCCAAATTGAAGAATGTTGTGCATTAAATCAGGACTTAAAAAGTAAAAATGAACTGTTAACCAAGGATTTTGAATGTTTAAAAATGCAACTCAACTTTTTCGAAACTCAAGAAAACCGTGAAAAAGGTTTTGAAGCCGCTTTTGCTAAATCTCATCAAAACGAAAAATATTTAGAGAGACAGATGCGTGATCTAGCCGCTTCAAAGAATACTTTGTTGTCTGAAATAGAACAACTGAAACATGAACATAAAAAGCAAATTAACGCTCTCACCTTGGAAAATCAAAAAGCTAAGGCTGAGCTGTTAACTTGCCAAAAACAGTTCTCTGCATACAAAAAGCATTCCATGAAACGAATAGATGATCATCGTGAAGAAATTATCGGCTTGCAACGCAAACTTAAAGAGTTTAAAAATGTTGTTTACAAACATGGTGAGTCGGTAACTGCTATTGAAAAGTTTACTTTAAAACCCAATCCAAATGGATATGGACCGAATCTTGCTGATTACAAACCTAAGCTTTCAACCAAAACATTCAAACCAAATCCTGAAGTTTCCAATGCAGAATATAAAATTGATAATTCTGTTATGAGTGTTGTTGAATATCATCGTCAAGAGGAATTAGATGCAGAAGACGAGAGTCGATCAAAATTAGAAACTGTTGTTTACAACAAACCTTTTAATTACTCAAAACCGGTCACTTTCGTCACACCAACGGATTCTTCTAACACACCAAGGGTTATCATAAAAACGTCTGGGTCTTCTAATGTTCATCCCCAACCAGATTATGCAGAAATTTATGGTCCTTTACCTTCCATCAGTGAAGTAAACTCAAAACCTGAAAATCGCAAAATTCTTAGATATTTTGACATTTTCATGGCTGACCTCAAAACTTTACAACATGAGATAGAATATCATTCTAAAATCAAAGTTCAACATTTTCAATCGCCTCTGGCGCGAGAACAAAGATACATCTTTCAGAAAAATCTTTTACCAAATGTTAAAAATTTGAAAAATTGTGCATTGTCTTGGGAACGGGACTTTCATAAGGAACTTGGAGTGATGAAGGTCGTTTTCGAGAAAACAGAAACATCTATTTCTAATACTAAACGTAAAAAGAAAATGTTAAGAAAAGATGTTGATCGGCTCTTGAATGATGTTATCTGTGCTGATATCCATAATGTTGTGTTATTGAATTCTGTGCCATATGCATCTGATTATATCTCTGCTGATACTGTTGACTCTGTGGTAACTGTTGAGAATACTGATAATGTGCTTCAGACCGAGTCTTTAAAAGCTTAAAATGAATGATTGCTTAACGAACTTTCGAATGCAAAACGTCGACTTAATTGGTGTCAAAAAGATATTCACAATCAACAACTTGTTTTTCAAAACAAAATCGCTCAGTTGCGTGCAAAATCTTCTGATCCTAAAATTGCGCAACTGGATGATCAAAACGTGTCTTTGAAAAGTCAAATCTCAAAATATGAACAAGAACTTGTAAAAGTTAAAGAGGAATATGGTGTCATATTTGATTTACTCAATAAGACTCGTCATGAAGCATCAAACGAACTTGATCACTATCTTGCACACACTATAGAAGTAATGCATTTTGCTGGTAATATTCGTTCTGAAAATCAAGATTTGATTCACACTATCTTTAAGTTAAGAGAAATGTTAGGAAGGTATGAACTACTTCCGCCTACCGTGATTAAGAGAATATCACCAGTAACACTTAGTAATCATGAATCTAGAATCCCTACTGCCAAAACACAAGTTGCTAACGTGCTTCCTTCTACTGAAACAGGAATAGTTGCGTCTTTTCCAAACGTCCGCACTTCACAGCCTAGGAGCACTACATCGAAGAATAGGAAGTTGCGACTTAAGAAAAGATCAATAAGGAATGCTAAAGTAGAAGAACACCCTAGGACTATGAATAAGACTCACGTTGCTTCCACTATAGATATTGCGTCTGGCAAATGTAATAGACATAGTGATGTAACGAATGCTAAACCTTTAAGTACTTTTGATATTCAGTCTGATGCACCTTGTGTTATTTGTCGTAAAAGTATGAATTCTGATTGTCATGACAAATGTGTTGCAAAAGCTATAATCTCTCGTTTACGGAATCCTAAGAATTTGAATACCTCTAGACCCACTAATCATTCTAAGTCTGTGCTTGGTAGACCGCCTTATTTAGATTCTAAGGCAACCATTGTTGTCCCTGTAGCTCCAGTTTCACCTCCAAAGAATGTAGTATCACCTAGTGCATTCACTAAGACTAAAGCAAATAGTAGTTATAGATGGCAGAAATGGATATATAACACACTAGGATTTAAATGGATGCCTAAAGTTATTGATGTGTGTATGTCTACTATAACTGCTCCGGAACCCTCTAACATTTCGGGTTCCACATCTACTTCTATTCCATCTGTGTCGTCTGTGTGTAATGCAGGTGATACAGATCATTCTCTGGATTGTTGATAGTGGATGTTCCCGACACATGACAGGCAACCTTAAACTGTTATCAAACTTTATTGCAAAGTTCATTGGCACTGTCAGATTCGGGAATGATCACTTTGCAGCTATCATGGGCTACGGAGATTATATCAATGGGAACATCGAAATTAGCAGGTTTTATTATGTGGAAGGCCTCGGTCACAATCTGTTTTCAGTAGGTCAGTTCTGTGATGGAGATTTGGAGGTTGCTTTTAGGGAAAAATCTTGTTTCATTCGTGATCTACAAGGAAACGATCTTATGTCTGGCTCGCGTAACTCAAGTCTTTACACTATCTCTATGCAAGACATGGTCGCTTCATCCCCCATCTGCTTACTTTCAAAGGCAACATCAACAAAATCCTGGCTATGGCACCGTCGTCTCTCACATTTAAACTTTCAAACTATAACCAATCTTGCTTGACACAAACTAGTTGAAGGTCTCCCACGATTCCGGTATTCTAAAGATCACCTTTGCTCAGCATGTGAACAAGGGAAAAGCACTCGTGCTCATTTTCCTTCAAAGGTGGAACACAGCTCTCAGCATGTGCTTCATCTTCTTCACATGGATTTATGTAGCCCGATGCGCGTGCAAACGATTAATGGCAAACGATACATCTTAGTAATTGTTGATGACTATTCACGATGGACTTGGGTCTACTTTCTTCGAAGCAAAGACCAAGCTCCACAAATGATCATCACCTTTCTCACAAAAATTCAAGTTCAGCTCCGAAACACCGTCCGCCAAATAAGAACAGACAAAGGAACTGAATTTGTTTACCAAACTCTTCGTGAATTTTATGAGAAAGTGGGAATTGAGCATCAGAAATCTATTGCACGTACACCAGAACAAAACGGAGTTGTTGAAAGATGAAACCGAACGTTAGTGGAAGCTGCAAGAACAATGTTAATTGATCTGTGCTAAACCGTCAAGTCTAACAGACTTAAAACAGCTCAGACACAAATGCAATGAAGTCCTGGAGAATATAATGAATTCCCGGGTCGTTAAGTCCCACGGAGACTCAATGGTGTGTTAAACACTTGATCAGACAATAGAATGATCACTAATGATAGTGATCGGAAAGGATTTGGATAGGATAATTACACTACTGAAAAAGTTTATAAATAACAGCGACTTAAATACAAATTAAGAAAATTAAAAGATAAAAGATATTAAATAAACGCTATCACTATATTTAAAGTGATGAACGTTTAAAACTTAAAACGAAAAAACTTACGTTTAAATTAAAATACGTAAACGTACAAAACAAAACGTGAAAATAAAGAAGGAAAATACCTATGAATATAGAAAATACATTTTTACAATCCTAATTATATAAGAAAATTATTAGAAAAGGAAAATTATTTTTAAAACTATTTATGTAATTATTATTAATTAAAAACTAATTTAAACTATTTAATAATACTCTAAAATAAAAGAAAATATGAAATAAGACTATAAAAATAAAATTAAGAGTTAGAAAAATCTAAAATATGATAAAACTAATTTTAAAACTGAAAATATATTGTTTAGACTTTTTATATATTTATTATTAATTTAAAACTATTTAAAACTAATTAAAATGCTAAAAAATACTTTTTAAACTAAGAAAATTATGGAAAAATACTTTTTAGGCTATTTATATTTATCTAAACTTAAGAAAATTGAAAAATTATTTTTTGGAACCTTTTCTTAATTTTTTGTATTAAATGCTATTTAAAAAATACTTAAAAACTAAATAAAATGCAGAAAAATACCAAACATGCTAGGAAAAATCTGAAAAATTCAGGAAATGCTTAAAATAATATTAGGAAGCTATGAAAAATGGAAAAACAGGAGCTTATTTGGAGGAATTAGAAACTGATAACCAAGTGCTTATTGAAATAAGCACTTTGATAAGCAAATGAAGTCCAAAGTCTACCAAACCAAAACAGAAGCCTAAGTATGCTAAAGGAACTAAAATGGAACAAGATTCAATAAGCTAAACACTCTGATAAGCTCATTACAACAGATTGATGATATGAGATTAAGCTAAAAAAAACAGTTAACAGGTGCTCACTTTAGGCATAAGCACAAGCCACTCATTAAGCTAAAACTGAAATCAAGCAATTGGGACTAGGAAAGGACCTGGGTGAGATCTTACACACTAAAACTCAGACCTAATGGAGCTATAATAAGCTCTGCACAAGCTTTGCAAAAACTGCTCAAGCCCTGTGCAGGCTAAGTGCCCTGCACAGGGCACTTGGCATCACTTTGACAAGCTGATTAAGGGCTTAAAGAAAATTCATAAAATTGTGTAAAATTGGTAATAAGAAAATAGACCCAGAGAGGTTTCCAAATCAACAAGTTTCACTTGATTTGACCAAGAAATGAGTACAATAAAAATCTATCCATTTGGGCTCAAAACAGAAATTTCATTTTGACTTTTTTAGACAGAAATGGAGTGTTGACTATTTTGAACTTTGGACCTAGATTAATGGATTAAAAATGATCTAACTTGATGAAATGAAGCTACTGTACCCTAGCTTTATGGATTTTAAACACAAAATGATCCTTTGGTTTTGTAAAAACTCAATAGTGGGCAATTTAAGGCAGTGAGTAGTGAATTTTGACTTCCACTGCTTTGAGGTCCAAATAAATGACTCAAATGAGTCTATTTAAGCTACATAAGCATAAACCAATAGACCTTAGTTACTGAATCAAGCATGAATACAGTTAAAGAACCAAATCCAAACACCACTTATAATCACTGATATGAACTTAAAACAAGATTACCACTGAATTAACTAATTCCATTGATCAAACAGAGTTCATATAACCTAATTGCAGCTATGTAAACACATGAAAATCAGTTGTGACCACAGATGCATAAACAACCATAATATGTAAATGACTTGAAATTTTGAAAAAGAGAAACTAACTAACTTGAACTCCAGCTGATGTAGGCCAACACCAAACCCAAACCTAAGCTAACCCAAGCTATTTCAGTCACTGCAACAACCTTTTCACCACCATTTCCATTCTTGACCAATCTTTTGACTTTTGTTGACTATGAGATAAATTGGTTTGAAAATACAATGTAAGCTTACCCACAACTATATAGAGCTTATTTCAGCTAATTTGAGCTTGGGAAGAAGCTTTTTAAGGTTTGAATATATGAATTAGAAACTGAAATACTCAACAGTAGACACAAAGCATGAACTTTAACCAAACTTTTGAAATTGATTCTTAAAGACAGTTTACAAAGATGAAATACTTAAGTTATTATCAAAGGTACAAAAGATTACAGATTCTTGGCTAAATTAATACATTAATAGAAAAACGACATTAAAGAAAAATAAGATAAAACTAGCTAACACCCTAAACTGCTTCTTCCTTCTCTCTTTTATACTCCAAGTTTCCTCTCTCATCTCTCTAAGTGATTCCCAGCACTATTTGAGACCATAGGATGAGTGTAATTGATCCTGGCCCTTCAATGTTTTTTGGCGGGAAAAATGAGGTTTTAACAGTAGGGTTGAGTGAGATAAGGGGTGAAGCAATAAATGCTATTTGGAGTTGTGTGGAGGTGGGGGGACAGGGAAGAAGATAAGGTGAGGAGGGGGTGGTAAGTTGAGTGTTGCAGGGTGAAACAGACATCAAGTAGGGAGGGTGAAGTGATTGGCGCCAAAAGGGGTTAGTCAAACCTCTGTTTGACTTGGGTTATTAATACCAGGGGGGTCAAAATACATTATGACAGGGGGCCAAAATGTTTGACAAGGGTTCAAAATTGGTATAAAGGCTTTATTAAACAAGGTCTCTTTTGTAAATTCTGAAAATACAAGGACTAGAACTGCCAATTCATCAAAGATGTTTCAGGGGCTGAATTTGACAAATTCCAAAAGTACAGGGACCAAATCTGTCATTTTCCAATTTTCCAGGGGTCATTTTTGACATTTTTCAAACTTGAGGGACCAAAGTTGTAGTTTTGCAAATTTTACATTTCAAAGGTTTATTTTGACAACTTTTGAATCCCATGGACCTCAAATGACATTTTCCTTTATTTAGATTTACCAGGGACTGTTTTTGACAACTTTTGAAACTTGGGGGACTAAAACTGCCATTTTTGCAAATTTGATACGTTTTTCATCTGATTTTGATATTTTTGCATTTAAAACACATAAAACACTGATTTGTGATATTTTTATCATTTTGATGTGTTTCTGAATGTTTTCAGATGAATTTGCAGTTTATTTTGTACAAAAATGATGAGTATTTACACACTCATCATTAATCAATGCTAAATTCCAGATTACTTATGGGCAGAAGTTGTATCTACTGCATGCTATACTCAAAACCGTTCGATGATTACTAAACGCCACAACAAAATACCTTTTGAGCTTCTCCATAACCATAAACCGAATCTCAAACACTTTCATGTATTTGGATCCCTTTGCTATCCGAATAATGATCGTGATGATTTTGGAAAGCTCAAAGCCAAAGCTGACATTGGAGTCTTTATTGGATATTGTGAGAATTCTAAAGGTTAACGGATCTGGAATCGTCGTACAAAGCAGGTTATGGAAACGAATCATGCTCATTTTGATGAACTTACGGAAATGGCTTCTGAGTATAACAGCTTGGAACCCGGTCACAACCGCTTAAACTTTCCCCAACCCCCATCATCAGCTGAACAAAGCCCCCAGCTCACTCGTCAACAAATGGAAAGGTTATTTGCTCCTCTGTTCAGTGACGATATTGATGAACGTGCTCCAGGTGTATCCGCTGTTTCCTATGCTCAACCTGATACTACTCTTATACCTGATACACCTGCTACAACAACTACTGTTGAAGAAGCACCACCAGTTGACTCTACCACAACAGTTGAACAAACCGCTTCCAACAATGATGAACAGGCTGATGATGTTCTTAATGAAGTACCCCCACCTGCATATTTTGATCCAAATGCGATCTTTAACCCGTTTGCTAATGACTCCGCTGCACCTGATGTCGCGGAATCATCAACAAACCATTTGAATCCTCAGAATCTGCACAATGTATACCAACATCAACCCTCTACAAATCGATGGACAAAAGACAATCCTCTGGCAAATATTATTGGCAACCCGAATCAACCAGTCGTTACGAGACAACGTCTCCACACAGATGGTGAACATTGCATTTATGCACTCACTGTCTGCCAATATGAGCCTAAAAACATTCAAGATGCAATGACAAAAGACAACTGGATTGAATCCATGCAAGAAGAACTCAACCAATTCAAACGTCTTGAAGTATGGGAACTGGTTGAACGACCAACAGGGGTCTACGTCATTGGTCTCAAATGGATTTGGAAAAACAAATTGGATGCTGAAGGGAACGTAATCCGAAACAAGTCACGTCTAGTTGCTAAGGGTTATCGTCAGGAAGAAGGAATAGACTTTGAAGAATCTTTTGCTCCGGTTGCTCGTCTTGAGGCTGTTCGGATATTTCTCGCGTTCGCGGCTCATATGAATATGACGGTCTTTCAGATGGATGTCAAAACTGCGTTTCTCAACGGACAATTGAAAGAAACGGTTTATGTCAGCCAACCAGAAGGATTCGTTGATCCTGAGTTCCCGAACCATGTCTACAAACTGAACAAAGCTCTTTATGGTCTCAAACAAGCTCCTCGGGCATGGTACGATAAGATATCATCTTTCCTCATTGCTAATAATTTCACCAAAGGTTCGGTCGACCCTACTCTTTTTATACAATATCACGGGGCACATATCTTAATTGTTCAAATTTACGTGGATGACATCATTTTTGGGTCTACACATAAAAAGTACTCAATCGCTTTTGCAAAACTAATGAAGAAATTTTTTGAAATGTCCATGATGGGTGAACTTACGTTCTTTCTAGGACTGCAAGTTCATCAATCACCCCGTGGTATTTTCTTGAGTCAGTCCAAATATGCCCTTGAATTGTTAAACAAATTTGGAATGAAAACATGTGACACTTATGCCACACCAATGACTCACACCAAGAAGCTAGACGCTGATTTTCATGGGAAATTAGTGGACCCTACCAAATACCGAAGTATTATTGGGTCTCTCATGTATCTAACAGCTAGCAGACCTGACATTGTCTTTGCCGTTTATCTCTGCTCCCGTTATCAGTCGCGACCAACTGAAACCCACCTCTCTGAGGCTAAAAGAATCCTCCGATACATCAAGGGAACCATTAACTTGGGGATCTGGTATCCGAAGGATTCTGGTTTTGAACGAATCGCTTTTTCAGACGCTGACCACGCAGGATGCTTAGATTCACGGAAAAGTACTTCAGGAGCACTACAATTTCTTGGTGATAAACTGGTGTCCTGGCAATCAAAGAAGCAGGATTGTACATCGCTGTCGTCAACCGAAGCAGAATATGTAGCCATGTCCGCGTGTTGTGCTCAAGTCATCTGGATGAGAACACAACTCAAAGACTATGGTTACGTATTTGACAGAATCCCGATGTACTGCGACAATCGGAGTGCCATTGCGATCTCGTGCAACTCAGTTCAGCACTCGGAATCAAAGCACATCGATCTTCGCTATCATTTCATCAAGGATCATGTGGAATAGGGTACAGTTGAATTATACTTCGTGGGTACAGAATACCAATTGGCAGATCTTCTCACCAAAGCCTTGCCTCCCGCTAGGTTTAATGAGTTGGTTCACCGGATTGGTATGCGGTGTTTGACTCAAGAGGAACTAGATGACCTCTAAAAATAGTCTTAAAAACCTGTCAAACACCAAAAAAAATTTGTAAATATTTTTTTTCAAAACCAAAATACAAAAATATAAAATCTGATAAAACAACAAAAATATTCTTCTATCTATTTTTCTTCCAACATGGCAAGTACATTTCTTCCGTCAACACTTTAATCTTTCAAAATTCAGTAGTTTTTCCCATCAAGTGTTGAGGGGGAGAAAATAAACACTTGACTATTTCAAAATAATTGTGTACTTGCATGTTACCCTATTCTGGTTGTTTCTTTTATCAATGGTGGTAAACTTTTCTGGTTCAACAGACACTCCTCGGACTAAAATTTATAACCTTTCATTTTTTTCTTAAGTGAAGGAGGAGTGTCGTCAAGTTTCTTTCTTAAAATCTTTTGTTTGGTAACCAAAATGGAAGTTAAATGGCTTTGGATGAAAAAGGAAAAGGTGGAGGGACTGAAACTGCCAAAAGCACAAAATCACTTTCAATAAAATACCTCCACCTAACTTTAACCTTTCACATTTATTACTTTCATCTAATATCATCTACGATCCAAAATCGTTTAACAAATCCGTGCTTTCATTCATCAATTTGTAAGTGTTTATACGTTCTTTGCATCAATCTAAACACGGGCTTTGAATCGTTTTTCAAACTAACGGTTAGATTTTCGCCTGGAAGGGATTTTGTGTTCTACGCATAAGCGTATGAACACATGATCAAATTTGTGTGTTTATGATTGAAATGATAGTGCCAAAATTCTTTTCTTACATCAATGAATACATTTTCATCGTTTAAACATACCCAGATACATGAATTGAGTGATTTTGAAAAATAGGGTTTATGCGTGGTTTTGGGTGTTTTCTAATGTGAATGTTTTTGGTCAAAAAGATTGTTGTGTGATGTTGATGTCATGATGTATTGATGATATCCAGGCCTTAAAACAACCCAGAAACACTAATTGATTGAAAATTAGAGATTAGGGTTTAATGTTCTTCGCTTTTGGGTATTTTTGATTCATTGGGAGTTTGATGTTAAAACTTGGTTATTACACTCACATGACATCTAAAAACCATCAGAATAACTTTGGCGTAATTCCTATGGATAAAGTTCTAACGCGTAATCTATGAACTATTATGGTTTTGGTTTACGCGTAAGGTTTTCTACGCCTAACTGTTTAAATGAGTGATTGTGATTAAATCTGTTATAAAATGAGTGCTAGTGTCAAAATTGATGTTATGATGATTTTATTTCAGGCTTGCTACGCGTAAAACTCAGAATCAAGGTCATTGAAACTCTACGCATAAGGATCACCTTACGCGTAGAAAGTTATGCGTAAGAGAAATCTTACGCGTAACTGTTACGCGTAAGGTTCTACAAAGGGACTACGGGTATCCTGTGAAGGATATGCGTAAACAGTGACTCTACGCATAAGGTCTACTCTTACGAGTAAGCCTTACGCGTAAGGTTGTTATACGCCTACGCATAAGCTCTACTCGTAAGATCCCCTATTCCTACGCGTAATATTTCTTACGCGTAAGTAAGGATCCTACGCATAAGCTTGCGTCTACGCGTATAATTCTCCTGTTTACGCATAAGCTACCATTTCTATGCCTAAGCCTTGATCAAACCTTCATTATGAATTGTTACGCGTGCAAACCTGTAAATGAATAAATCATAACGTCACGAAACCAATAATGTCACTAATAAGCTTAAACGTTTAATATGTTGTGTTAAATAAGTGATAACATAAACTTTAAAACTTAAAGTTAACTAACTCACGAAACTTATCACGACGTCATTAGACTATTAAACAAACAAGTGACTTTGGACTCGTAACAATCATTGACATTGTACATTCAATAATTAGACAATAAAACCTTCTGTTGACTAACATTATGTCTTTCGATATGTTGGTTCTTTTGGCTAATGTTATTTCAGAACAAGACATGGCTGCTCAAATGAATGTGGATGCACCAGATGTTCTCACAATGGCCGATATCTTCCCTAATGGCTATCCGAGGAAGATTGGAAAGAACAACCTTCGGGTTGACTTTGAAACCCTCACCTGTTCAGAATCTTCCTGTTTGATTGCTATGGATATTCTCAAGAATCATCCCTACCAGAACATGCTCTCACATTCTGCTACAGTACCGGAGATCTACATGCAACAGTTCTGGAATTCTATGCAGAGGATCAAAGGTCAAAGTGCAGTGACAGTGACGCTCAATCACAAACAAGTCACCATCACACATGTAGACTTACGGGCTGTCCTTCTCATTCCTGACGTCGAGCCAACCGACTTTTATGCCACACCTGCTGAAGAGACAGTTCTGCAATTCTTGATTGATATTGGCTATGATGAAGCTTCAGGAATTATCACTAAGCATTCTCATGTGGAGCTTAAGAACATTCCTCAACCGTGGAGAACTCTCTACATCATCATTACCAAATCTGTCTCTGGTCGTGATAGCGGCTATGAGCATCCCAAGCTCATAGAACTATAAATTTTTTGGTCACTAATCAACATGAAACACATCGAGCTTGAAGCTCTGATATGGGATGACATGATGTCATTTCTCAAAAATCTTGGCTCAAAGATTCCCTATGTCAGATATACTAAACTGTTGATCCAGAGAGCACTTGGACTTCATCCTGATATTCCTAAGAGACTCAATGACCCCGACAATCATGATATGTTGACTGAGCCTATTTTAACTGTTAGAATCAAGGAAACGTCAACAAAGAAACAGGGTGCTGTATTACCTGATCACTTTCTGTCAAAAAAAATCAAAAAGCTCGAGACATACAAAAGGTATCTGGTAGCAGTGAAAGAAGGCAAAGTTGGTCATCTTGATGAGAAACCTTCTGGGACACCTACACGGAGAACCAGAAGAGGCAGTGCAGGGAGTGCTGCAAGCACTGAGAGTCATAGGAAGTTCCCCAAGAGAAATCCTCCTCGTAAAAGGACTATTCCATCTAAGGAAGTTGGTCCTATTCCCATTCCAAAGCTTGAACCACAAAGAAAGCTAGTGGACGAAAGCTCTGAAGATACACAATCAGATGAAGAGGTCTTCTACTCCGAATCTGCAACCGAAGCACCTCCTTCAGTAGCAAAACCTCCTAGTCCACCAGCTATCCAAGGAAAAGGGAAGACTCCAGTACTTGTACCTTATGATGAAAGCTCATGCTCAGATGAAGAGCAACTGGATACATCCTACAGGAAGAAGTTTAAAATCGTTAGACACCTACAAAAAGCTAAAGAATTTGAACAAGATCAAATGCGTGGCTCCGGAGGGTCGAGTGGTGGTGTCCACTCTTCACCAATTCCTGATGAGGTTAATCAACCCGATAAGGGAACTAGTGCCACCACTCTTGTGCAACAGCAAAATCTTGTGGAGGACTTTATTGATTATAACATTGAGGAACCAGAAAAGGATAAGTCTGAGAAAGAAAAGACTGATGAAGAGGCCCGAGCTCAGACGGAAGTAAAAGCTAAATCTGGACAAGATAACGAAGAGAATTATGATGATTATCTTCTCAACAGTCCAATTCGTTCCAAGGAGGATACTTCTGCACCTCCAAAGGACTCTGAGCCTCCTCATGTCTCCTCATCATCAGATTCATCATCTCATTCTTCACCACCACCATCTAAAAGATCAACCAAATCAACATCCAAATCAGTGAAGAAGCAAACTCGATCTTGGATTTCTCATACTCATAAAAGAATTGTGAATGCTGTCAAACAAGTCAGAAAGAGAGACATGCTCTACAGGAAAATGAATTTCTATGTTGATCAAATACAGTACCTTCATGACGAGAATGACGAGATGAAAGTTGAAAGGGAGTATGTCCAGAAGGTCATGAAAGATGATCTTCAAGGGAAAATGGACGAAATGATCAAAGGTTATACTCACAATTATCTCCTTGACATTGTTCTGAAAGTTACAAAGGAGTTGTTCACCAAACAACTCTATCCGAATCTACTTCACCTGGCCAAGCAGACTATGAAATCAACACCGATGCACGTGAACATCAATCCAGTTGATCCCATAATATTCTCAGATGCTAAGTTAGTTGACTGGCTAGTAGCTCAAATGTCCAAACGATCTGCAACACTTGCCTCTCACGAAGGTAAATTGCTTGAAGCATTGCTGGAATATCAACTCAAATCAGCATGCCGAGAAGAAGCTGAAAGACCAAAGCGTCCATGCGACGATGAAGATAAGGATCAGGATAAGAATGACGAGCATAAACGCTCCAAGAAGTCTGGTGAATCATCTTCAATGCAACCTCCATCGAAACGGACTCCAGCACAACAAAGGTCTCCTCCTCGTTCTTCTACTGAAAAACCTCAGGATTCTTCTAAGTTACCACCCGAGACTCAGAAAACCAGTGATCACTTTGAGTATACGGGTGGTGACAATGAGGAATTCCATGAGCCCCAACAACAACCCACCTCTCCCGACAAAGGTAAGAAACCAGAATCCTCATCCAGGCCTAAGAAAAAGAAGAAGAAGGCGCCCAAAGCTGACGTCGTATCATGGCTAGATGAAGATGACACAGAGGAATTTGAATGGTTTTCTACACTTGTTAATTCCACCCCTTATCCACCTGAAGGTCAAAATCTGGAAGACGGTAGTACATTGGAGCATGCTAAGTTCTTGCAAGAGAAATTCCGTGTGAAAAAGATGACGAAATCCGAGTTGAAGCGAATCAAGAATGAAGCATTTCAACTGCTTAAGGACAACTCGGAAAGTGCTATTGCGGTTGAGTATCACCTTGATAACATAGCACGAGCCATGTCTAACAATATGGATTGGCTCAACCCAGAAGCAAACATCGACTTCACCAAACGGGACAATCCTCCATATTACACCGACTGGTCTAAACCTCTACCGACAATTGGCCAACCAGATCAGCCTAAGATTCCATTTCGCTATTTCTTCAACAGAGACTTGGAATTTCTTCTACACGGCAGTGATGATTCAAGGAAATATGCTACATCTCTGACACTTCCGTTCCCGGCCGCCATATACTCAAACTGCATAGCCATCGAGGAAAAGGCTACCCACATGTTTTCTAACAATGTGGAATTGTATGACCGTGATGCAATGTATGGGATTCACCATTGGCCGGAACGCCGACGAATCTACTACAGAAGCTGCCAAGTTCAGAAGTCTCAAAATGAAGTGTTCAGTACTAAAGGAATCGTTGCTGTTAAACATGTTGATCTTTCGTCTAAATGGGACTACACTTTTCTCAAGAATATCGTGTTCAAAAGACAAGACGAAAGAGATTATGCATTCAGTGAAGCGGACTTTCAGAATTTGTCTCTCAACGACATTGAAGATCTGTATCTTGCCAAAGTACAGGGACGCATGAGACAATTCTCGACTGAAGTACAACATGAATACATCAAGTCCTTGCTAATATTCATCAGAAGCGTAGTCATACAGGAACGTGTAGAAGATCTTCAACTTGCAGTTGAATCATATCAGACCCGTGTCAACTTCACTCTACCGCAGCTAGACCTTCCCGACATCAACCAGCTTCCACAATACACACTCGTCAGCAAACCATTCGGCGTCGTTTATCGCAGTGAACTTCAACGAAATTGCTTGATGGCGTGTAGAGATCTTCACAAGTTTGGGGATCACACTTTGAAGAAGGTTAGGGACGGATTGGCTTATCGGTTGAAGGCGATATATGAAGGTATAGGGTCTCAAAAGCGATGGAACTCTCATGACAGAAGGGATGTGTAGAGGATCATCAGAATGATTGATGAAAGGTTGTATCGAAGGGATCAGTTCAGAATGTTGGAAAGCTTTGTTGGTGGTCGACCCAGGATTGCTCTCGCCGGCTATCAACGCCTTGTTCGCACTCCTGGCAACATCACTGGACTTCCTGGTACCCTTGAAATGCTTCTATTTCATAATATTTTAGATGTGTCATTAACTATGACAATGGCTTGTGCACACATAACAGTGTACAACCCGTTCTTGTCAAGAAAGGACCATGTGGTACGCTTCAGTGCCACAATCCTTATAAAAGGAGCGAAAGCTTCTTACTTTTAAGTAAAACCTATCAAACCTTTCATTTTTCAATGTTTTGCTCAAAAGAACAAGTACTTCCCCGTATGTTTTTCAAAACCTCAACCGTTTATATCACTTGTTGAGGGGGAGTATTTGAATTAAAACTTTGTTCACAAATTGTTCATAGTGGTAATCTTCCCGCAACACTCGAAATGGTCATATTTATTCTCAACATTTCTTCAAAAACAACATTTATATGCCATTTTTGAGGGGGGAGAAAATATGTGATAAGAAATATGTTGTGTTTTGCTATTAAATCATCGTGTGAAAAGACTTCAACCCATGAATTGACGGGATCTGAACAGTCTTACATTGAAAAGATTTGTCTTCCAAAGACTTATCCAAGTAAATTGTACCTAAAAACTGACAATGTATCTCTTTAACTATGCAACGTAATCGTGTCCCTCGGGGAATTGTCTATCTTGAGTCGATCAATTCAAAAGTGCGAGCTCTTTCCTCACTGTGCAGATTTCTGTAAAAACTCTTAAGCACATGTGGAGGGGGAGTATTTCTGAAAATCTAAAACTCTTGAAGTGTTCAAACATGTTTTTCATTCACAAACACTTTGAGAGATTTTCATGAAAAATGGTTTTATGGCAATGGAGTTATAAGGAGATTAAGGTTAGGAATAACCGTCCTATGATCCGCCAGAGCCAGAGGGATCTACCCAAGGACATCACAAATAGTTAGTACTTAGAAGTCCTTAGGTATGATTATAAAAAGGAGAAAATGAGAATCGGAGAAAGAAGGAGTTGAAGAATTAAAAAGAAATGCAAAGAAAAGGGTGAAAAGAAATAGCCCTCCAAATTATTCAACTTAGGGCAGACACCGGGTTCAATTCATATGCTACTGGTTGTCACTTAGTGACGCCGGTATTGAAGATTAAAAGTCGTCATGGACCCAGTGACGCATGCACTAAACCTTCTTAACCACTCAAGTTTCTCTCAACAGAAGCTTGTTTCATTCTCACAGGGAACCCTACGTAAACTATTGGCTTTCTCTTAGAGATCACTGGTATTGAAGAAGGAGACCCTCTCCCTAGTCTTCGCTCAGGAAAACCAAAACGCACTATAGAGTCTAGAGCCACGAGATTCATCAAAAGATCTCTTAGGTACACTTGACATTTCATGACTTAGTGTTCAACAATAAGAACATCAGTGGTACGTTATCGAGTCCTTCACAGATCTTAGCAATCTGTCGAGAACATTTATGAGAGGTTCACAACTATGATCCTTAGTGATTGAATGGAAACTCCTGCCAGGGTCAACATCAAACAGCCTTGACAGCAGGTCACTTCGGTAACTCTCCGTGGATTACGCTTAGTGTGTCTCAAACGATCTACAGTCGTGAGGTGATGCTTCAGTGTACCTCAGCGACTCATCTGAACTGTAGATGTACTTCGGTACATCGTGTTATCTCACTTGTGGGACTCCAGTTCAGGAACGGCCTTTGTAAGAATTAGAGTTGTGTTTTCACACTATGTTGTTAACACTCTCGAAGTTCAAACTTGTAAGTGCCGGAATCCGTTTATTACTAATCGTTTGAATGTTTTCTTCTTATGGAAGCTTTGGAGCGGAATGATCGTGCAGATTCTTCTCATGCTCACACCAACATCATCACTAATGGAAGTTCTATCTTAATGCAACACAAAAGTCAGAATGATTCTTCGCCAAATCAAAGAATCTACAAAGTTAAAGACTTAAAGAACTTTATCAGTACTGAAATCCAATGTCAAAGAGTGTGTGAGCATGTTGAAGAATGACGTGGAGACACTGTAGCAGCGAAGCAAACCTGAGGCAGACTTGATGCAGATAACAACAACATACTATCACTGCCATCACAAAGAACAATGATCAAAGAACAAAGTTAATGATGACGTCAAAGCAAAACTGTTTAAAGAAAACAATTTCTCTACACTGGGGAGATTGTTCAAATCAAGGCAATTCTTCTCACAAGAAAGAAGAATGTCAGAAGACGTCAAAGCTACTATTACATCAAAGCCTTCACCGTTCATATTCATTCATCACCAACACTTAGGGGGAGATTGTTGGAATCACTCCTAAACCTAAATCAAGTGTTAGTAATTCATATGTAATAGTTAGCTTAATTATGGCCTTTATGTTTTTTATTAGCCTTAAGCTTATGTAGAAGGCCCATGAGCTTAGGCCCAAGCCCATAGGAGAAAGGATGGGAACTAGGAGTGTTGCCCTAGCTTCCCTCCTATAAATACTCTTGTATAACCCTCACTTGAGGGTTGGTTGTTCAATTTTATTTCTTTCACATACTCCTACGCATAACCGTTTACTTGTATCGTGTGTGTGTGTTTGATTTATTGTTCAATCTCCTTTATCTCTTTCTATTAACCTTGTGTTGTAAAACTAGTGACCTAACAATCTGCATATACAATTTTTTCTACTCCCGTGCCCTTAGGGTACCATAATCCTAATTGTGTTGTACCCTTAATATATCTAAATATTCTTTTTACGGCTTCTAGGTGTGATGTTTTAGGGTCTTCTTGAAACCTAGCACATAAGCAAACACTAAACTTGATATCCGGCCTACTTGCCGTGAGGTAGAGAAGACTACCTATCATGCCACGATATTTAGTATCATCGACGGATTCGCCGTCTTCATCTTTTGTGAGTTTGGTGTCGGATGACATTGATGTCCTAATTGGTTTCGACTCTTCTAGACCGAATTTCTTTAACATCTCCTTTATGTATTTAGATTGATTAAAGAAGATACCATCTTCTACTTGTTTAATTTGTAGACCAAGAAAGAAACTAAGTTCTCCCATCATACTCATCTCGAACTCGTCATGCATGATTTTAGAGAAATCATCACACATGTCTTGACAAGTGGATTCGAATATAATATCATCTACATATATTTGCACTATGATTATATGTGACTCTCTTTTCTTAGTAAAAAGTATGTTGTCAACTAACCCCATGGTATAGTTGTGTTTAATTAAAAATGACTTGAGTACATCATACCAAGATTTTGGAGCTTGTTTAAGACCATAAAGGGCTTTCTTTAATTTATACACATGTTTAGGTTTTTCAAAATCAATGAAGCCCGGAGGTTGAGCTACATATACTTCTTCATTAATGAAACCATTTAGAAAAGCGCTTTTGACTTCCATTTGATAAAGCTTTAGATCATTAGCACAAGCATACGCAAGAAGTATTCTTATAGACTCTAATCTAGCCACGGGGGCATAGGTCTCATCAAAGTCTATTCCTTCTTGTTGGTTATACCCTTGGGCAACGAGTCTAGCCTTGTTTCTAGACACTATTCCATTTGCATCTAATTTGTTTTTATAAACCCATTTGGTTCCTATTATGGTTTGATTACTAGGTGGAGGGACAAGTGTCCAAACATCATTAGAAACAAATTGATTTAATTCTTCTTACATAACCATTACCCAACTCTCATCTTTTATGGCTTCTTGTGTATTCTTAGGTTCTATGGTTGAAACGAAACAAAATAAGATACTTTGGTTTTGAACTTGAAACCTTAATGTTCTTTCGTTTAGCTTTCCTATGACCTTATCTACGAGGTGATCTTTGGACTCTTTAATGTTTATGACTTCATTATTTAAAGGTTCTTCTTCTTCATTTATATTTTTCTTTATTACTATAGCTTCACTTTCTACAATCTCGTCATCGACAAGAGGTGGAGAGGGTTTGGGTGGAATTTCATCAAGTTTTATATTTAATGACTCTTTTACCTTCATTGTTTCTTTGTTTAATATGACGTAAGCTTTGCTATTTGGAGAGTAACCTAGAAAGATACCTTCGGTTGATTTAGGATCAAATTTTGTAAGGTAATCTTTAGTGTTAAGAATAAAACATTTGCTACCAAAGACTCTAAAGTGATCTAACGTAGGCTTTTTGCCTCGGAGTAACTCGTATGGAGTTTTACCTAAGATTGGTCTAATTAAGACTCGATTGAGTATGTACGTTGAAGTATCAACGGCATTGCACCAAAACTTTTGAGGTATGGATTGCTCATTAAGCATGGTTCGACTCATTTCTTGTAGGGTTCTATTCTTTCTTTCAACTACCCCATTCGATTGCGGAGTGCGCGGAGCCGAGAAGTTGTGAGTAATACCATTAGCGTCATAAAAAGCTCCAAATTGCACTTCATTATCGAATTCCCTACCATGATCCATCCTAATAGACACTACATGACTTCCTAATTGTATTTGGATTTTCTTGCTTAATATTTCAAAATAATTAAACGTTTCCGTTTTGTTCTTTAAGAATTTTTTCCATGTGTACCTATAGTAATCATCCACTATGACCAAAGTGTAGTAGTTGCCTCCATAACTTTGGATAGCGAATGGACCAAATAAATCCATATAATGTAATTCTAGACACTTAGTTGTAGACACCATGTTTTTAGCTTTATAACTAGAATGAACTTGTTTTCCTACATTACAAGCATCGCAAAAGTGATGTTCATATTTTAACTTAGGTAGATCTCTTACTAGATCTTTGGATGATAGCGATTGAAGAAGTCGCATGTTGGCGTAACCCAATCTTCGATGCCATAAGGTCGAAGTATCATCCATAGAGGTAAGACATAGTTTGTCTTTAGGTTCATTACCCATTTTAATGATATAGACTCCATGTTTCCTAATTCCTCTTCCTATGGTTATGCCATTTTTTAAAATCTTACTACCGGTTTCGGTAAAAAGTACATTGCACTTTTAACACATATTTGTCCTATACTTAAGAGGTTAAAGTTTAGGTTTTCTACGTGACACACATCGTTAATGGTTAGAGATTTGTTAGAAATCGTACCTTTACCGATGATTTTACTTTTGCTATTTCCAAACACCACATTACCTCCATTGAAGGATTCATATGTGGAGAATAGATCCTTATTGCCGGTCATGTGCCTCGTGCACCCGCTATCCTTGACCCATTCATCCGGGTCTAGGTCGACCTGTAAGCACACATAAGAAAACAATTAACTCAAAAGTTTGGTCCCCATTTGTTCATGGGTCCATTAGTGTTAAACATTCCATTCATGTTAGACATGTAAGGATAAGATGAGTATGCATTCCATGGAGCAAAGTTTTGAAAAGGAAAACCATTTTGCATATTTGGGTTCCATCCCATTTGATGGTTACTTCTTGGGTAAACATTATTAGGTCTCCTAGATGGATTAGGTTTTGAAAAAGACGGAGCTTTGTTTCTTGCAAAAGTAGGATTATATTTTGGAGGTGGTTGTCTAGTGGTGACATGAGTTGGTTTCTTCCTATTAACGATAAAAAACTCAGTTCTAGATGAAGAAGCTACGTTATTACCACTGTTTGCTACAGCAGACCCACAGATCCCTGTCTTAACACTAGCCGGTTCCCTTTTGATGGGATCCGTGGGATCCGCCACAACAGTGGCTGGTTTTTCTAGTGCCTTAACAAATTGTGTTTCTTTGTTTTCACTAGTTGATGGATCAAGTTGTTGAATACCTAAACCTTTTTTGTTGTTACCAGTTTTAACACTATCTAATATCATATATAAAGTATTCGTACTTTTTCTAGCAATTTTAGAATCTAGTTGATCAACTAGTGTTTGAAGTTGAACGCAAAGTTCACATTCACCACTTGCTATTTTACCCTTTTCTAGACGTTTCAGTTTTGCTTTTAATTCTATGACTTCTTTATCTAAACGTTCATGTTGACTTTTTAAAAGCTTGTTTTTGTAAATCAGTTTTAAGCTAATATTGCATAGTTTGTCATATTCATTATGTAATGAGTCGTCATCTAGTGACGAGCTACTATAGTATTCGTGACATACCTCGTCATTTGCCATGAGACAAATTTCTTCGTCCTCCTCGTCGCTCATTCCCCACGTGGCGCACACGAACGCCTTTTGATCATCCCGTTTGGGACACTTACTAATAAAGTGGTTTGGGTCCCCATATTTAAAGCAAGTACGATCATCTTTTGGCTTCTCGTCCTCTTTTCTTTTCCGAAAGCCTTTCTTATCGTCATACGGTTGTTTGACGTATCTTCCCTTCCTTCTAAAGAACTTTTTAAAGTCCCTTACCGCCATAGCGTACTCCTCGTCGTCACTACTCGAAGAGGAGTTCTCTTCATCGCTTGAAGCCTTTTTGGCTTTAAGGGCAAGAGATTTGTGTTTCTCTTTCACCTTTGAGGCTTCGGAGTCTTTAGCAAGGACAAGCTCATAGACTTTTAAGTTTCCTATGAGTTAATCAAGGGTGAGGATTGTCAAATCTTTTGACTCTTCGATCGCCGTCACCTTTGATATCCACTTAGATGGAAGTGCCCTTAGATATCTCCTAACATGGTTACGGCTAGAAAAAGATTCATCAAGTGCTTGTAAAGATGTAATAATAGTATTAAAATTAGCAAATGAATGATCTATAGTTTCCTCATCTGATATTGAAAATTGTTCGTATTGTTGAACAAATAAATCAATTTTATTATTTTTAACTTATTGATTACCTTGATGAGTTACAACTAAAGAATTCCAAATTTCTTTAGAGGTTTTAAGCATAGAAATTCTTTTGAATTCCTTTTTGGGTAAAGCATTATACAAAACCATTTTAGCTTCACAATTTTTAAAAAGCTTTTTCTTCATTTCATCATTTAGTTTATCATGAGGTATGTTAACTAAATTTCCTTTATCATCATTTGAGGTAGCCTCAAAATCGCCTTTAAAATAATGTACCAAAGATCAATATCTTTAGATTTCACATATGTTTCGAATCTATTTTTCCAATATATAAAACCATTAGTTTCAAGTAGTGGTGGTCGGTGCATAAATTGCCCTTCCTTTTAATTTTCATAACCCATAGTGATCGAAAAGTTTTTAAAATACGGTTTACTTTAAAACTTTTATAAACTTAGCTCTTGATGCCAATTGTGGAAAACTAGAAGGGGGGGTTGAATAGTTTTTCCGATTTTTAGTTAGTTTCAAAAACTTTTGATTCGTTAATATGTGAGATCTTATGGATGTAGAGAAAGTATAGATCTAATGATAAAGCAGGTAAATAAAGTGTTAGGATTCAAATATTATGTGTTTGATGATTCGGGTGGTCTTGGGAGATCAAAATACATGTTAGCCATTAGAGAGAGAAAGTTAGATAGAGAGGGTGTTCTTGCTAGAGGTTTACACAAATGAAAGATTAGATTAAAATGAAGCACCACCCCTTCCATGGATGGAAGGGGTATTTATAGTTACATGAAATACGACCTCCTATCGGCCTGTGGATCAGGGATACAGTGGGTAAAGACCCGTCCTTCCTCCACGGTGTTGCACTACTCTAAACTAAACTAATAAACTGATAAATAACGTAACTAACGACAAGTCTACGAGCTAACTTAAGCTAGATAACATTTGGGGTGACCGACTCTTCACTAAGAAATTTTCCAATTCCTAACAATCTCCCCCTAAGGGAGGTCACCCCATGTTTTACATTTTGAATCCTAGCATTCTATTCTTGACATTTTTCTTGAGCTCGTAGACTTGAATTCTTCATTTCCGCAATCTTTGTGCTTTTGTAGTGCAACTTCAAAGTCCGCATTGATTTGTACTTTCAGTGGAGGCCTTTAACTGATCCACATCTTTGATGATCTTCGAGCTTTCTTTGAGATCATCAGCCACAGTAAATCTCTCTGGATCATCCATAGTAGTGTTGCCTTCATGTGAAGTTGTGACTTTCGGACCGACATGCTCACACTTTTGAATCATGACATCTTTCCATCAGAGTAGCGGAAGCCTTACTGGTTCATGATATTTGCAGCAGCGTAGCAGAAGCATAGTATAAAAATATCAGAACCAGGTTATGTAGAAATGCACCAGTCATGATTTCTTCAATTAAGTGAGGTTGCTGTGAACATGCGGCTTTGGATTGACTCCTCAATTCTGATCAGCTGCAATCGTCGGGGTGTACCTGCATACGACAGTTAGCAATAAAGTGCACGAAAGTGTCTTTGATCACTTTCGTTGAATTGAGGTACACGGCCCACGGTTCCCCGTTGATCAGTACAAGTACTGCCTGTGATCAGGTAGGATTCCTAAGAATCTCCTTGACATGGTTTCGCAGCTGTTCTAGCTGTTCTCAAACCGAAACGTCTCAAAGAAGACAACACGGAGTGAGTGAACCAGCGAATTGAGATTCACTGATTGATGAAAAATTGATTTGAAAACAATCGCGTATTGCTTAGAATAAAGAGTTTTGCAATACGACGAAGGTTTTACGAGAAAGATCAATTTTCAATCAAAACACTTTTTGTATTTGAAAATAGTACACAATCGACGTGCTAGTGAAAAGAAGAGATTCGCACATCGACCGGTTTTTCTAAAAGTATTTTTCAATCAGAGATACTTTTTGAATTTTGAAAACATAAGTACACATTCGACGTGCTAGAGAAAAGAAGATTTGCACATCGAACGGTTTTTTCAAAAGTATTCGTCAATTCCATTCCTGGACCAAGGTTGATTCAAGACTGAATCGCCCCATTGTTTCTATCCAGTTGTGACAAGTTTGATCTTACGAGAAGATCTCACATGTCACCCACCAAGAGCTTGTTTGATGTTGGCTCTAGAAGGATTTCCATCTTCATCGTAAATATTTTCATATCACTCGAATGTTCTGGCAATACCACAAGGATAATGCGTAGGACTCTTAATATATACTTACTTTCCACATTGTGTGAAAAAGCAAGCCTTCAAGAATTTAGTGTCCTAACGAGATATTGTGGATGATCTCTTGGCTCTAGACTCAATCGTGCATATTTGGTTCCTTTGCCGGAGACTAGGGAGAGGGTCTCCTTCTTCAATATCAACAATCTCTAAGAGAAAGTCGATAGATTATGTAGGTTCCCCGTGAGAATGAAACAAGCCCTTTAAAGAGGAACTTGAGTGGTTTGGGAAGTTTAGTGCAGTGCATCACTGGGTCCATGATGTCTTGTCTTCAATACCAGTGTTACCTTAGTAACCACCAGTAGCATATGAATTGAACCCGGTTTTTGCCCTAAGGTTGAATTGATGGAGGGCTATTTCTTTTCACCCTTTTATCATTCATTTCTTTTTCATTCTTCAACCCCTTCAGTGCTTACCGAGACTTCATTACTAGAACCTTGTTGGGTTTATTCCAGTACTAGCTCTGTCTCAATCCGCACTCTTCCCATATCTCACTTTTCTCCTTTTTTCATCATACCTAAAGACTCTACACTATCTAGTGGATTGTCCCTGTGTAGATCCCTCCGGTTCTGGCGGATCGTGGGAACTAATACCTAACCTAACCATCCTTATAACACCATGCATAAAGTAAATTGGTCGGTCTTTTGGTACAGTTCATTCTTACTTAAAACCAATTGAAAAATCATTTGGAAAAACAATCAAGGTACTTGTGATACAAGATCAAAGCATTTTGTACCTTAATAGTTTTGATCATTTAGAAAACCTCCCCCTCAACATGTGCATATGATTTAGAAATTGTTTAGCACAAGGAGGCAAGAGGACTTTGAAATATTTTCTTTGATCACAATTTTCATACGAAAAAGCCATTTGATTTTCATGGTAAAATTCTCCCCCTCAATATGTGCGTTGGATATTTGAAATCATTTTTTCACATAGAGGCAAGAGTTCTTTTGAAGCACATCCACAATCACAAAAGCCATTAAGAAACCATTAGAAAACTCAATCAAGGTACTTAATAAATCACTTTAAAAAGCTTTCGTACCTCGATAGTTTATTTGCTCCCCCTCAATATGTGCTTCAGGATTCGAAAGCGTTTAGCACATATGAGCGAGCAGCGTGCACAATTAAATCAAAACGATCACCTTTTATCAAATTTCATTATTAAATCACAAATTCTCCCCCGATCAAAAATATCAAACCCTTTGAGATTTTGGATCCCAAGTGATTTAATTAAGTTTAGAAAACATGGGAGAAAATGTGGCCTTGTTTAAATACTCATTTGGTTTTTGGATAAATCCTCCTCCTCAACATGTGCATTGTGTATTTGAAATCGTTTGGCACATGGAGGCAGGAGTGCCTTTAAAGGACTAAAACCAATTCCATTTAAAACAGATTTGAGATTTAAAACACGATCTCTACCCCGATCAGAAATATCAAACCATTTGAGATTTGTGATCCCAACTGATTTAAATCATTTATAAAATTTTGGGGAAAGACGTGGTAAGATTCAATTTTGAAAGATGACAGATATGGACCATTTTAAGACATTGAAGATTGTTAGTGTCAGGTATGATAGTTTTTAAGAGATCTTTTAAGTAAAACAAAACAATTTCACAATCAAACAAGAACAGAAAAGATTTCATTTTGAAAGACCTTGATTCTAAAGAAAAAATCATACCATGACATAACATTAAATCTTTAGATCACCATTTTTTGTTGTACAAAACGGACTTTTATGAAGAAATATCGTTTGAAAATATTTTATTTTAAATCACTCTCCCCCTCAATCCATGACCGTAGTCGATAATTGAGTGACTCAAGTTTTGATAAAATGAAGTCCGGTGATTTTCAAAATCTTAGTCCAATATATTTTCAAAACAATATTTTCCATTTTCAAAACAATTTAATCAAATTATTCAAAATTGTTTAAAAATTATATCCTGCACAAAGATACGTTAGGTGGTTGAGAAGCTTCTGTTGTTGTTGCTGTAGGGTTTGGAAGAAAAACCGTCTGCAGATGCAGTGAGACTTCTTCATACGTTGCATTTTGAATGCCAACTGAGGTCCAATTAAGCTCCGTTTCTTCAATCACTTAGAAGAAAACCATCTGCTGATGCAGTGAGACCTCTTAAGTTGCATTTATGCCAACTCTCCATAGAAGTCCAATTAAGCTCCGTTTCTTCATTTGTCAACCCAAGATATCGTTACCCTTTCCTTGCGGCATCCAATCATGTTCATTAGTGGGATCCGGATCGGGAACATTCTTATATACCAATATACCTGCATATGTTAGTGAACACACATACAAATATATGGTGGTCGACAACACCCAAACAGGATATGTAAATACACTAGACTAACTATACAACGTAACTGAAAATAATCAGCTAACAACAAACCCACAACAGCTGGTGGTATATAAACATACACACAAGTGATTGTATACGTCCATATAACCATATATTCTTACAAGGGCTAGGCCTAGGGTGATTACTTGTACTAACCTACGGCGTTCCTTTCCCATTGCTATAGAACCCAACTGTTTACTTCTTTGCCTCGAATTAACCTGAAGATACCTCTCAACCGTATTTACGTTGAATTCTCCAGAGTGACGTAGTCGTCTACCAAAAGAAGATTCACTAACTTCTTTGCCTCGAATTAACCTGGAGTCAACCGTAAGTTTTACGTTGCATACTTCTTCAGAGTGACGTAGACGTCTGCCAAAAAGAAGGTTTGGGATGTCGTTGTTGTTGTCTTCGAAGAGTTGGTGGATTGCATAGAAACACGTCCTATATTAAAAATTTGTTAAAACTTATTAAACTAATTTAACAAAACTTTTACCTTTTATAACAAAACTTTTATATAACCTGATTCTAAAACTTTTAGTGG
>BPTQ01000006.1:197732845-197746417 GCA_019973895.1 Chrysanthemum seticuspe | reverse complement strand
TCTCACACATAAAATAATCTTCTCAAATTTCATAACCACTGAAGTCTGAAGCAATCCATTCCAAAAAGGTGTCAAGAGAACAATTCCCCCTAGTAGTTGAAATGATGCAGTCAGTCTCTTTGTATATTGCTCAAGAACTCTCCCGAATACACATCATGAGGGTAATGAAGAACAACTCCCCAATGTTCACATCTTTCGTCCCTGATGAATGTGTATGAAGCTCAAGAACCCGAAGTACACCAATATCCAAGAACTCTCCCGAATACACATCAAGAGGGTAATGTATAACACCTCCCCTATGTTCACATCTTTCGTCCCTGATGAATGTGTATGAAGCTCAAGTATCCGAAGTATACCAATACACAAGGAATGAATAACTGATAACATTGAAGAAGCAGGCCAAGTCACTGATTATCTCTGCGGGTGACAATCTCTGCGGATGTCAACTCCGGAATAAGTGATTATATCTCTGAATCACTGATTAAGCACTCAAGTGAAACAGCTGAGCATCCCCAATGTACACAATATCTCTCCCCTGATCATTGCGATACCATCGAAATCACCACACACTAGTGTACCTCTTTTATCTTCAGAAACTTTTTCTAACATCACTTCCCCCACGTAGTTGGAATAATAACACTTAACGCCTTAATGAGTAAAACCTTGAGTTTCTCTGCGGTCATGACATTTGTTTTCCCGGGATATCTTCAATTACTTAGAAGAATTAAGTTCATCAAGTTTACTCGTCATGAGTCAAATCTTGAGTTTCTCTGCGGTAATAACATTTGTCTTCCCGGGATATCTTCAATTTCTTAGAAGTATTAAGTACATCAAGTTTACTCGCATTTAGATGCTTGTCTCCTTCCCCCTTTCTAGTTTTGATACTTCAGAATCAGCAACTCTTTGAATGCCCAAATACTTGAAATTTGTTGAGAAGATCGCTTGAAGTATTTGTGAGAATCAACTTGCTGAAGACTCACTCTGACTATTTTTATCAACCCTTATGTAGACAATTTGAAGTGACCACTGAAGAAGAAAACCCGCTATACCATACTTGAAACTGAAGTCAACTTCCCCACATTTGTATCTTAAGCTTGCACCTAATGATGGAAGAACGGTGTCGAGAATTTATGCTTCAAGCAAATCTCTAAGTACTCACTACCCAAACAAAGTATGAGACATTAACACCTCTTGAGATTATCCACACCGTCATATGCGTGTGACACTGAGTAAAACAAAGTAACTCCTAATAGTGATAGCTAACCAGGTCTTCAACCATCCACCTCGACTGCTGGTAACTAGATAAACCAAGTCTTCAACTCAAATTCTTATGCCCGAGCAAGCTATCAAATAAGAACACGCCTTTGTGAAAATCAACTTCAATCTCAAATAAGTGATAAATGATTAACTCCGAAGTAACCAACTTGTGTCAAATGTCCAACACGTGAAATAGTCAATAGCAACGTCTCGAGTAGTCACTGCTAAAGAATATGAGCAAGTCTAATTGGGAATTGAATCTGACTTATAACTTTCTCCCAATTAGTGCTCTCCCCTAAACCGACAATCTGTTTGATAAATGCCCAGATTAAGAAGAAGTCTTTCGATCGTTAAATGCAACTCGTCTTTAGTCTTCTAACATGTAGCAGAAAATGTAGAACAGACTGTAGACTCGACCTTCTTCAAGATTGTTCAGTTGGGGAATAGATAGTTAACATCTTCAACTCACACCAAAAAGCATTCCACCAAAAAGCATCCCAATTAACTTACATCTTGCAAATCCCCTTAACTAAAATCCCTCCCAATCAAACAAGAACAGAAAGATGTTCATCGAGGAAATCAGCAATCAGGCCGCAACGAACACACAAGATGGTAACACCAAACTACCAATCACATCAAACAAGAACAGATAGATTGTTCGGAATCATCTTGTTGCTGTATACGTGAAGCATTAACCGGAAGCACTTTGTCGATAAACTCATCAGTCCGAGTGAAGATGTCAACCAACGGCTCTTAGAAGAAACACCATGTAAAGATGATCCGATCAGTAGAAGCTCGGTTCTTACATGAGTTTGGAGCCGTTTGACCATTTATTCTCATATATCAATCAACCATGCAAAATTATCACACTTTTTCTCCCCCTCAAGAATTGCATACGGAGATGCCATTCTTGATTAAACAAGTGAAAATCATCCAAATGTAGTCAATTCACACTTCTGCCCCGCAAAATTAGCACAGGATGTTGCCATCGTCATCATAGTTGAGAAAGTGGAATCAGAGAACAATCAACAGAAGCCCGGTTCACTTGATGACTGAAGCGCATGGAAAAAGTATGAAGCATGTTGATGAGAATGGTCATAATAAGAAGATTTCTCTTCTTCCGAAGATAATGCGCACTGAAGCGTACACATTTCTTTTCTTTAGAGAACGAGGCCTGAACTAATGTGAACAGACGTCATAATCTCTCTCTTTTCAACTCTCTTTGGCAAAACATGTAATTAACCCCATTATCATTCAGTAGGCTCTTTGTCGTGACAGCTGATGGAGAAAACCCAGTATGATGAATTTGACCCTGAAGTAGACTAACCCGAACTCGTGACTTAAACTTGCACATATGTAACAAAGAGCGGTGCTGAGAATTCATGCTCCATTGAATCTCTTAAGTACTCTATACTCTTCAACCAACCAACCATCAAGTAATAGACGTACATTACCTCTTGAAAATCCACAATTGAATGTGACACTGAGCACTACAACGTAACTCCTTAAAGTGATAGTTATTTTGAGGTGATAAGAGCCCAATTCCCCCAAGTGGTAACAGAAAAGGTAAAAGTCACTCAACAATAACTAGATTTTCAAGTCTTCGTTTTTGAAAATAAGTTCGAACAAGGATCCTAAAGAATCTTCATCCATCCATCCCCGATACCTTCAGATACTAAGTACACTCGCCCGTGATATTTTACTTCAACCTCAAATAAATAATAGTGAATTAACCCCGTTGTCACATCTTCTAGATAACTGCTCAAGTCTAGCCTCATTTAACATTTTAAGTGAGCTCTGATAATGGTTTCATCCCGACCATGGTTAAAAGCACATAACCCCGTAAAACCATGTAATAACCAAACTGCCATGAAGACAACCCAAACAATCACCCAATTCATGAAGTACATCCTTTTATCCCTTCTTCGAAGCAGAAACCGTGGCACCAGCATCAAAAGATCCAGAATTACACTTTCTCTTCTCCAAGATGGTTCCATCATTACGGGATTTTACAACTCTATGGTTTAAACCGAGAAATAGTTTCTTTCGCGGGAATTTACAAAACCAAGAATAAACCGTAAGATAGATCCGGAAATGCACTTTACTAATACCAGGATGTTTCCATTATCACGGGATTTTACAAGTCTCTGATTTAAACCGAGAAATAGGTTCTTTCGCGGGATTTTACAAAATCAAGACAAAAACCGTAAACAATGTCAGCTTGAATGTATTATGACAACATTGGTTTCGGTGAATATCTGTTTTAGGGGAACATGCAGCGGTTCATCGGCTAATAGTAATGACCACATATGGAGATAACCGTACAAAAATCCCGTAGTCATTTTTCACTTTTTGCTCAAGCCGTGAATTTGTATCCTTCCGTGAAATTAATACCATACCAAAAATACCATACTCATCCAATATTATCAAACATTGTATATCCAAAAATCAAATTCGGATAATATGTTATAGTCCAAAATAAACGAAAGCCCAGTATCCATTCGCCCATGACAGCCCATAAACGAAATGTAACAAAAAGCCCACGTCCAAATGTTGTGATAGCAACCCACGATCCAGCAAAGTTATCACATCCGGTTGATATAAAAACTGGTACCCTAATAACTCATACGGTAACCCTAATCACTTCTCAGAAATATTACGCCCCCTTCTCTCAAAACAACAAACAAACCCTAAATAATCTCAACACATTCAGTCCGCCCCCCATCTTCTAATGTTAAGCTTCGCCACAAGGATGGCTTGATGCTCATGATTCGACATAGCCACATAGCCACAGAGATGGTATGAACTTGATGTCACAGCCACGAATCAAGGTAGGTTTGATATTAAACCTTTGTTGTGTTAGAGTCATATTCGAGCCAAAGAAAATGGGTAAACATTCATGTTTCACTCATTTCTTTATTTCGTATAGTATCATATGATTGGGATAATGATGAAATTTGTTCAATAAGACTTGTCATAGACCGATTGAGACCATGGGATGAATCTGAGTTCCATTAGTTAGAAGCCATGTTTTCAAATCTTTGAATCAATGATGAAAAAAAAATCGTGATATCGATCTATTGAAGGTCTCGA
Organism: Chrysanthemum seticuspe; assembly: GCA_019973895.1. Taxonomy (NCBI): domain Eukaryota; kingdom Viridiplantae; phylum Streptophyta; class Magnoliopsida; order Asterales; family Asteraceae; genus Chrysanthemum; species Chrysanthemum seticuspe. The sequence continues at coordinate 197,742,067 of BPTQ01000006.1, read as the reverse complement.
AGCAATTTGATATACACGAATTTAATTCAGAGATCCATTTTCATTTTGTTTTTATTTAGACTTTAATGATCAATGATGTTGTCTTGTGATTGGATCTGAAAATTGATTGAGAAATCTTAAAGCAAGAATCTGAGATCATTAGTTTTTGTTTTCATTTTGGCTTATGGATCTGTGATGATTGTCGTGTAAATGGACCCTTGATGGTCTTGATATGCCCCTTATAATAGACACGAACAAACTGAGATCCACTTTTATTTGCTTTTAAATATGTTTCGAGTTCACTAGAGATGGGGTTGATGTTGTCGGTGTCGTAGCTTGTGGTTTTAATGTTGACGTGAGTTGGTGATGGTGTTAGAATATATTGGATTTGGTATTGATTCGGATCATTGGATGCTTCTTTTCGTCTCGATGTTTTTATTATTCTTGGACTGATGATAGTGTGGACTTGAGGTCGAGATGTGTGAGTCTTGGTATATTGTTTAAGGTATTTGAGGTCGAGGTCATGGTCTTTCTTCTTCTTTACTGTCAGTGTCAAGTCGCTAGTAGGCATATGGCAAGTCGCTAGCACTAAGTCGCTAGCACTAAGTCGCTAGGACTTATCAATATAAGTCGCTACCCATTCTTTTACACACCAAGTCGCTAAGATCATTAGTTAACTCGCTAGATATGATAATTCGCTACGACTTGTAAATACAAGTCGCTAGGTAGAATGACCCAACTCGCTAGCATGAATAAATGAGTTTTCCGATGAGTTATCCGGCTACTTTTCCGACCACCTTCATACTAAACCCAGAAAAACTATCATAAAAACTGCTACTTTAGACCCGTTTGACCACAAAGATGACAGTTTGACCATAAAAATGTGACATTGACCACAATATTTCACGATATGGTAACAACAAAAATCGTATGGGGACTGTTTGAACACCTTTAACACAACCAGATAAAACTTAATATCCAATGACGTATAAACTGAACAAACAGTTCACAACATTTTTTGACCAACCAACCATGTAAAAACATGTATAGACAGTTTACCATTCTTTCCAACCAAAAGAGTACAAACCAGTTAACCACATAAACCAAAAACCACAATAACCATGGTACGAAACCACACAAATCAAAGAAACACAATAACCATGGCTCTTGATACCAATTGTTAGGATTCAAATATTATGTGTTTGATGATTCGGGTGGTCTTAGGAGATCAAAATACATGTTAGCCATTAGAGAGAGAAAGTTAGAGAGAGAGGGTGTTCTTGCTAGAGGTTTACACAAATGAAAGATTAGATTAAAATGAAGCACCACCCCTTCCATGGATGGAAGGGGTATTTATAGTTACATGAAATACGACCTCCTATCGGCCTGTGGATCAGGGATACAGTGGGTAAAGACCCGTCCTTCCTCCACGGTGTTGCACTACGCTAAACTAAACTAATAACAAACTAATAAACTGATAAATAACGTAACTAACGACAAGTCTACGAGCTAACTTAAGCTAGATAATATTTGGGGTGACCGACTCTTCACTAAGAAATTTTCCAATTCCTAACATAAAGTAAAGATAAGGGCTAGAAATGACACAACCGATTTATAGTGGTTCGGCTACAAGGACACCTTCCTTGCCCTACTTCACTACCCGAGTCACCTACTCGAGAGTTCAAGCACTATGTCAACAAACTCCTTCACTTGACGGAGAAGCCTTCACAACGTTGCTTACACCTTTTTCCGGTACAAAGCTAAATACCGAGTCCGTAACACGGTGGACCAAACCAACACGAATATTACACAACAAATATGTGAAATATCAAATACGAGATCTTCGCTACAGAAAAATTGCGGAGGAAAAAATCAATCAAGGACCCCTTGCTTGGATGACTTGTAGAATGCTCGTAATCTCGCCTTAGAGAAGGACCTATACGAGAATCACTAAATAAAGGAAGAAGGAAGTACTCTCTAGATCAAGTGATCTTTTGTTAGAAGAGAATGAGAGTGTATGAGAGAATTAGTAAGAAGAGGGGTGAGTTAGAATGAAGAAATGGCTCTCTATTTATAGGAAAATTCTTCCACTGTTCCCCGGATTCCACGGATCCCTCCCACTTGGGATCCGTCTAGTGTAATCCTAGGGATCCGTGGGACGCTCCTCTTTGCCCATGGGTTTTTTGGTTATGGGTCATGGGTTATGGGTTGGTCAATGGGTTTTACTTTAGATTCAATGTATCTAATGAATACATTGTATCTAGTCAAATGGGTATGGGTCAATAGGTTATGGATATGATCCATGGGTTGTGGTTTTTACCCATCCTAATAAACTATTACAACAAATGATTAATTACAACATTTTTGTATTTAAATGGCTATATTTAATTGTTTACAAAAATAACATGTATCCTTATAATTGTACTTAAGATAACATTATATGTGTTATCAACAAAACACAAAGAGATCGCAAAATATTAATAAATGCTTTTACGGTTTATTTGTATTAACACAAATGGTAGCACAAAATACACATGCACTACCACCTCAACAATGAGGTGGTGTGCATACATAAACCACAAAGCCACATGGCTTCTTCTCCATACACCTCCACTCTTACTCACTCAACCTTGTCCCCCATATACCCCAAAGTCACCTCACACTCATCTATTTTACATGCAAAAATCACAAAAATCTCTTGGTCTCTCTCTCTTGGATGTCCACTCTCAACACACAAACACACATACATACTTTGATTCATACTACAAAAATTACTAAGAAGATGGAGCTAGAGTTGATTCCTACATGATCCTAGGGTTATTTTGTTGATATCAAGGGTGAAATAAGAGCTACACAAGAAGGTTAGGGCTGAATTAAAGAAGGTTATTTCAAGGGTAAAAGGGTTTGTAAGCTTGGGTTAAGAGGTTGAAGACAAGGGTTGAAGATTGAAGGGGTTTAGGCTTGATTGTTCTTGTGACCATTCAACCTAAGTCTTGTAAGAAGTTTGTTTAAATTTCTTGTCATTCAATATGGTAGTAATGATATTTATAATTATTTGATGTAATTTGATATATGTAGTACATGTAATAAGGCTTGCTTGATGTTGTACATAAAATTGATGGGTAAAAAATAGTGTAGAAACTCATTAAGATAACTAGTAAGAAACTAGTGAATTATCATGAGTTTTAACATAAAAATCATAAACTTTGGACTTGATTAAGTTTAAGAAATTGTTAGAGGAAATAAAAACTAGAATTTGAGCTTTTGAATCACTTGAAATGGAATTATAGATAAAAAGTTATGGTTAAAAGAAGATGACTAGATGAAAATTGGTTATTAAGTCAAAAGTCTTCTGAAACGATTTTAAAACGCGATTTAAACCCTTTTCGGGTCCGAATCAGCAAAAGTGTAAAACACGAAAGTTGCTCGGAATGAAATGTTCTTCAAAAACTCGGGTGCACATAAGTAGAAAATGAACGAAAAGTCTTAAAAACAGCAAATACTAAATGGACCTGTTGTGACTAGAAAACAACCATGGTCATGGAAACTTACTTGTATTTTGATTCTTTGAGACAAAACAAAGCCAAGGTTAAACCCAGGCTAATGTATCAAGCTATTTTAACTTAAATATAACCACTAGATATGACCATGATTGTTGTTTCAAAGTTGTTTCGTGCGGCTAAGTTACGACTAGTTTGGGTATGTTAACCCGAAAATTGTTTCAAAAACTTGGTCATTGGATGGAATTTTACTAGACATTGACAAAACTATTTTTGAAACCTTTGTATACCACAATATCATAATATGACACGCCGAAATTATTTCATCACAACAATTACACATGATAAATGCTTCACGACACACAACTCATAACACTATCACACAAGTTCAATAATAGTCTTTGACGAAACACGACATATGTTTTATACAACATTTGTCTCGTCAAATACTTACTTATAAATGATAAGTACTACAATAGTAGGGAATTTCATTATCATAAAGAGGCCTCTTCGGGATATCGTATCGACGAGTTGTGGATTTACGATTTAAAGTGTCCTGGCTCCTCGTGCGATTACTACATGACCTCTTGATTTTGATATCCCGCACGGTGGTACGAGGTCATTTATAAAAAGGCTATGAGCCAAACAAACACTTAAGCGATACCTTAGCTTAATATCCATGTACAACATCATAAGCCAACAAATTACATATACTTGTACACTTATATTGAAAACTATACTAAAACATAATTATTATACTTTCGTAGGTAATCACTAAAAGATCGCAGTATCGACATACACTATTATTGCTATAAGCTACTACTGATAACCACGGTGAGTTCATAGCCCCAACATTTGTTTAACTATTTTATAAACTACTTGGGGGAGATACATGATAAAATGTTTTATTATGGATGTGAAGATCGTTTTGAGCCTTAGGGTTCGACAATAACATAGATAAAGAACATGTACAGCAGAATTAAACAAATAACTATGTTATTGACACAAGGTTTTCATTCACTATTACCTCCAATTATATTAATAACGAGGTTAACTAACACTAACTAACCCTAGACGTTTATAGGAACACGTCTAGATAACTAAACTACTAACTAAACTAATAACCTAGGCGTTTACAATACTATACGCCTAGGACACACACACACACCCATTTAAGTCGACTACATCTTGGAAGACATGTATATTAAACCTACACCTATGTCCTCTTTATATACTGGAGGATTAGGGTTTACAAAATACTATAAAGGACTAATTAATAAATCCTCTTTTGCAAGCAAGTCCTTCCATCTTTTGTAGGTTTCCTTTTTGTCGTATTAAGTCCCTCTTGTTTCATTCTTTTTGTCTTATCAACTCAAACGTATAATTCCCAACAATGGAGCAGTACTTTGAGTCCAATGAGCAGTACTTTCATAAGCCAAACCATGTGTGCGTTGTAATAGATTGGAACTCAACTTCACAATATTAAATTCACCGTCCGATTGATCATGACATGCATTCCCACGTGATCAGCATAGAGCAATCCATAGCAAAAATTATAATTTTGCATCAACAACTGAGTAGGGCAGTGACCGAATAAAAATATTTAACAATTGAGAAATCCTGACTCAACCAACCTATGATCTCAAATTGTTCCTCTGACATACCATTAATTCAATATGATTCTTCACTATTCCAAAGATGACATGACATCACTAAATTTAAATAACTTGCGATCCATTAGATTAAAACATCAAATCTCCACATGCTATCTAACCGACCCACTATCTTTTTGTCACCATATCAGTTAGAATTTATTGACGCCATTTGTTATCAAAACATCACACAAGCAGCTTAGTATGATCATTAAACCCAAAAACCAAATACGATCAATTAAAACTTTAATATTCACATCTACTTTCATCCAACATGTGCAACTAATTCAAGCCACCAACAAGAGAAAATTATCCAACCAGTAGGCCCTCGCAATAGAGAAAGTTGCTTCATTAATGATCTCAAGCCATCGACCAAAATAAGTACGAGGTTATACATCTTTGTCAAACACCACTTACACACACGAATTTATGATTGCCATGATTATCAATCCTTAACCAATAATATGAAAGATACTATCAATTTCGTACAATAAAAGTACGACGAAGTCAAAAAAAAATTCGAAAATTTACCATGTTTCTGCAGCAGACTTCGACAGTTAATATCTTTTGATTGATAACTCAGATCGACGATCCCTCCCGTGAAAAGTTAGATGGCTATATATAGAACGTCCACCTAAAATTTCGTCACGATCCAACGGTTAACGAAAAAGTTATGATCGTTACAAAACAGTGCTGTAGAAGTTTTACGGAACTTTTTTCAGTTTCAGCAGCAGACTTCGGCATTGAATAACTTTTGATTGCGAGCTTCAATTCACAATCCCTCTGGTGAAAAGTTAGATGGATATACTGAGATGCACCAGAAAAAATTGTAGGTCGATCCAACGGTTCAAGAAAAAGTTATCGCTGTTTGAAAATAGCCCTGCAGAAAGATACGAAAATTTGTAACAGCTTCGAATTTTGCATCTTTTCTTCGAAAAACCTTCTAGATCCCTATATCAAGAGCTCCTCGCTCTGATACCAATTGATAAGATCGTTTAAAATCTCAGCTAAGGATCAATAACAAAGACTAACAACATGCACAGCGGAATAAACGAATCGATACTTTGTTATTGAACAAGGTTTTCATCACTATAAACTAACTAACTAACTTACCTAGGCGTTTACAAGACAATACGCCTAGGACACACACACACTTTTAGTCGACTACATATAAGAAGACTTAATTAAAACCTACACATATGTCCTCTTTATATACTGGAGGATTAGGGTTTACAAAATACTATAAAGGACTAATTAATAAATCTTCTTTTGCAAGCAAGTCCTTCCATCTTTTGTAGGTTTCCTTTTTGTCGTATTAAGTCCCTCTTGTTTCATTCTTTTTGTCTTATCAACTCAAACGTATAATTCCCAACAATCTTCCCCTATTTGATAATGACAAAACCATTCTTGAACGAACTTCCCTAGACGAAGTAGAGAAATTGAGATCAGGGATCTCACCATGAATGAAACAAGTATGTCTTCCTTTGTCTTCCCCTTAATCCATGCCATGCCACTCAAACATCTCTTCCCCTTTGTGTTATTATCCAAATAGGGAATGTATGCAAATAATGATCTTGACCACCACGAACCAATATCATACTTCCAATCTAAGCCGTCCAATGTTTCGAATTTCCCTCCATGAAGAGCACCAAAATGCTTACTAAAAATGAATCCAAAACAGTAGAAAACTCCAACTAGCACTAGTAATAATGATCAACAATAGTAAAAATCAAACACTTCCCCTTGAGTGGTGCATGATCATCAAATGATTCTTCAAATCTGTAAGCTCCTTGTAATGATCACTTGTGAAGAAAACCAAATATAACGAACTTGATAAAGATGTAGAATAACCCAAACTTGTATCTTATATCTTGCACTATAGATGACACTGAAAGTATACCTATGTATAGGGAGACCTCAATCTCTTGACTATAATCACTGAGCACAATAACGTCACTCCTTTAAGAGTTATGTCAATTCTTTGTCATAATCATTGAAGCACGAACAAGTTACCTCCTGCTAAAAGGTATGATAAAACACGTATCCAAGTAATTCCACTTCACCTTCAAATAAGTGATAAATAATCCTCTTCGTAATCAATTCTTCAATAAAATCAACTTCGAGCTTTTTAAAATCTTTTAAGAACAAAAATTCAAACTCCTTGTATGTGTGAACCAACTCTTCTGTGTGAAAATCATCCAAAAATCCATAACAATAATTATGCTCGACTTCCCCTCAAACCAATAACCATACTAGAACTAAAAACAATTCGTTCTATCCAATATCGATCAAAACTAGCAGCACTTTAAAACAACGAGCAGTACTTTGAAAATATACGATCAGAGCAGTACTTTATGTGAAAGGGTAGCAGTACTTTGAAACCTCCAAGCAGTACTTTGTGTCCAATGAGCAGTACTTTCATAAGCCAAACCATGTGTGCGTTGTAATAGATTGGAACTCAACTTCACAATATTAAATTCACCGTCCGATTGATCATGACATGCATTCCCACGTGATCAGCATAGAGCAATCCATAGCAAAAATTATAATTTTGCATCAACAACTGAGTAAGGCAGTGACCGAATAAAAATATTTAACAATTGAGAAATCCTGACTCAACCAACCTATGATCTCAAATTGTTCCTCTGACATACCATTAATTCAATATGATTCTTCACTATTCCAAAGATGACATGACATCACTAAATTTAAATAACTTGCGATCCATTAGATTAAAACATCAAATCTCCACATGCTATCTAACCGACCCACTATCTTTTTGTCACCATATCAGTTAGAATTTATTGACGCCATTTGTTATCAAAACATCACACAAGCAGCTTAGTATGATCATTAAACCCAAAAACCAAATACGATCAATTAAAACTTTAATATTCACATCTACTTTCATCCAACATGTGCAACTAATTCAAGCCACCAACAAGAGAAAATTATCCAACCAGTAGGCCCTCGCAATAGAGAAAGTTGCTTCATTAATGATCTCAAGCCATCGACCAAAATAAGTACGAGGTTATACATCTTTGTCAAACACCACTTACACACACGAATTTATGATTGCCATGATTATCAATCCTTAACCAATAATATGCAAGATACTATCAATTTCGTACAATAAAAGTACGACGAAGTCAAAAAAAAATTCGAAAATTTACCATGTTTCTGCAGCAGACTTCGACAGTTAATATCTTTTGATTGATAACTCAGATCGACGATCCCTCCCGTGAAAAGTTAGATGGCTATATATAGAACGTCCACCTAAAATTTCGTCACGATCCAACGGTTAACGAAAAAGTTATGATCGTTACAAAACAGTGCTGTAGAAGTTTTACGTAACTTTTTTCAGTTTCAGCAGCAGACTTCGGCATTGAATAACTTTTGATTGCGAGCTTCAATTCACAATCCCTCTGGTGAAAAGTTAGATGGATATACTGAGATGCACCAGAAAAAATTGTAGCTCGATCCAACGGTTCAAGAAAAAGTTATCGCTGTTTGAAAATAGCCCTGCAGAAAGATACGAAAATTTGTAACAGCTTCGAATTTTGCATCTTTTCTTCGAAAAACCTTCTAGATCCCTATATCAAGAGCTCCTCGCTCTGATACCAATTGATAAGATCGTTTAAAATCTCAGCTAAGGATCAATAACAAAGACTAACAACATGAATATCATAAAACATTTGGGATTAGGAGGTCATATATTTCTCCTGTATACACATCCAAAATTAATTCAGAAGAATATACATCAGCTGATTTTCACACACACACAGGATCCGCATAACAGAACATTTGCGGATCCATTCAATCAATCAATCAAATATCACTACTTTTGGAACAAGTTATTGTTTCATAGCTAAGCAAATAAGGCGACACGTACAACAATCAGAAACAATAACTAGGAATCGACTCTAAAATTTGCTAGAATAGTTAACCATAGTCTCGCTCCTCGAGAACTATATCCCTAGATCTTCCAAAAAGCTTCTTTTCTACGTTTTAAGCTTCGACAATGTTTAAAAGCATAGAAAGACGTCCCGATAAAAGTTTGTCGCTATTGAAAAAGAACTTGGCAACCTAGC
>BPTQ01000006.1:197693225-197732835 GCA_019973895.1 Chrysanthemum seticuspe | reverse complement strand
TTGTCAAACACCACTTACACACACGAATTTATGATTGCCATGATTATCAATCCTTAACCAATAATATGCAAGATACTATCAATTTCGTACAATAAAAGTACGACGAAGTCAAAAAAAAATTCGAAAATTTACCATGTTTCTGCAGCAGACTTCGACAGTTAATATCTTTTGATTGATAACTCAGATCGACGATCCCTCCCGTGAAAAGTTAGATGGCTATATATAGAACGTCCACCTAAAATTTCGTCACGATCCAACGGTTAACAAAAAAGTTATGATCGTTACAAAACAGTGCTGTAGAAGTTTTACGTAACTTTTTTCAGTTTCAGCAGCAGACTTCGGCATTGAATAACTTTTGATTGCGAGCTTCAATTCACAATCCCTCTGGTGAAAAGTTAGATGGATATACTGAGATGCACCAGAAAAAATTGTAGCTCGATCCAACGGTTCAAGAAAAAGTTATCGCTGTTTGAAAATAGCCCTGCAGAAAGATACGAAAATTTGTAACAGCTTCGAATTTTGCATCTTTTCTTCGAAAAACCTTCTAGATCCCTATATCAAGAGCTCCTCGCTCTGATACCAATTGATAAGATCGTTTAAAATCTCAGCTAAGGATCAATAACAAAGACTAACAACATGCACAGCGGAATAAACGAATCGATACTTTGTTATTGAACAAGGTTTTCATCACTATAAACTAACTAACTAACTTACCTAGGCGTTTACAAGACAATACGCCTAGGACACACACACACTTTTAGTCGACTACATATAAGAAGACTTAATTAAAACCTACACATATGTCCTCTTTATATACTGGAGGATTAGGGTTTACAAAATACTATAAAGGACTAATTAATAAATCTTCTTTTGCAAGCAAGTCCTTCCATCTTTTTGTAGGTTTCCTTCTTGTCGTATTAAGTCCCTCTTGTTTCATTCTTTTTGTCTTATCAACTCAAACGTATAATTCCCAACAATGGACAATTACTTGAAAACTGAATGCATTGACTGTATTATTGCATGCCTAAGTTGTTTATGCCAAAAGTCCCGAATATCATGGACCACTAATCACTGGGAGTGAGCGCAAATATAGTGGATAGGCCTATCGGGATTGACGAATCCCGTTTGTGTTAGCCGGATCGGTAACCAAACGCACTTTATTTGAATTACCTAGGTATATGGCAAAATACCTACTTGGGGCAAGTTACTTATATATATATATATATATATATATCGTCCGATGATATATATACAACAGTCAGTCATGAGTTCCATGAGCTTAGAGCAATAATAACTATCAAGAAGATAATTGTACACATTGCAATTATATTATAAACTATTGTCCACTACTGTTTTCAAAAACTATGAATTCACTCAACCATTGTGTTGACTTTTCGGCATGTTTTATCTCAGGTGCGTAAGATATGTTTGGCATGCGAATGAAGGCACACGGAATTGGCATTTTGAAGACTATGCATATTATCATTCGAAAAACTTTTAAACTTATTGTGTACATTATGGGACCTCTACTCTGATATTATGAATAAATTCGAATGATAATGTATTTTAAAACGTCTCATTTAGAGTCGTTTTCTGTAATGTGTACTTTGTGCTAATAAGTAATATCCTCGATTAGCTTCCGCTGCTATTCAAAACTGAGGGTGTTACAGATTGGCATCAGAGCTACAGTTATAGAGAACCAGGGTGCATAATACACCTAGACTATAACTACTATCTACCGATTCACTTATTGTAGTCTTCATATTCCGTGTGCCATGCTCACTATTTGACATATCACTGTTTAAATTGCTAAGAACGTTTAACTAACTCTGAACATGGATACTCTTATGCAGACATTATGTCTGTACCACCATCCCCAGATCACGATCTCGTTATTCCAAATCAAGCAATACCAGCTCAACAAGAGCAGGTACTTCCGGCTCCCATCCAAGTACAGAATCCCCCAGATCAAGATGATGATTATCTTGATATTGTGGACTATGGGGATGACGAGGATGAGGAACCATATGAAGATTTAGCTGATGAAAATGAACCCGAGGATGACCCGGACGAAGATCCGGAAGAAGATGAAAATATGATCTTACATGATGATGATGATGACATGGAAGTGATTTCCGATGATGACGAAGAAGAGGAAGAACCTCTTTAAGCGGATGTCATACTCAACGGATCTCTACCTCCACCATCACCAGTGTCACCATTTACTCCAGCAAACTCTGAAATTCCTGTTTCGGTTACTCCCGCTACTAGGGGAAGGCCTTATATCATTGGGGGCCCTTCCTCTACCTACGATGTTGGAGGACCATCTAATACTTTTCCAAACTTTCCTAGGTACGAAATGGGATGCCTGAGAAAATATGTCACGGCACTACAAAATCATTTCCACTTTCTGTCAAGGGCAATGCATCGTCGGGAAACGGAGATCTCTTCAATAAGAGTTGAAACCGTTAATGCTCGAAAACGAACTGATTTGAAAATCTTGGATATGAGTGATATCCGAAATGGCCTTACACGTGTGGAAGACATTGTCTTGGATCCTATAACCGGTTTTCCCAGTGCTCAAGAACAAATTTACCCGTATGGATAAAGCACAAAATGAAGACGTCGAGCATATTAAAGAGTTGAAACGCCGCGTAGCTTCAGCAAAAACGAAGTTTGAGATTGCTCAAACCGATCATTTCAAGATTGAGAACAATCTCTATAACGTACGGGCATAAATGCGGGTCATGTTTCAAGAACTGAGGGGCTCTGGGGAGTTTCGCCCTAATGAGGCCATTGATGTGTTGGCTGCTCACGGGAATAACAATCAGCCCGAGCCGCATCAATCTCCGGACTCTTGAAAGACTAGTGTTGTTATAATAGTTAAAAGACTTAGTAGATTATGTAATAACTAGTAAACAATGTAATTGCTGACTGATAGTTTCGTCAGTAAATTTTGAAGAAACCTGTCATGGGTTTCGATTTTGTAACTCCGATATAACTTATTAACTATATATGAATGTAACTTTTGTTGTATAAATCTATCTCGTCTTGTGTTGTGATTTAATTTCCAATGTTGTTCTTCTATCATTTCTAATCATGCTTATTATCCAACATCATACTTATACCACATCTCTTGTTTAATTGATAGAATTATGCCACCTAAAACGAAAAGCAAAGCTGCTATTGATAAAATGGTTGCCGATAAAGTGGTTGCCGCACTTAGAGCTGAGCGGGCAACTGCAGCTACAAATGCTGCCACGGCCGCTGAGGCTGCTGAAGCCGCAAAAACTGATGTTGTTGCCGAGGCACTTGCAACCGCTAGGGCCGCTACAACTAATGTTGGAGCAGGAGGTTCTAATGCTACTGGACCAGCTATTGGTGCCGAAAGAATAAATGTCGAACCAATGACAAGGGGCTGCTCATACAGCGAATTCATGAAATGCCAACCTACAAATTTTAAAGGCATTGAAGGAGCCGTAGGGTTAACCCGATGGTTTGAGAGATCTGAATCTGTATTCCTGATCAGCAACACCACTGAAGACTGCAAGGTCAAATACGCCACCAGTACTTTAATGGATGAAGCATTATCCTGGTGGAATTCTGTAGTTCAACCAATTGGCATTGCAAATGCCTACAGAATTTCCTGGGTCAAACTCAAAACAATGATGATCAAACAATATTGTCCTCGTAACGAGGTACAAAAGTTGGAAATTGAATTCTGGAACCACATAGTTAAGGGCACATATATCACCACATACAATCGTCGATTTAATGAATTAGCAATCTTATGCCCAACAATGGTTCCAACCAATGAGAAGTTACTGGAGAGGTACATGTGGGGACTTCCACAACCTATACAGGGAAATGTGACCTCATTTTGTTAGGAATTAGAAATTCCAGGTATTAAAGAGTCGGTCACCTCAAGTATATGTAATCGTTAGAATGCTCGTAGTCATAGTTATTTTATGTTAAGTAGTATTTAGTTAAGTAACACCGTGGTGGACGGACGGGTCTTTACCCACTGTATGCCTGATCCACAGCCCGTTGTGTGGTGTTTTATGTAAGACTATAAATACTCTCTACCTCCCAAGGTAGAGAGTTGGAGCTCATAATAATATATTTCACTTTCTCTCACTAAGTTCCCTAAACCTCTAACTTTCTCTCTCTAGAATTCCACTTATACACCCACTTTGTGTTATGGTTTGATGTGTATGTGAAATTAAATATCTTACAATTGGTATCAAGAGCCATGGTTAGATCATATCTTGCACATCTTTGGATTTCTAGTGGTTTTTAGGTGGTTTTTGAGTTTGAAAAAGTTTAGTGGTTTGTGCATCATTTGGTTGATTTCTTGTGTTAAAGCTTGGATTTTGTTAGTACTTTTTTGTTTAGAATCATCACAAGTGTTTAGGTTTTCATTTGGTAAGCTTGAATCATCTTGGTTGGGTTGTTTTTGGATTGAAAAGTGATGTTTGTGAAGTTTTCTTGCTAGCGACTTGACCTTCGTATTACTTTTCTTGCTAGCGACTTGCTTTACATTTTTGTAGCGAGTTGCAGTTTGTGGAGTTAGCGACTTAGACTTAGCGACTAACAGTACAAGTAGTGGATTCTCCACTACGGGTAGCGACTTGGTGTTAGCGACTTGGTAAGTAGCGAGTTGCTATTTAGCGACTTGATTCTTTAGCGACTTGTATCTTAGCGAATTGCTGCCAAAATTTTGCTAGCGACTAGAGGCTTAGCGAGTTGCTATTTAGCGACTTGTCTTTTGTTTAGCGACTTGGGACTTTAGCGACTTGGTGGAATAGCGAATTAGTAGATAGCGACTTGGTGCATAATTTTCTAGCGACTTGGGTGATTTTCTTACGGTTTTCTCTTGATTTAGTAAAATCCCGTGAAAGAATCTATTTCCCGGTTTAATCATAGAGTTTTAAAATCCCGTTTAAATCTGTAAACATGTCATCCAACGTTCCTACAATCATTTCCACTGTTGCCGAGGATGTTCAAGCAGCTGGTTCAGATACTCGTCCACCCATGCTTGACAGAACTGACTACGACTCTTGGGTTCAACGAATCAGATTGTACTGTCTTGGAAAGGAAAATGGAGTCAATATTCTCAAATCCATTGATGAAGGACCATATCGGGTTGAGACAACTAGAGACTTAATTGATACAGCTGAAGATGGAACAATGATCTATGGAATTGACAGACCAAAGACATATGATGAGCTCGATGATAAGGAGAAAAAGAGATTCGATGCTGATATCAGGGCTTCTAACATCGTTCTTCAAGGTCTTCCAAAAGACATCTACAAGCTGATCAATCACAACACCGAAGCAAAGGCAGTATGGGATAATGTCAAGATGCTTCTCTCATGTTCTGAATTAACTATGGAAGACAGAGAATCACAACTCTATGACGAATTTGAACACTTCAAGATGAAACCAGATGAGAGTGTCTATGAGTACTATGTGAGATTTCATAAGCTGGTGAATGATATGAGGAACATCATAATGACTATGCCTAACATTCAGCTGAACTCAAAATTTGTGAACAACATAAATCCCGAATGGCACAAGTTTGTCACCTCTGTGAAGCTCACTAAAGGATTGAAGAATACAAACTATGAGCAACTCTATACCTTCCTCCTTCAGAATGAGAGACATGCTATGTTTGAAAAAAGGATTCTTAATCAGTTCAAAACCAACCAGGGAGAGACAAGCTCATCTAATGACTCAACTGCCTTCTACTCAAACATCGGAATCACAACCAAAGCCTCACAAGTCATACCCATGGGTAATGGTAATCACAAACTCATTCCTGATCCTATGTTCAAACAAGCTGATGCTGATGCACACGTGGGAAACATCATTAATCAACTAGCTCTTCTGATTAGTCAAAACATGAATTCTCCAAAACGTCACAATCAAGCTACTGTTAGAGATGGGAGGATCGTGGTGCAACCAGTTCAGGAAAGACAATATG
This sequence comes from Chrysanthemum seticuspe, assembly GCA_019973895.1. Lineage (NCBI taxonomy): Eukaryota > Viridiplantae > Streptophyta > Magnoliopsida > Asterales > Asteraceae > Chrysanthemum > Chrysanthemum seticuspe. The sequence goes on along the minus strand of BPTQ01000006.1, from coordinate 197,726,849 downwards.
ATCAGGGAAGAGGTGGAGCTGGTAGAGGTTATGTTGGTAATCAGAATCGAGGAAGGAATGGTAATCAAGGTCAAGCTAAGCCGATCAAATGTTATAACTGTGGTGGTGAGGGACACATTGCAAGGAACTGTACATCTCCAAAACGTCCACAGAATGCTGATTACTTCAGAGATAAGATGCTGCTTGTACAAGCTCAGGATAATGGTGCTGCTTTGGATGAAGAGGAGTTGTTGTTTCTCGCTGAGGGCAATGCCAAGACCTATGATGCAGATGTGGATGAGCAGCCAATTCAGGAGATAGGTCACAATCATCAGAATGCCTTTCAAGTCGCTGATTGTTATGCATACGACTCTGATGTGGATGATGGACCCACTGCACACACAATTTTTATGGCTAGCATTTCTCCAGTGGTTTCTCCCAAGGTCTCTTCTTCACCACAAGCTGGCCCATCCAATGACAAACTCATCTCAGAGGTATTAAAACTATACGATGATGCTGATGTGCAAAAGATGCATGACAAAGTACAATCATCTGAAACTATTGAATCAAATATTGAAAATATGGGTAATATCAATGTTGTCCAATATGATCAATATGTGAAACAAAGTGAAAGTGAAGTTGTACCAAGTGATGCATCCTCTGCAGTCAACAATGACTATGGTTTTGATGAATTCACTGCATGTGCTCCTGATGATTCTGTAGTTTCTGAACTAAATGCCTATAAAGAACGTGTTGCTATTTATGAACAACGTGCAAAATTTGATTTGACCACTCGTGAGCAGGAAATGGATGACCAAGTGCTTACAATCATTAGAAAAAGTAATTTTAGAGAAGAAGTATTAAAACAAGAGTTAAATTCCTTGCAAGAAAAGCTTTGTAAAACTGCTAAGCAAAAACAAGAACTTCAAGAAAATGTGAAAATGCTTAAGCAAGAATTTAATGCAAAGGAATCAAAGCTCTTGAAAGATTTTTCTAATCTGAAAACTTTGAAAAACAAACTTTAAAACAAGTTGTACATACAAGGGAACACCATTCAGACTGCTCACATGATCACTAAGCATAGAGTCTTAAGCGATAAGCATAGCATTCCCCTTATTGAGGAACCAAATCCAGAGGTCATTAAAAAGGCTAGAAATGCTCATAAGGTTCTTTATGATGGCAATGAAATCCTTAAACCTAGACAGAAACCTAGTTGCATTGAGTGCACTGAGGAAGATAAGAAATCAGATGAAGTGACTAGGGAAAAGATGAACAAGAAATTAGATGATCCTAAATGTAAAGAGAAGAAAATAAAGATCACACCCCATGATTACAAGAAGGAAAACTGGATTTCCTTGAACATGTTTAAGCCTCAGACATTGTTAACACCGGAACAAGTGTTCTGGAAGAAGGATTTAGATAAGCAAAAAGCAGAGAATCTTGTTGTAACGAACCCTCCCCTTAGGAAAATGCCTAAAGCGACTGTGTATCCTCCCAATACACCAATGCATCTAGTTCCTAGAACTATTGCTACTAAAAGCAAGACCTTAATCAGTCAATATGTTATTTTTCAACTATTTGTTGATTTTGAGAAAACTTGTAAGAAAAGGATCACACCCACTGGGATAACTGAAGGGGAAAGGGGTTTTGAACAAACAAAAGAATGCTATTTAACTGAGGTCATGCCTTTCTTTAAACTCCTAAAATATCACTTTGAGAGTCTTAAAAAGGGGATAGATACTGATATTAAGGGAATGGAAAAGGAATTTGATGCAATGATAGTTGAAGTTAGTGACTATGAGCGAGCACTAAAATATAATGAGATTGAGAGGAAGAACTTGCATACATTAAGTGAGACTCTTATTACTGAATGTGTTGCTCAAGATATGTTTTTCACTGCTACAAATTGTTCTATTAAGGCTTCCCAATTTCATGAACTTTCTGTTGCCCTGAAAGTCTCCCATGATCGTGTCATTGAGCTTGAAAAAACTAATTCTGAACTAAATGAGAAAATTGAAATGGATGATCACGGCAATTTGGTTAAACATTTTTCTAAACTAGAAGTTGAGCATTTTAATTTACAACTAAAATATCAACATCTTAAAGAAAATGTCAAAACTTCAAATTTCAAGACATCCTCAGATGCTCCAGAGTTTGATGCAGTTTTTCAAATTAACAAACGTGATGAACATATTCAAGCTCATTGCAACACGATCAGAAAGTTGAAAGCTCAAATCTCTCAATTAAAGGGTCAAACGAACAATATGACAGGCTCCCAAATGCCTCCTCCTCTAGATTCTAAGAACTCTCAAACGTTTCATCTTCAAAACATAGTAAATGCATTACAAAAGGAAAAAGAAAGTTTTCTAGAAGAAAATGAAAAGGTTAAATGTCATTTCAATGAGTTATTTGAATCTATAAAGGTCACTCGTAACAAAAATAACAAAACGGTAGCCTCGTAACAAAAAGAAATTGAGAATCTAAAGAGTCAGGTAAAAGGGAAGATGCCAATGACCAATGGGGAGAATGGTGTATCAAAGGTTCACTCTTGTAATAAATATGCTTTGTCTGTGAAATATGTCCCCCCTCATCTCAAGAATAACAAACTTGCTATTCAAACTTATTTCTCATCCCTTAAGGATTGTCTAGAATGTCTACGTGAGATTGTTGAAGAGGATAAATTAGAGAAACCACTTGACAATGCAATTGGGCATGCATGCTTATATGCTAAATGATCTCAAGAAATTCTAGAATGCTTAATAACAATATGCCCAAAGTCCTTAGGTGAGAGAGTTAATCCTTTGATTCCATGTTCGATGCCTAGTGTCAAGTATGATATTCATTCGATGCCCAATGTTTTGAATGTGAACCTTAGTGTGCCTTTAAGTAGTTCAGATTCCAGATCTGTCAAAGCTAAGAAAGAGAACTCAAGTGTGCCTTCTAGGAGTACAAATCCCAGCACTTCTAGTTTTAAGAAAGTGAACCTTGGTGTGCCTACATGTAATTCAGATCCCAGAACATCTAAACAGGAGATGCAAAGAGTAGCAAAACCAACTAATGTTCCCATTCCCTCTACAGGAGTAATCAGTGACATTAAAGCAAGCAGGTCAAAGTCTCAAGACAACACAAGGAAGGACACGACCTCGCAAGCTAAGAATGTGCATTGGAAGAGAGTAGAAGACCTACCTAGGAACTTTAAGTTTGAGCCGAATAAAACGAATCGTGTTGATTCTAGTATTAGCCATAGGCGTACTGTAATTAATTCGAATTCTGATACTATTTGCAAACCTTGTATTGATGTCTGCTTGAATTCTACTTCTAATCATGAATGTGTTGTTAATGTTTTGCCTAATGATGTTAATTGTCCAGTTAATATTGTTAATGCTAAAAATCATGCTAAGAAGGCTAAAAGGCAAAAACAAAAGAAAGTTAGAAAACAGTGGAAACCCACAGGAAGAACATTTAGTAAGATAGGCTATCATTGGATACCTGTTGGTCATAAGACTAATCAGACAATGCCCACTAGAAAATGGATGCCTACTGGTAGAACTATTCCCTTAAGAAGTGAGCACACTTTGAATAGGGCTAATACAGACACTAGTACTGCATCTACTCATAATGATTCCATTGCCTTAATTTCTGATATGAATGCTTCTATTTCTGATGTGGGTGTTCCAACCATTGTTACTAACCAAATGGAACCCTTTCTTGCATGGGGATCCCAATTATCCAGTTATCCATTCTTGTCTGTGTTCAACTGCAGATCGTTCAAATCGTTATGTGGTACCTGGACTCAGGCTGTTCCAAGCATATGACTGGCGACCGGTTGCGGCTCATGAACTTCGTGAGCAAATTCATCAGGACAGTTAGATTCGGGAATGATCATTTCGGTGCTATTATGGGTTATGGAGATTATGTTGTTGGCAAAAGTGTTATCTCCAGGGTTTACTATGTAGAAGGTCTTGGTCATAACTTGTTCTCTGTTGGTCAATTCTGCGATTCTGATCTAGAAGTAGCCTTTAGAAAACATACCTGCTTCGTTAGAGAACTTGATGGTAAGGAACTTTTAAGAGGTTCACGTGGTTCAAATCTATACACCATCTCTATTGAAGATATGATGAAGTCTTCTCCAATTTGCTTGCTATCAAAGGCTTCTAAAACAAAGTCATGGTTATGGCATCGTCGTCTCAATCACTTGAACTTCGGCACCATCAATGATCTCTCCAGAAAGGACTTAGTTGTAGGTTTACCTAGACTCAAGTATGAAAAGGATCATCTTTGTTCAGCATGTCAATTGGGAAAAAGCAAGAAGTATGCCCATAAACCCAAACCTACTAACTCTGTCACAGAAGTTCTTCATACAATTCATATGGATTTATGTGGACCAATGAGGGTGCAGAATATCTTTGGTAAGAAATATGTGTTAGTTGTGGTTGATGATTACTCTAGATTCACCTGGGTCAAGTTCTTAAGGACAAAGGATGAAACTCCTGATATCATCATCAAACTCATCAAACAGCTGCAGGTTCGACTTAACAAAACCGTCAGAATTATCAGAACAGATAATGGAACTGAGTTTGTTAACAAACAACTTAGTGAATTTTATGAAAACGTTGGAATCAGCCATCAAAAAAGTGTTCCACGAACTCCTCAACAGAACGGTGTAGTTGAAAGACGAAATCGAACTCTTGTCGAAGCAGCTAGAACTATGGTGATTTACTCAAAGGTTCCAATGTTTCTCTGGGCTGAAGCTATTGCCACTGCATGCTACACACAAAACCGTTTCCTGATTCACACTGTTCATGGAAAAACTCCATATGAACTTGTCCACAACAGAAAACCTAATCTCTCTTTCCTTCGTGTGTTTGGTGCATTGTGTTATCCAACTAATGAGGGACAAGACTTAGGCAAACTTAGAGCTAAAGCAGACATTGGATTATTTGTTGGGTATGCATCTAACAAAAAGGGATACCGAATCTACAACAAAAGAACCCGAAATATCATGGAAACAATTCACGTTACGTTTGATGAGCTGACCGGTCAAATGGCTCCTGGACAATCCAGTTCAGGACCCGCACTTCAAAGCAGTCCCATTGGTTCATCCCTTGTACCTTATTCTTCTCCAGCAACTCCATATGTACCTCCATCTGAAGATGATTTAAAGAAATTGTTTGATCCTATGTTTGATGAACTTTATGAGCCAAGTACTAATGAGGTGTCGATTTCTACAACAGAGGCTGCTCATATTCCTGAGATTGAAGTCAATCCTTCAGTCTCAATATCATTAAGTCAAGAAGCGCCTGCTACTGATCCTTCAGTCTCATCAACAAATCATCATTCTTCAAATGTACATCATGGAACTGTTTCTGGCATCAATGATGAAGTTAATCCCTTTGCTACTCCTGAAGATGCTCCATTTGAAAACATATTTGCTCCTGAATCTTCATCAGAACCATCTTCTTCAGGAGACATCGACTCTACTACTTCAGTCCCTCAACAACTACCACATGAACACCTCAGAATATTGACTCACGATCATCCATTAGACAACATCATTGGAAATCCTTCTCGTCCGGTATCCACTCGTAAACAGCTTGCAACCGATGCCTTATGGTGTTTCTTCAACTCCGTACTCTCAAAGATCGAACCAAAGGATGTTAAAACTGCCATGAACGAAGACAGCTGGTTCAATGCTATGCAAGATGAAATTCATGAGTTTGATCGACTTGATGTATGGGAGTTAGTACCTGCTCCAGAGTGTGCTATGATTATTGCTCTAAAATAGATCTTCAAAGTGAAACTTGATGAGCATGGTGATGTATTGAAGAACAAGGCTCGATTAGTTGCTAAAGGATACCATCAAGAGGAGGGTATTGACTTTGAAGAATCTTTTGCTCCAGTTGCTCGAATCGAGGCAATCAGAATCTTTTTGGCTAATGCTGCTAGTAAGAACATGGTAGTCTATCAGATGGATGTAAAGACGGCATTTCTGAACGGAGATCTTAAAGAAGTCGTCCATGTCAGCCAACCGGAAGGATTTGTGAATCAAGAGCATCCTGCTCACGTTTATCGTTTGAAGAAGGCTCTTTATGGTTTAAAGCAAGCTCCAAGGGCATGGTATGATACGCTATCAAAGTTCCTTCTATCTACCGGATTTAGCAAAGGAGCAGTTGATCCAACATTGTTCACTAGGAAGTCAGGCAAACATTTAATTCATGTTCAAATTTATGTTGATGATATCATCTTTGCCTCGACTGACCCCAATGAGTGTGACCGTTTTTCAAATGAAATAAGTTCAAAATTTCAAATGTCAATGATGGGACAAATGTCATTTTTCTTGGGATTACAAATTTCACAAAGTCCTGGAGGCATTTTCATAAATCAATCTAAATATGCAACAGAGATCTTAAAGAAATTTGGATTTGATTCAAGTGACCCTGTTGACACTCCCATGATATATTGAACCAAACTAGATGAGGACCACTCAGGGATCTTGATTGACCAAACAAAATATCGAAGTATGATTGGATCCCTGATGTACCTCACTGCTAGTAGACCAAACATCTTGTTCGCTGTTTGCATGTGTGCTAGATACCAGGCTAAGCCTACAAAAAAGCACCTTGAAGCGGTATCTCCAAGGAACCATCAATATGGGTCTTTGGTACCCGAAGGACACCGGTATGTCTCTAACAGCCTATGCAGATGCTGATCATGCAGGGTGTCAAGATACTCGTCGAAGTACTTCTGGAGGTGCTCTGTTTTTGGGTGATAAGCTTGTGAGCTGGTCTTCAAAGAAGCAAATGAGTACTTCTATTTCCTCTACAGAGGCTGAATACATAGCCATGTCATCTTGTTGTGCTCAAATCTTATGGATGAGATCTCAATTATCTGACTATGGCTTTGAATTCAACAAAATCCCTCTGTACTGTGATAATAAAAGTGCTATTGCTCTCTCATGCAACAACGTTCAACACTCAAGAGCAAAGCATATCGACATTCGACATCACTTCATCAGGGAACAAGTGGAAAAAGGTGTGGTGGAACTCTATTTTGTGAGGTCTGAATACCAGTTAGCAGACATCTTCACCAAAGCTCTTCCAAAAGAACGTTTTGAGTTCATACTTCCACGACTAGGCTTGAAAAGCCTTCAACCAGAAACACTCAAACGTCTTCAAGAGGAAGACGAGGAGTAAAGGTCTATGCTCATCTATCTCTTGTAAATATCTTTTCGAAAAGCAAAATACAAAATTACAAAACCTTCAAAAAGCAAATAGAAAATTATAAAACTTTCAAAAATCCATAAAAATTGTAAAATCTTGAAAAATTCCAAAAATATTGTCTTTTTGTCATGTTTTCCTCGATTCAATAATATCTACGGTCTTTGTGATGTCATTCAAAGAATGACACGGGACTTTAGATGTTGTTCGAATGTTTAAAAAAAAATAAATAAAATAAAAAAAAATAAAAAAATCAAAAATTATTTTTGAGAGAAAGTAAAACAATGGTTTATTGTCATCTCAGGCAGTAACTCGCTTTTTAAAGAAAGAACAGAGCCATACTTTATCATGTTTTTCAAAATTCCATGCTCTAATTCTATAAACATTTATCTGATGAAAACTAACTGTTTTGAAAAATAACTCGGACTCTATTTTTGATAATCATCTGGACTTATTTGTCAAAATATCAATCTTTCAATCAACAGCCTATGTCATTGATTGAGGGGGAGAATGATTTCAATTAAATTAAAAAGTTATTTGGCATTAAATTGTTTTCAAACGATATACATGCATGTTTTAATCAATGGAGTTTAAAGTCAAATTCGATCCTTATCAGTTAAAACATATTCATAATCTAGTCACAATTCTCCTTAAAAGCTTTCAAAATCAATTTAAATCTACAGAGATCACAAATCTCAATGATTTGATAATTGTGATCGAGGGAGAATTTGTGATTTAAATTGGACTTAAACTGAGGATTCGGTAAATGGTTTTACAAGGATGTACAAGTTATCCTCCCCGCATGTGACAAACGATTTCAAATTTTCCATTCACATGTTGAGGGGGAGCATCTATCTTAAACCAATGATTTGAAACGTGATCATTCATTTCAATGTGCAGGTTCCCTCTAGTATGTGCAAAAACTCTTCAAACCTTAAGGCACACATTGAGGGGGAGCAAGCTTATGAAAACCTCATCCTTCCCCAAAATGCTTTATCTACTTGATTCGATTTGGGAAGTGATGTTGATATCTTTTAGAAAATGGTTATTAAAGAAGTTAATTCTTTCTCTTGCCTCCATGTGCAAAACGATTTCAAAATACCTAATGCACGTGTTGAGGGGGAGCTCTCGTTCTAAAAATATCAAAAACAATTCAGGTACAAAATGCTTTGATAATATATCTTAAGTATCTTGATTGTTTTTCAAATGGTTTTCAATTGGTTCCAATGGCAGATGAACAATACCAAATTGACCGACCAACTTTACTTTATGTACGGTGATATAAGGATGATAAGGTTAGGTATGTGTTCCCATGATCCTCCAGAACCAGAGGGATCTACCCAGGGACTATCCACTAGTTAGTGTAGAGTTCTTAGGTATGATGATAAAAGGAGAAAAATGAGATTTGGGAAGAGTGCGGACTGAGACTGAGCTAGTACTGGAATAAATCCAACAAGGTTCTAGCTATGAAGTCTCGGTAAGCACTGAAGGGGTTGAAGAATTAAAAGGAATTGAATGAGAAAAGGGTGAAAACAAATAGCCCTCCATATATTCAACTTTAGGGCAGAAACCGAGTTCAATTCATATGCTACTGATGGTAACATCGGTATTGAAGACAAGACGTCATGGACCCAGTGACGCACTGCACTTCAACTTGCCAAACCACTCAAGTTCCTCTTAAAAGGACTTGTTTCATTCTCACGGGGAACCGACATTATCTATCGACTTTCTCTTAGAGATTGTTGATATTGAAGAAGGAGACCCTCTCCCTAGTCTCCGGCACAGGATCCAAATATGCACATATGAGTCTAGAGCCACGAGATCATCAATAAATCTCATTAGGACACTTTGAATGAAGACTCTCTGTTTCACACAATGTGGAAAGAGAGATTATATCTTAAGTCCTACGCATTATCCTTGTGGTATTGCCAGAACCTCTGAGTGATATGCTAACATATTCACAATGAAGATGGAAAGCCTTCTGGAGCCAACATCAAACAAGCTCCTGGTGGGTGGTGATAACGCTACACGCGTCGTTCGGGGTCAAAGGAACTTCCTTTTCTTCGAGCAAGTTTTATAACACCCTAGGCAGTGAACCTAATCGTTGTAGTGTAGTAATTAGGGTAAGCCACGGGTATTGATATCGTTCTCTAGGGGAATAGGAATGCTAGTAGGGAGTTACTACGCTAAGGTTAAGGTTGAGGAAGATTATTTTTTATCTTTTTATATTTTATGAAAATGGAAAGGTACGAATCTCGGGTATTGGATTTGGGGGGTTGGTATTTCTACCGATTACTCTACTATTATCTAATTATCTAAACTAAGGTTGTGGGAGTCTATGTCTAATTAATGTGTGCTCGTATGATAGTTTAAAGATGTGTTTACTTAGTTTGTATTACTCCTTAATTATCTCCTATTGATGGTTGAGTGTCACGTCTTATTCCTAGTTGCGTTGTGTTTCTAAAGTTGTAGGGTATGCGTTTCTCCCTAACTCTTTAAACTTACCAAAGGGTCTTGTCTACAAACCCACTAGAGATTATAGACTCCTACTCTAAGGCGCTCTTCGGATGGTTTAGCCTACAATCACTCAGGTAATTATACTCTAAGGTTCACAAAGATGAATCAAGCATTAAGTGCACAACGGATGACCTATCGCATTACTAGATCATAAATCAACTAAGATAAGAAACAACTAATCAATATTCAATAATTAAGTTTCATACTTCCTAAGCAAACACACAAATAAATTAGCCGGACATGGAGAACATGCAAGCATACACACAAATAATCAAAGACATAATTGAATTAATGAAGCAAAGACTTATCTTGGTGTAAGATAGGGTTAAAAACCCTAAAATACTGTACAAGACACCTTAGGTTCGGTTTTAGGTTTTTACTCCAAAGACTCTCCACACAAAGACTGAAAAATTCGGATTCTATATATAAGATTACAATTGCGACGGCGTCACCATATGTTTAGTGACGCCGTCGTGTCGCCGCCATTAGGGTTTCGTCTTGGCCACGTTAACCTTGCGACGGCGTCACCTTATGTCCGTGACGCCGTCCTCTTCAGCTTCTGACGTCGTCTGGATTGCATCTAGGCCGTCTGAGTAGCGATGGCCTACTCTTTCACCACTAGACGCCGTCTCTTGAAAATACGAGTTTTGGGTTCTGTCCCGTCACAATAATTCTGGGACGGCGTCGCAAATAGCACCTGACGCCGTCGCCTTCTAACTTCAGCAACTTTGAGTGCCTTGATTTCGACTTTGGCCATTTTCTTCATATATTCGCGCCTTTCCGTCCAAATAAGTGCCATTCTAGCATTTTGCCTTCACGAGACCTAAAAAGTGAAAAGGAACGATATTAAGCAATAACGGATACAAAAGTGATCAAATAAGGACTTAAACGACCCCTCAAAATGGTACCTTTTAAAACCTTATCAGGTGGCATCTGAGATCTAATCAATAGATCAACCATGTGACAACTGAATAGAAACAATGGGGAGATTCAATCTTTTGAATCAATCCTGGTTCAGGTTATGGATTGACGAATACCTTTGAAAAACCGGTCGTTGTGCTTAAAAACTCTTTTATTTAGCAAATCGACCGTGTACGGATATTTCAAATCAAAAGGTGTTTTATGATTGATAATTGATTTTCATTAAAACCTTCGTTGTATTGCAAAAACAATTTCTATTGAGCAATACACGATTGTTTTTCAAATATCTTTTCATCAATCAGTGAATTTCTATTCGCTGGTTCACTCACTCCGTGTTGTCTTCTTTGAGAACGTTCCGGTTTGAGAACAGCTAGAGCAGCTGCGAAACCCTGTCAAGGAAATTCTTCGGAATCTTACCTGATCACAGGCAGTACTTGTACTGATCAACGGGGAACCGTGGGCCGTGTACCTCAATTCAACGAAAGTGATCAAAGACACTTTTCGTGCGCTTTATTGCTAACTGTTTTATGCAGGTACACCCGACGTTTGCAGCTGATCAGAATGAAGCGGTCAATCCATAGCCGCATGCTCACTTAACACATTCATCTCAAAAGAAATCATGATTAGTGCATCAATGACTCTGATATTTTCACACCATGCTTCTGCTACGCTGTTGCCAATATCTTGAATCAAGGAAAGCTTCCGTTACTCTGATGAGAAGATATCATGATCCAGAATATGAGCATGTCAGTCCGAAAGTCACAACATCACATAATACCAACACCACAATGGATGTCTCAGAGATTTTTATTAGCTGATGATCTCAAATGCTGGCTCAAATTTATTATCACGTGGATCAGTAAAAGACCTCCACTTGGATTAACCAAACATGCAATGAGTACTACATCAAGAATACAAGAACAATTGTTAATGTTATATCTGTGTGTATTCAATGTAATTTTCGTATAAGTTTGAGGTGACCTCCCTTAGGGGGAGATTGTTAGGAATTAGAAATTCCAGGTATTAAAGAGTCGGTCACCTCAAGTATATATAATCATTAGAATGCTCGTAGTCATAGTTATTTTATGTTAAGTAGTATTTAGTTAAGTAACACCGTGGAGGACGGACGGGTCTTTACCCACTGTATGCCTGATCCACAGCCCGTTGTGTGGCGTTTTATGTAAGACTATAAATACTCTCTACCTCCCAAGGTAGAGAGTTGGAGCTCATAATAATATCTTTCACTTTCTCTCACTAAGTTCCCTAAACCTCTAACTTTCTCTCTCTAGAATTCCACTTATACGCCCACTTTGTGTTATGGTTTGATGTGTATGTGAAATTAAATATCTTACACATTTGATCCAAAAATGATAGATGATGCAATGGGAATGGCTCGTAGACTGATGGATCAAGCGATTAGAGCAGGAACTATTCTGATTCATGACATTAACCTCAACCGCAACAATAACAACAACAACCATCCCAATAACAATACCCACAACATCAACAAGAGAAGGTGGAATGATAGCCGAAGGGGTAACAACAACAATCTCAACCAACAAAATCGAAACACAAACCACCACAACCAGCAAAACCGTAGGCAAGAAAATGCCAGAGGTACTGTTGCTGCTACTGTTGCAGCAGCTGAAGGAGGAGATTATCAAGGAAATGCTCCTTTGTGTTATAGATGCAAGTTACATCATGAAGGCCCTTGCACCGTTAGATGCAAGAATTGTCAAAAGACAGGACATCAAACCAAGGACACCAGAGGGAAGGGGCCTGCTACTGGTTCCAACAACCAACCAATATTGACTTGTTTTGGGTGTGGAGAACGTGGACACATCAAGAGACAATGTCCCCGAAACAATGGTCAACAAGGAGTAGCTCGTGGTAGGGCGTGTGTATTGGGTGATAAAGATGTACAGCAGGATCCGAATGTTGTTACGGGTACGTTTCTACTTAATAACCATTGTGCTAAAATATTATTTGATTCGGGTGCTGATAAAAGTTTTATATCCACTGCATTTGCATCTTTAATTGATATTGCACCCACTACATTAGACACCACCTTTACCATTCAGTTAGCAAATGGGAATATTGTAACCACCAACATTGTACTTCAAAACTGTACACTAAACTTGTTAGGTCATCCATTCAAAATAGACCTCATGCCAATAGAACTCGGAAGTTTCGACGTTATAATTTGTATGGAATGGTTATCGCAACAAAATGCAAATATCATCTGTGGCGAGAAAGTTGTACATATTCCTATCGATAATGAAACCTTGGTTATCCGAGGGGATCGAAGTGGAACTCGCCTGAACATCATTTCTTGCATTAAAACTCAAAAGTACATCAAGAAGGGATGTTATGTCTTCTTAGCCCATATAACGGTGAAAAAGTTAGAGGAGAAATGACTCGAAGACGTACCAATTGTACGTGATTATCCTGAAGTCTTTCCTGAAGACTTACCCGGACTTCCACCCCCTAGACAAGTGGAGTTCCAAATCGAATTTGTAACACCCCGCCTTATCTGACCACAATATTGTCCGCTTTGCCCGTAGGCTCACGGCTTTGTTTTTGTGGCCTCATTTGAAGACTTCCCGGCAGGTCACCCAAGCCAGTACTACTCTCACATGAGCACGCTTAACTGCCAGTTCCTAAGAACTCCACCCGCAGTAGACCACTGTTTGAATCACTCCTAAACAGTATTTCAAGTATTTATATTTCATATGTAATAGGTAGCTTTATTATGGCCTTTATGTTTGTTTAAGGTCAAGCTTATGTAGAAGGCCCATAAGCTTAGGCCCAAGCCCACATAAGAAAGGATGGGAACTAGGAGTGTTGCCCTAGCTTCCCTCCTATAAATAATCTTGTAAACCCTCATTTGAGGGTTGGTTGTTCAAGTTATTCTCTTCACATACACTCTTTCTTAAACCGTATTATTGTTATCGTGTGTTTGTGTATGTAGCTTGTTCATCCGCCTTCATCTCTTTCTCTATAACTTGTGTTTGTAAAACTAGTGACCTAACAGTGGTATCAATCGCCAAATAGTTGGGTGTACTCATTTGTTTTTGAAGTTTTTGGTTTTGGGTCTTACGCGTAAGGTTAACGCATTCTTTATCTCTTTTAAAAACTTGTTTTTTGCACTTTTTAATCCAAGATTCTTGTACTTTCAACGTTTTAAGGTGTTAAAATACTTGTTTTTGGCAAAAAGTTTGAAACTTTATGATCACAAAACCGTTCTATGATCACAAAACCGTTCTATGATCACAAAACGCCACAACAAAACACCTTTCGAGCTTGTCCACAACTATAAACCGAACCTCAAACATTTTCATGTATTTGGATCCCTTTGCTATCCAAATAATGATCGTGATGATTTTGGAAAGCTCAAAGCCAAAGCTGATATTGGAGTCTTTATTGGATACTGTGACAATTCTAAAGGTTTCCGAATCTGGAATCGTCGAACTAAGGAGGTAATGGAAACGATTCATGCTCATTTCGATGAACTCACGGATATGGCTTCTGAGTATAACAGCTTAGAACCCGGACACAACCGTTTAAACTTCCCTCAACCCCCATCATCAGCTGTAGAAAGCCCTCAGCTAACTCGTCAACAAATGGAAATGTTATTTGCTCCTCTGTTCTGTGACGATATTGATGAACGGGCTCCTGGTGTATCCGCTGTTTCCGCTGCACAACCTGATAATTTTTCTATACCTGATACACCTGCTACAACAAATACTGTTGAAGATGCACCTACACTAGTTTCTCCAACACAACAGTTGAACACACCGCTTCCAACAATGATGAACCAGCTGATGATATTCTGAATGAAGTACCCCCACTTGCAGATTTTGATCCAAATGCGTTCTTCAACCCGTTTGCAAATGAGACTGCTGCACCAGATGTCGCGGAATCTTCAACAAACCATTTGAATCCTCAGAATCTGCACAATGTATACCAACATCAACCCTCTACACATAGATGGACAAAAGATCATCCTCTGGCTAACATTATTGGCAACCCGAATCAACCAGTCGTTACGAGACAACGTCTTCACTCAGATGGTGAACATTGCATTTATGCACTCACTGTCTGCCAATCTGAGCCTAAAAACATTAAAGATGCAATGACAAAAGACAACTGGATTGAATCCATGCAGGAAGAACTCAACCAATTCAAACGTCTTGAAGTATGGGAACTGGTTGAAAGACCAACAGGGGTCTACGTCATTGGTTTAAAATGGATTTGGAAAAACAAATTGGATGCTGAAGGGAATGTTATCCGAAACAAGTCACGGCTAGTTGCTAAGGGTTATCGTCAGGAAGAGGGAATAGACTTTGAAGAATCTTTTGCTCCGGTTGCTCGTCTTGAGGCTGTTCGGATATTCCTCGCGTTCGCAGCTCATATGAATATGACGGTCTATCAGATGGATGTCAAAACAGCGTTTCTCAATGGACAACTAAAAGAAACGGTCTATGTCAGCCAACCAGATGGATTCGTTGATCCTGAGTTCCCGAACCATGTCTACAAACTGAACAAAGCTCTTTATGGTCTCAAACAAGCCCCTCGGGCATGGTACGATAAGCTATCATCTTTCCTCATTGCCAATAATTTCACCAAAGGCTCGGTTGACCCAACTCTTTTTATACAATATCACGGGGCACACATCTTAATTGTTCAAATTTACGTAGATGACATCAATTTTGGGTCAACACATAAAAAGTTTTCAATCGCTTTTGCAAAACTAATGAAGAAAAATTTTGAAATGTCCATGATGGGTGAACTTACGTTCTTTCTAGGACTGCAAGTTCATCAATCACCCCGTGGTATTTTCTTGAGTCAGTCAAAATATGCCCTTAAACTGTTAAACAAATTTGGAATGACAACCTGTGATACTTATGCCACACCAATGGCTCATACCAAGAAGTTAGATGCTGATTTACATGGGAAATTGGTTGACCCTACCAAATACCGAAGTATCATTGGGTCCCTCATGTATCTAACAGCTAGCAGACCTGATATTGTCTTTGCCGTTTATCTATGCTCCCGTTATCAGTCGCGACCAACTGAAACCCACCTCTCTGAGGCTAAAAGAATCCTCCGATACATCAAGGGAACCATTAACTTGGGGATCTGGTATCCGAAGGATTCTGGTTTTGAACTAATCGCTTTTTCAGACGCTGATCACACAGGATGCTTAGACTCAAGAAAAAGTAATTCAGGAGCTCTACAATTTCTCGGTGATAAACTGGTGTCTTGGCAATCAAAGAAGCAGGATTGTACATCGCTGTCATCAACCGAAGCAGAATATGTAGCCATGTCCGCGTGTTGTGCTCAAGTCATTTGGATGAGAACACAACTCAAAGACTATGGTTACGTATTTGACAGAATCCCGATGTACTGCGACAATCGGAGTGCCATTGCAATCTCGTGCAACTCAGTTCAGCACTCGAAATCAAAGCACATCGATCTACGCTATCATTTCATCAAGGACCACGTGGAACAGGGTACCGTTGAATTATACTTTGTGGGTACTGAATACCAATTGACAGATCTGCTAACCAAAGCCTTGCCTCCCGCTAGGTTTAATGAGTTGGTCCACCGGATTGGTATGAGGTGTTTGACTCAAGAGGAATTGGATGACCTCTTAAAACAGTCTTAATAACCTGTCAAACACCAAAACATCTTTTGTAAATAAATTTTTCAAAAACAAAATACAAAAATATAAAATCCGATAAAACAACAAAAATATTCTCCTAATCTATCTTTCTTTCAACATGGCAAGTACATTTCTTCCGTCAACACTTTAATCTTTCAAAATTCAGTATTTTTTCCGATCAAGTGTTGAGGGGGAGAAAATAATCTATTAACTGTTTCAAAACATCTGTGTACTTGCATGTTATCTTATCTCGGTTGAATCTTTTACAAATGGTGGTACATTTTCTGGTTCAAAGACACTCCTCGGACTTAAATTAATAACCTTTCATTATTTTCTCAAGTCGAGGGGAAGTGTCGTCAAGTGTCTTTCTTAAAATCTTTGTTTGATAACCAAAACGGAAGTTAAATGGCTTTGGATGAATAAGAAAAAGGTGGAGGGACCAAAACTGTCAAAACTTTAAAGTTACTTTAAATAAAATACCCTACCAACCTCATTAACTTCATCACATTTATCATCTTACCAAACATAATCCACGATCCATAATCGTTTGACAAATCCGTGTTTCAGATCATCTATTTGTAAGTGATTTCGTGTTTATAACAAGTTTTTAAGCAATGGTTTTGAATTTTTCAAAAATCCAACGGTTTAATCTTGAGTTATCATCACTTTTGTGTCTTACGCGTAAGCACAAGAACACCAAATCATGAAAGGGTGTTTATGGTTAAAAGGGCTGTGTCAAAACGTTCTTAAAACATCAATGATACCTTTTTAATCATCAAAACGCACCTAGAAACACGAATTGAGTATATTTGAAAACTAGGGTTTATGCGTGGATTTGGGTTTTTCCAAATGAGAACGTTTTTGGTGAAAAAGATTGTTGTATAAGGTTATTATCAAGTTGAATTGATTTTATCCAGGCCCAGATTACACCCAGAAACACTAATAATTCATAAAATGGAAATTAGGGTTTTGTGTTCATACGGTTTGGGTACTTTTGATTCTTGACACTTTTGATGTTAAAACTTGACCAAAACAACTCTATATGCTTCTTAGTCCTACCAGAATCACTTTAGTGCATAATCCATGGCTAAAACTCATACGCGTAGAATTAGGGTTTAGACTACGCGTAAGATTTTCTACGCGTAACTGACAAACTGTTCAAAAGTGTTTTGATCTGTCATAAAATGAATGTTATGTGTTAAACATTGATGATATGATGCTTTGTTTCAGGCTTGCTACACTTAATATTCAGAATCAAGGTTGTTGTTACTCTACGCATAAGGATCACCTTACGCGTAGCTTGTTATGCGTAAGATTAGTCTTACGCGTAGCTTCTACGCATAAGGTTCTACATATGGGACTACGCGTATCCTGTGAAGGATATGCGTAAACAGTGACCTCTACGCATAAGGTCAACTCTTACGAGTAGCCTTACGCGTAAGGTTAATATATGCCTACTGATAACGCTACACGCGTCGTTCGGGGTCAAGGAAACTTCCTTTTCTTCGAGCAAGTTTTATAACACCCTAGGCAGTGAACCTAATCGTTGTAGTGTAGTAATTAGGGTAAGCCACGGGTATTGATATCGTTCTCTAGGGGAATAGGAATGCTAGTAGGGAGTTACTACGCTAAGGTTAAGGTTGAGGAAGATTATTTTTTATCTTTTTATATTTTATGAAAATGGAAAAGTACGAATCTCGGGTATTGGATTTGGGGGGTTGGTATTTCTACCGATTACTCTACTATTATCTAATTATCTAAACTAAGGTTGTGGGAGTCTATGTCTAATTAATGTGTGCTCGTATGATAGTTTAAAGATGTGTTTACTTAGTTTGTATTACTCCTTAATTATCTCCTATTGATGGTTGAGTGTCACGTCTTATTCCTAGTTGCGTTGTGTTTCTAAAGTTGTAGGGTATGCGTTTCTCCCTAACTCTTTGAAATTACCAAAGGGTCTTGTCTACAAATCCATGTAGAGATTATAGACTCCTACTCTAAGGCACTCTTCGGATGTTTTAGCCTACAATCACTCAGGTAATCATACTCTAAGGTTCACAAAGATGAATCAAGCATTAAGTACACAACGAATGACCTATCGCATTACTAGATCATTAGTCAACTAAGATAAGAAACAACCAATCAATATTCAATAATTAAGTTTCATACTTCCTAAGCAAACACACAAATACATTAGCCGGACATGGAGAACATGCAAGCATACACACAAATAATCAAAGACATAATTGAATTAATGAAGCAAAGACTTATCTTGGTGTAAGATAGGGTTAAAAACCCTAAAATACTGTACAAGACACCTTAGGTTCGGTTTTAGGTTTTTATTCCAAAGACTCTCCACCCAAATACTGAAAAATTTGGATTCTATATATAAGATTACAATTGCGACGGCGTCACCTTATGTTTAGTGACGCCGTCGTGTCGCCGCCATTAGGGTTTCGTCTTGGCCACGTTAACCTTGCGACGGCGTCACCTTATGTCCGTGACGCCGTCCTCTTCAGCTTCTGACGTCGTCTGGATCGCATCTAGGCCGTCTGAGTAGCGACGGCCTACTCTTTCACAACTAGACGCCGTCTCTTGAAAATACGAGTTTTGCGTTCTGACCCGTCACAATAATTCTCCGACGGCGTCGCAAATAGAACCTGACGCCGTCGCCTTCTACATTCAGCGACTGTGAGTGTCTGATTTCGACTTTGGCCATTTTCTTCATATATTCGCGCCTTTCTGTCCAAATAAGCGTCATTCCAGCATTTTGCCTTCACGAGACCTAAAAAGTGAAAAGGAACGATATTAAGCAATAACGGATACAAAAGTGGTCAAATAAGGACTTAAACGACCCCTCAAAATGGTACCTTTTAAAACCTTATCACCTACGCATAAGCTCTACGCATAAGGAACCCCTTTTCCTACGCGTAACACTTCTTACGCGTAAGTTAGGATCCTACGCGTAAGTTTACGCCTACGCATATATCATTCCTGTCTACACATAACTTTACCAATCCTACGCATAAGCCGAGATCATACCTTCTTTATGAATTGTTACGTGTACAAACTTGTAAATAAACTAATCATATCATCACGAATCCAAAAATGTCACTAATAAACTTAAATCGTTTGATATGTTGTGAACAATATGTGATAAAATAAACTTTAAAACTTAAAGTTAACTAACTCACGAAACATTTCACGACATCATTGAACTATTGAACATGCAAGTGACTTAGGACTCGTAACAATCATTATCACTGTAGATTCAATAACTAGACAATAAGACCTTCTGTTGACTAACATTATGTCTTTCGATATGTTGGTTCTTTTGGCTAATGTTATTTCAGATCACGACATGGCTGAACAAATGAATGTGGATGCATCTGAAGTTCTCTCCATTGCTGATATCTATCCTCATGGCTATCCAATGAAGATTGGAAAGAATAATCTCCGTGTTGACTTTGACACCCTCACTTGCTCAGAATCTTCGTGTCTAATTGCTATTGATATTCTGAGGACTCATCCGTATCAGAATATGCTCACTCACTGTTCCTGAGATCTACATCCAACAGTTCTGGAACACTATGGAAAGGGTCAAAGGACGGACTGCTGTAACAGTGACTCTTAACCACAAACAAGTATTACACCTGCAGACTTAAGGGCTGCTCTCCTAATTCCTGAAGTCAATCCAACCAAACTATATGCCACACCTGCTGAAGAGCTAACTCTCCAATTCTTAATCGATATCGGTTATGACGAGGCTACAGGAGTAATCACCAAGCATTCTCACGTAGAGCTTAAGAGTATTCCTCAACCCTGGAGAACTCTCTACATGATCATCACCAAGTCTGTTTCTGGTCGTGACAGTGGCTATAAGCATCCTAAGCTCATGGAACTGCAAATATTTTGGGCATTGGTCAACATGAAACACATCGCTATCGAAGCTCTGATCTGGGATGACATGATGTCATTTTTCAACAAACTTCGCTCAAAGATTCCCTACATCAGATACACTAAATTGTTGATCCAGAGAGCACTTGGACTTCATCCTGATATTCCCAAGAGGCTCAATGACCCCGACAATCACGATATGTTGACGGAACCTATTCTATCTGTCAGAATCAAGGAATCGTCTACAAAGAAACAAGGTGCTGTGTTGCCAGATTTCCTTCTAACTGAAGATGTCAGAAAGCTCGAAACGTACCAAAGGTATCTGGAAGCAGTTAGACAAGGCAAAGTTGGTCATCTCGACGAAAAATCTTCTGGAACACCTGTAAGAAGAACCAGAAGAGGAAGTGCAGGAAGCACAACAAGTACTGTGAGTCAAAGGAAGTTTCCTAAAAGGAATCCTCCTTCTAAAAGGATTGTTCCCGTAAAGGAAGCCGAACCTATTCCCACACTTGAACCACAGAGACAACTTAAGGACGAGAGCTCTGAAGATACTAATACAGATGAAGAGTTTCATTACTCTGCAACTGCAACCGAAACACCTGCCTCAGTAGCAAAACCTCCAAGTCCTCCAGCTGTCCAAGAAAAAGGGAAGACTCAAGCAATTGTACCCTATGATGAGAGCTCTGAAGAAGAAGAAGAAGAGCAATTGGATAAATCATACAGGAAGAAGTTTCACAACGTCAGACACCTTTAAAAGGCCGAAGAATTTGCTAAAGATCAAATGAGTGGCCCCGGAGGATCAAGCGGTGCTGCCCACTCCTCTCCAGATCCTGATGCGGTTAATCGACCCGATAAGGGATCTGGTGCCACCACTCTTGTGCAACAACAAAAGCCTGTAGAGGATACTATTGTGTATGATTTTGAGAAACTGGAAACTGAGAAAGGAAAAGTCTAGAGATGACGAGGATGATTATACAAAGTTTCTTCTAGACAGTCCAACACACTCAAAGGAGAAAACCTCAAAAACTCCTAAGGACATGAAGTCTCCTCATGTCTCCTCATCATCGGACTCTTCATCTCATTCATCACCACCACCATCAACGAAGTCAACCAGATCATCATCCAAATCAGTGAAGAAACCACCTAAATCTTGGATTTCTCAGACTCATCAAAAGATTGTGAAAGCTGTCCAACAAGTCAGAAAGAAGGACATACTTTACAGAAAACTGAATTGGTTTGCTGACCAGATTCAGTACTTAAATGACGAGAAAGACAAGATGCAGAAAGAAAGGGAGTTTGTTCAGAAGTTCATGAAGAATCATCGTAAAGAGGAACTGAACGAAATGATCGAAGGTTACACTAACAAGTACCTTCAAGATATCGTTCCTAAAGTCCAAAAGGAACTGGAGAAGACAGCTAGAGATCATACCCACAAGTTTCTCCTCGACACTGTCCCCGGTGTGACTAGAGAAGTATTTTCCAGACAACTCACCCCTAACATCGTCGCATTGGTTAAACATACAATGGCCAAAGAAGCTGATCTCTCTGAATCTGAGTTAATCGCTAAACTAGTGATGCAAATGTCAAAGCGATCTGGAACGTTTACTTCAGAGGAAGCTAAATTTTTCGAAGGTCTACTTGCCTTTCAACTCAGATCATCATGCAAGGAGTCAGCCGATCAAACCAAACGGCCAAGAGATGACGATGATAAGGATAAAGACTCTGCACCAAAATGTCAGAAGCAGTCTGGTGAATCTTCTTCGATGCCACCTCCTCAACAACGGACTTCTTCTCAACAAAAGTCTCCTCCACCTTGGTCTTCTACTGATAAACCTCGGGACGATTCCGAGTTACCACCCTTGACACAGAAAACCGGTGATCACTTTGAGTATACGGGTGGTGACGATGAAGAGGTCCTTGAGCCCCGACAACAACCCACCTCACCTAAACAAGTGCAGAAACCAAAATCATCATCAAGGCCTTCTAAACAGAAGAAGAAGACGACTCTGACTGACGTCGTATCATGGCTTGATGACGATAAAACTGCAGAATTTGATTGGTTTGCTACTCTTGTTAACAACACTCCCTACCCTGAAGAAGCTCAAGAATTGGTAGACGGTAGTACCTTGGAGCATGCAAATATTTTGCAAGAAAGATTTCGTGTGAAGAAGATGACGAAATCCGAGTTGAAGCGCATCAAGAATGAAGCATTCCTTCTCTTGAAAAACAGCTCGGAAAGTGCAATCGAAGTTGAATATCACCTTGAAAACATTGCTCGAGCCATGTCTAACAACATGGATTGGCTCAACCCAGAAGCAAACATCGACTTCACTAAACGGGACAACCCTCCATATTACACTGACTGGACCAAACCTCTACCAACAATCGGCCAACCAGATGGACCACGGATTCCCTTCCGATACTTCTTTAACAGAGACCTGGATTTTCTCTTACACGGTAGCGATGGTTCGCGAAAATACGCTACATCATTGACTCTTCCATTCCCAGCGGCTATTTACTCAAACTGCATAGCTATCGAGGAACGTGCAAATCACTTGTTTTCTGACAACGTGCAAGCATACAACCAAGATGCATTGTATGGGATTCATCATTGGCCTGAACGCCGAAGAATCTACTACAGAAGCTGCCTGGTTCAGAAGTCTCAACATGCAGTGTATAGTTCTAAGGACATCGTGGCCATCAAACACATTGATCTCAAGTCTAAGTGGGACTACACATTCTTAAAGAATATCATAGTCAAACGACAAGATGAACAGGACTATGGATTCTCCGAGGCTGACTTTGAGAACTTGTCCCTCAACGACATCGAAGACATGTACCTTGCCAAAGTACAGGGTCGTATGAGACAATTCTCGACTGAAGTTCAACGTGAATTTATCAAGTCAGTTCTCATCTTCATTAGACGCATCGTGATCAAAGAACGTGTTGAAGATATCCAGATGGATGTTGAATCTTATCAGACGCGTGTCAACCTCACTCCTCCAATGCTTACTCTTCCCGATCTCAACCAGCTATCTCAATATACACTCATCAGCAAACCTTTCGGCGTTGTTTACCATAGTGAACTTCAAAGAAACTGCTTAATGGCGTGTAGTGAGCTCCACAAATTCGGGGATCATACCTTGAAGCTGGTTAGGGATGGATTGGCGTACAGGTTGAAGGATATACGCCTGAAAGTTGGGTCTCCTAAGCGCTGGAATTCTCAGGAAAGGAGGGATGTGAGAAGGATCATCACCATGATTGATGAACGGTTGTTCAGAAGGGATCAGTTCAGACGATTGGAGAGCTATGTTGGTGGTCGACCCAGGAGAAACATCACCGGCTTTCAACGCCCTGTGCGCACTCCTGGGAACATCACTGCACTTCCTGGTACCCCTTGAATTGTTTCCTTCATATAATTTTGGATGTGTGATTTAATATGTCAATGGCTTGTGCACACATAACAGTGTACAACCCGTAATGGTCAAGAAAGGACCCTGTGGTACGCCTCAGTGCCACAATCCTTATAAAAGGAGCGAAAGCTTCTTATTTTTGAGTAAAACCTATCAAACCTTTCATTTTTCAAGGTTTTGCTCAAAAAGACAAGTACTTCCCCATATGATTTTTCAAAACCTTAACCGTTTATATCACTAGTTGAGGGGGAGTATTTGATTTAAAACTTTGTTCACAAATTGTTCATAGTGGTCATCTTCCCGCAACACTCAAAATGGTCATATTTATTCTCAAACGTTCAAAAATAACATTTTATATGCCATTTTTGAGGGGGAGAAAATTTGTGTGATAAGAAATATGTTGTACAGAATGCAAATGAATCTGTGTACCTCAGACTTAACCAACGAATTGACGGTACTAAACTGTTTGTAACTCGAAAAGACTTGTCCTGGACGGGTAATAATTTCAAGCTAGTTCGCTAGTAATGTAAACGTGTCTCGCAAAGGACTTGTCCAAGTAGAAAGTAACATTCGAGAAACTTTTGATAGACATGAAATCTGACGGGTTTGACAACCTTTCAAGGTTTGTCTACACCTTCAAGGTAGTTATTAGAGCTAGTTGTCACCTAAAAGCTGACAATGTAACTCTTTAACTATTCAACGTAACCGTGTCTCGCGGGAGAATGTCTATCTTTAGTGGATCAATTCAAAAAGTACGCGCTCTTTCCTCACTGTGCATTTAACCATTTAAACTAATAATCACATGTGGAGGGGGAGTATTTATGCAAAACATCATCTCTCACTGTGGTTCAAACATGTTTTTCATTAACAAACCCTTTGAGAGATATTTTCACATACAGTGGTTTTAATGGCAACATAGGTTAGTCATGAAGTTATAAGGTGACTAAGGTTAGGAATAACCGTCCTATGATCCGCCAGAGCCGGAGGGATCTACCCAAGGACACTACCATTAGTCAGTGATAGAAGTCCTTAGGAATGATTGTAAAAAGGAGAGAATGAGAATCTGAGAAAGAAGGAGTTGAAGAATAAAAAAAAAATGTAAAGTAAAGGGTGAAAAGAAATAGCCCTCCAGATTATTCAACTTAGGGCAGACACCGGGTTAAATTCTCATGCTACTGGTTGTCACTTAGTGACACCGGTATTGAAGAATAAAATTCGTCATGCACCCAGTGACGCATGCACTAAACCTTCTTAGCCACTCAAGTTTCTCTCAACAGAAGCTTGTTTCATTCTCACAGGGAACCCTACATAAACTATTGGCTTTCTCTTAGAGATCGCTGGTATTGAAGAAGGAGACCCTCTCCCTAGTCTTCGCTCAGGAAAACCAAAACGCACTATTGAGTCTAGAGCCACGAGATTCATCAAAAGATCTCTTAGGAACACTTGACATTTAATCACTTGATGATCAACAAATAATATCATCAGTGGTTCATATCGAGTCCTTCACAGATCTTAGCAATCTGTCGAGAACATTTATGAGAGGTTCACATCTGTGATCCTCAGTGATTGAATAGAAACTCCTGCCAGGGTCAACATCAAACAGCCCTGACAGCAGGTCACTTCGGTAACTCCCCGTGGATTACGCGGAGTGTGTCTCAAACGGTCTACAGTCATGAGGTGATGCTTCGGTGTACCTCAGCGACTCATCTGAACTGTAGATGTACTTCGATACATCGCGTTATCTCACTTGTGGGACTCCAGTTCAGGAACGGCCTTTGTAAGAATTAGAGTTGTGTTTTCACACTATGCTGTTAACACACTCGAAGTTCAAACTTGTAAGTGCCGGAAACCGCTTTTTACTAACTGTGTGAAATGTTTTCTTCTTATGGAAGCTCCGGAGCGGGATGATCGTGCTGATTCTTCTCATGCTCACGCCAACATCATCACTAATTGTCACAATTCTCAATTTCCGGTCATTCCTCATACTCCATATTTATCATCTCATAACGGTTCATTCATGATTTTTGCATTTCACATTTAACGCGTAATATTTATATTAATTAAACGTTATCGTGTGAGTTATTATTTTAAAAATTTAATCCGATACTTCCAAAAATAATCCCAATATATTTTTATACTTACATTTAGTTTATAAAAACTATATTTTAGTTTACCTAGTGTTTTAAATTTATTTAGTACAAAAATTGTTAAGTTTATATTATTACGACGTTTTTCTTAAAAACTACTCGGTAATTATTTTATCACTCAAATTTTACAAGGAATGTATTTTTACAATTTATATGATATCATTGTACTCTATTTTGATCTACTAAAAAATCTCTTGTACCTAAAAACTACCATTTACCTTACAAGTTACATTTAAAACTACACTTTACTTACATTCTTTTTAACAATTATACATTATAAAAAAAAAATAAAATAAAATAATAAATGCAAGACACAATCCCCCCAAAACCGGTTCTTGGGGGGGATGCATCATCAAGTTGGAAAATTTTTCTTGATTTGGTTAGACTTTTATTTCACCTATATTTCAACTTTCAATCATTCACTTCATTTACTTAACTCATTATTTCAAAAGTTTGAAAAGTCCTCTCTTTGTTTCTTCCACTTCAAAACCGGCAACAAGAAGGAGATAGGAGAAAACATCAAAATCTTTTCAAGCTCAAATTAATCACAATCTAGATAACACTCTTGTTTAGGTTTTGAAATAAAAACCTAGGGTGTTTAGGTTTAATCCTTGGTTCTAATCACCTCATCATATCACTTGTAAGCATGTTTTATTCATTTTCAAGTTTCCTTTTCATTTTCATATGTTTCTTTTCATTTTTGGAGCTTATATGCATGTTATGTGATTTATACCATTTATTTCATGATTTTAAAGTTATATATACAATATGGTCATCCTATAATTACTCCCATGGTAATCTTTGGTCTTGATGGTGATTAGGAACCCATGACACCCTAAGAAGGTGTATGGTAGGATTAGATTAGTTTTGGAGTTGATTTGAAGGGATTAGAATAGGTTTTGTCCGAGAAAAACTATTTTCGTAAACTATATTTTACGTTCTGTCCTTAATTCGAATTTCTGGAAAAACCTACTGTTGGTACGACATTTTGGCCTTGATATTTAGAAAATATACTTTAAAACGAATCCGTGGCCTTTTGAACGGATAAAAACGGAGTTATAACGAAGCCGTGGTGAATTTTTAAAGTTTGACGACGAAATGTTTATTTTCAGAAAATTTCAGCTTGCTGTTTGTGTATATTTCGAGTAAAAAACGAGCCTTAAGCTTCACAAATTATTTCGACTTGTCAAAAATATATTAGTTTACTTCGATACGAAGCTAAGGACGTATTATACGTAGAAAACGGATCTAAAACGACAAAGTTATGCATGTTTTTATAAAGTTGCCGTAAATATTATTTTCTGAAAAACCATATTATTTTTACATTACAAGTATTTTATTAGCTGTTAGGGCTATGTTTGCGGCAGTTTTTAACCATGATGTGAAACTTTTTATAACGAAATGTCTTCTAGTAAAATCAAGTTCACCGGCCATATTTTTCAAATCAAAAAGCCGTTTGTAAAGCGGAGTTTTAGTAAATTATTTACGGATGTTCAAAGTTGGCCGAAACTTATTTTCTGCACACAATTAGCAAAAACCACCATCTTTAGCCTTTAATATCTTTATGATCGAGACCTTTTGGACGAAAACTCCTGAACTGAAACTTTTAGATATCGGTACAAACTTTCCAAAACCGTCGAGTTCGTTCTCTAACGATCGACGTACACCATTTTACGACTACTTTTCCGGAGTCATTTTTGTTAATTTCATGAAATTTCCGACGACATTGTTTTACGACGAAAAGTGATAATTTCACTATAAATCATTACGAAACCATTGTAGGATGACATTTTGACGTAAAAACATGTAAAGTCATTTTTGAAGGGTCAAGACGTCAAAAGAGTATTTTTCGACGATAAGTATTATTTTCAAAACTCACAAATGGTATAAATAACATACGAAATGCATGCATATCATAACACCATAACTCATTACATATCATAACTCAAGTCATAACATTCATTTTAGGTTGCGGATAGTTTCCGAGCCTCATTTTCGTGCACATCATTTTGTTAGCATATTAATCACACCAGGTGAGTTCATACCCCACTTTTACTCGTTTAAATTCTTATAAACTTTTTGGGGCGAGATACATGCTTATTTATCAAAACATTTAAACTCTATTGCTAAACAATATTACTTATACTTTAGACTTGGTGCGTGTTGCGACTAGACTTAAACAAACATCCCAATATTCATATGTTGGAAGGCCATTAATTTGGATACAGCCCAACGTGAGTCGTTGGAGGAACATCCCAGCATTCATATGTTGGAAGGCCATTTTTATGGATACATCCCAACGTGAGCGTTGGAGGAACATCCCAACACGAGTTGTTGGAAGACCCTTGTGGTGACATTTATACTTTTAACTACCATATTGCGCATATTCATGATTGTTATACTATTTTAGGCAGTGGGTTGTGAACACACAGGTTGCAAGTTTTGTATGGGCGGAACTTGGAACTGAGTGGATTTACAATGCCTTTGCTGTGTGAACATTTCTCAAAGTATTCCAAATCATTTTGTTACAAACTTATGAACTCACCAACCTTTGTGTTGACACTTTTTAGCATGTTTATCTCAGGTCTTAAGATGATAGCACTTCATGGAGCTTTTGGGTCGCATGGCATACATTGAAGTCTTGTGTTTTTAACAATTACCATTCGACATGTTTTGTAAACTTTTTATGTATTATCAAACCTTGTGATTTCTTGTGGTGTAAACTTTAACTTATTTATCGAATGGTAAACTTTTCAAAACGTCTCATTATAGAGGTCGTTTTCTGTATCCATACTTTGTGCTATGACGTTACACCCCAATGACACTATCGTTCCGCTGCGATATTTTGGGGGTGTGACACTAATGGAAGTTCTATTCTAAAGCAACACAACCGTCAGAATGATTCTTCGTCAAACCAAAGAATCTACAAAGTTAAAGACTTAGAGAACTTCATCAGTATTGAATTCCAACGTCAAAGAGCGTGTGAGCATGTTGAAGAATGACGTGGAGACACTGGAGCAGCGAAGCAGACCTGAGGCAGACTGATGCAGACAACAACATACTATCACTTTCACCACAAAGAACAATGATCAAAGAACAAAGTTAATGATGACGTCAAAGCATAACTGTTCAAAGATAACTATCTCTCTACACTGGGGAGATTGTTCATATCAAGGCAATTCCTCTCACAAGAAAGAAGAATGTCAGAAGACGTCACTGCTACTATTACATCAACGCCTTCACCGTTTACATTCATATATACTTGAGGGGGAGATTGTTGGAATCACTCCTAAACAGTATTTCAAGTATTTATATTTCATATGTAATAGGTAGCTTTATTATGGCCTTTATGTTTGTTTAAGGTCAAGCTTATGTAGAAGGCCCATAAGCTTAGGCCCAACCCCACATAAGAAAGGATGGGAACTAGGAGTGTTGCCCTAGCTTCCCTCCTATAAATAATCTTGTAAACCCTCATTTGAGGGTTGGTTGTTCAAGTTATTCTCTTCACATACACTCTTTCTTAAACCGTATTATTGTTATCGTGTGTTTGTGTGTGTAGCTTGTTCATCCGCCTTCATCTCTTTCTCTATAACTTGTGTTTGTAAAACTAGTGAGCTAACAACCACAAAACGCGTTGTGTCATTGTAAGGCGAATGTTATCTTATGAGCCCAGCATCTCTCCAGGCCACAGCCGATGTGGGATTTGCCTAGGGTGTTACAAAAAATATAGTAATCATTGACTGCAGAAGATGCATCACTTGGTACAGTCTCACTTTCACTTTGTTTCACATATTGATCATATGGGACAACATTGATATTACCCATATTTTCAATATCTGACTCAAAAGTTTCAGTTGATTGTACTTTGTCATGTATCTTTTGCTCATCAATATCATCATATAGTTTTAATACCTCTGAGATGATTGCTTCTTTGGATGGACCAGCTTACTGTGATGATGAGACCTTTGGAGAGACCATTGGAGAAATGCTAGCCATGAAGATTGTCTGTGCAGTAGGTTCATCATCGATGTCAGAGTCGTATGCATCACAGTCTGCAACTTGAAAGGCATTCTGATGATTATGACCTATCTCCTGAATTGGCTGCTCATCCACATCTGCATCATATGTCTTGGCATTGCCCTCAGCAAGAAACAACAGCTCCTCTTCATCCAACACAGCTCCATTATCCTGAGCTTGCACAAGTAACATCTTGTCTTTGAAGTACTCTGCATTTTGAGGGCCTTTTAGAGAAGTGCAGTTCCTAGCTATGTGTCCATCACCACCACAGTTGTAGCACTTAATTGGCTTAGCTTGACCCTGATTTGGATTCCTTCCACGATTCTGGTTTGCCACATATCCTCTACCTACTCCTCCTCTTCCCTGTTCATACTGTCTTCCTTGAGCTGGTTGCACCATAACCTTTCCATCTCTGACAATAGCATGATTGTGTAGATTGGATGCAGTCCTGATTTCATTGTTAGTGTGAAGACTGTTAGTATGTGGAGTGAAGGTTAAGTTTTGTTTAACCATAAGAGCCAGTTGATTGATAAAGTGTTCCATGACTACGTTGGCATCAGGTTGCTTGAAACTTGGATCTGGAATGACTTGAGAAGCTTTGGTAGTAATTCCATCATTGGTGTAAAAGGTTGTTGAATCATTTGAAGAGCTAGTTTCTCCCTGCTTAGATTTGAACTGTTCAAGAATCCTTTTTTCAAACATAGCATGTCTCTCATGCTGAAGAAGGAAGGCATACAGTTGCTCATAGTTTGTATTCTTCAATCCTTTGGTTAGCTTCACAGAGGTGACAAACTTATGCCATTCGGGATTCATGTTGTTCACAAACTTTGAGTTCAGCTGAATGTTTGGCATGGTCATTTTGATGTTCCTCATATCATTCACAAGCTTGTGGAATCTCACGTAATACTCATAGACACTTTCTTCTGGCTTCATCTTAAAGTGCTCAAATTCATCATATAGCTGTGATTCTCTGTCTTCCTTGGTTAATTCAGAACCTGAGAGAAGCATCTTGACATTATCCTAAACTGCCTTGGCTTCAGTGTTGTGATTGATAAGCTTGTAGATGTCTTTTGGAAGACCCTGAAGTATAATGTTAGAAACCCTGATGTTAGCATCGAATCTCTTTTTCTCCTGCTCATCATACGTCTTTGGTCTGTCTAATCCATAGATCATTGTTCCATCTGCAGCTGTAGCAATTAAGTCTCTTGTAGTCTCAATCTGATAAGGTCCTTCATCAATGTATTTGAGAATGTTGACCCCATTTTCCTTTCCAAGACAGTACAATTTGATTCGTTGAGCCCCAGAGTCGTAGTCAGTTCTGGCAAGCATAGGTGGACGAGTATCTGAACCAGTTGCTTGAACATCCTCATCAATAGTGGATATAATTGTAGGTACGTTGGTAGACATGTTAACAGATTACATGGGATTTTATAACTCTACGATTAAACCGGGAAATAGATTCTTTCACGGGATTTTACTAAATCAAGAGAAAACCGTATTACAAACAAAAATCAACCAAGTCGCTACGAATTCTTGAACCAAGTCGCTAATCACCAAGTCGCTAAGTAGCAACTCGCCAAGATCTCAAATTCCTGTGAACCAAGTCGCTAAGACCAAGTCGCTAAGAACCAAGTCGCTAATGCACCAAGTCGCTACACAATCAAGTTGCTAAAGAGCAACTCGCTAAGGTCCAAGTCCTTAACACCAAGTCGCTAAACACCAAGTCGCTAGACACAGTTAAGTTGCTAAATAACAACTCGCTAAGATCCAAGTCACTAGTATCAAGTCGCTAACAATTTACACTACAACTCGCTAACAATTTCTGAAGCAAGTCGCTAACCTCACCAAGTCGCTAGCCGTAGTGGAGAATCCACTAACTTGTACTATTTGTCGGCTTGTCTCAATAGACAAGTTGCTAGACTCAAGTCGCTAACAACTAACACTGTAACTCGCTAACTTTTACTGAAGCAAGTCGCTATGATGAAAAATACTACGAGAACCAAGTCGCTAGCAAGAAAAACTTCAAAAACACACTTTTCAATCCAAAACAAGCTCAACCACAGTGATTCAAGCTTACCAAATCAAAACCCAAGCACTTACAATGATTCTTAACACAAAAGTATACCCAAAATTCAAACTTTAACACAAGAAATGATCCAAATGATGCAAAAACCACTAAACTTTTTCAAACTCAAAAACCATCTAAAACCACTAGAAATCCAAGTATATGTAAGAGAGATGATCAAACCTTGGCTCTTGATACCATTTGTAACATATTGGATTTCATAAACACACTAAACCAAAGATCAAAGAGGCGTATACAATGGTTTTAGAGAGAGAAAGTTAGAGGTTAGGAACTTTAGTGAGAGAAAGAAAAATCTTATTATGAGCTCCAACTCTCTACCTTGGGAGGTAGAGAGTATTTATAGTTCTAACATAAAACGCCACCTACGGGCTGTGGATCAAGAATACAGTGGGTAAAGACCCGTCCGTCCTCCACGGTGTTACTTAACTAAATACTACTAAACATTAAATAATCTATGACTACGAGCTTTATAACGATTACATATACTTGAGGTGACCGACTCTTTAATACTTGGATTTACTAAATCCTAACACCATGTCCAATAAGGAAGCAAGGGAACTTGTAGTGTTGCCCTAGTCCCCCCCCTATAAATACCTTTGTAAACCTTCATTTGAAGGTTGGTTGTTCACTTTACTAGAATCCTACGCATAACCTTTGTTTACTATCATGTGTATTGTGTTCATCCCACCTCCTTTATCTCTATTTCTTACATATTGATGCTTGTGTTGCATTATGGTGACCTAACAGTGGTATCAATCGCCATCTAGCTGGGTGAAACATATTTATTTTTAAAGTTTTTTGTTATATGCGTGGGTTTTGTGCTCTAAACCTTTCATACGTTTAAAGCTTTACTTTTTACACTTAAAAACTCAAGATTCTTGTGGTTTAAGGTTTATTTAGTGTTAAAGTTTAAGTTTTTAGCATCAAGTTTCAAACTTTACGTGTGTTGCATAGTTTTAAAGCTTGATTTTGTTCGTGTGTTTCTGTCTATGCGGAAGGGTGAAATTTAATTTGGTTCATCAAGTTTCAAACTTTCTTGTTATTTTTGTGATATTGAAGACATTTCATCATTAAAATCAGGTTTCTAAACACTTTTGAGCATAAAAATCAGTTTTGGTGATAGTTTGTACTTTCTACTCGTAGTAAAACCCTGTTTTTACTCATAAGCTCTAAGTCTACGCATAACCAGCTGTTACGCATAAGCAATTCATAACTTGATTGTGGAAAACTAGAAGGGAGGGTTGAATAGTTTTACCGATTTTATGTTAGTTTCAAAAACTTTTAGATTCGTTGATATGTGAGATCTTGTGGATGTGGAGAAAGTATAGATCTAATGATAAAGTAAGTAAATAAAGTAAAGCGAAGGGAAAGAAAAGACACAACCGATGTATAGGGGTTCGGCTACAAGGACACCTTCCTTGCCCTACTCCACTCCCCGAGTCACCTACTCGAGAGTTCAAGCACTATGTCAACAAACACCTTCACTTGGCGGAGAAGCCTTCACAACGTTGCTTACACTTTTTCCGGTACAAAGCTAGATACCGAGCCCGTAACACGGTGGACCAAACCAACACGACTATTACACAACAAATATGTGAAATATCAAATACAAGATCTTCGCTACAGAAATCTTGCGGAGTGACAAATCAATCAAGGACCCCTTGCTTGGATGACTTGTAGAATGCTCGTGATCTCGCCTTAGAGAAGGACCTATATGAGGATCACAATAGAAAGAAAGAAGAACAACTCTCGAGATCAAGTGATC
>BPTQ01000006.1:197617542-197683839 GCA_019973895.1 Chrysanthemum seticuspe | reverse complement strand
TAATAACGAAGAATCATGAGGTTTTTTGGTCAAAAGGAGGTTCTTTAACTATCCTGGGACTCCATGAGAAAGACAGGTACAACGTTGATCGTATCAAACTCAGTCTTATGGGAAACTCCAGTTTAGGACTTGTAAATCCTATTATTTCAGGTTCTGAACCCCCATGGGAAATCCATATACTCCTAAGAAAACCGACGTCACTATACCCTAAGGAATCCTAATCTGACTATAGAACGTTAGTACGTATGACTCTTAACATACAGACCAGATCTCCGTCAATCTATGTAATCACTAGGATGTTAGGGAGATTTTCCACAAACTAACTAACTAAACGGTCATTCTAGACCAGGTTCCAATAAACCCCCCCCCCCCTGGTAACCTCAGAAATAACTCCGTGTTAGTCTCTAAAGTATAAAGAAGTTCTCTAAGGACCACATAAAGAGAACTGACTACCACTAAGCAAATAGTCAAACGGACTAAACATCAGGTTCCTTCATACACTCAAGTGGGTAGTACGAGTAAAGTTTAAAGAAACAGTAGTAAAAAAGTTTGACAAACGTTTCTCCCCCCCCCCCCCCCAAATAACCTTGGACCAGATCTTACTGGCAAATCAATCAATCAAACACCTTTTAGAGGGATTGTAGGATCACTAATGTATCTAACTGCCTCTAGACCAGACATACAATTCTCAGTATGCATGATTGCAAGATATCAGTCTAATCCTAAGGAATCCCATATCACTGCAGCCAAAAGAATCCTCATATACCTAAAGGGTACCCCCAAGTCTTGGACTTTATTATCCTAAATGTTCAGGATTTGACCTCAAAGGGTATTCTGACTCAAACTATGCTAGTTGCAACATGGACAGAAAGAGTACCTCAGGGTCCTATCAATTTCTTGGAGGAAAACTGGTTTTTTGGAGTACTAAGAAGCAATAATCAATGGCTATGTCTTTAGCTGAAGCTGAATATGTGGTAGCTACAGGGTGTTATGCAATGTGCTATGTATGAAAAGTCAACACAGTGACTATGACATCCATTATAAGATGGTACCCATCTTTTGTGATAACACCAGTGCTATTGCAATCTCCAACAACCTTGTCCTTCACCAAAGAACCAAACACATTGATATCAGATATCATTTTATCATGGGCCACATCATGAAAGGAGACATAAAACTCCATTTCATCCCTACTGAATATCAGCTTGCTAATATCTTCACCAAACCTTTGGATGAACCTACCTTCAGGAGACTGAAAGCTGAATTGGGAATGCTTGACATTGAAAGTCAGCAACCTGATAACCAATCCTGATCTCAGCAATTCTCTCTAGAAAGGTCCCTGATCCCTGAATAAAACCCCAAAATCACATCTTCTCACTGAATGAATAAGACTCATTCAGGGTCCCTGACATTGGATAATGTAGGATATTGGATTTCATATACATATCATAACATTAACACTTTAAGCATATAGATGGTTTTAGAGAGAGAGAAAGTGGGATATTCTAGTAAGAGAAACTTGTAGAATATTAGATTCCCAAAGAACATCCAACCCTCTACCTTGCAAGGTAGAGGGTATTTATAGGTTACAAAATAAACGACCTCCTGACGGCCTGTGGATCAGGTATACAGTGGGTAAAGACCCGTCCTTCCTCCACGGTGTTACACTAGACTAAACTATGCTTACAAACTAACTAATAAACAGCAAAGAGATGGAAATAACAATAAGTCTACGAGCTGACATATCCAAGATAATATATGGGGTGACCGACTCTTTAATACCTGGAATTTCTAATTCCTAACAATCTCCCCCTAAGGGAGGTCACCCCACGTTATACATTTTGAGATTTAGCATTCAATTCTTGATTTTGTTCTTGAGCTCGTAGACTTCATTTCTTCAAAGGATTCAAATTATTTGTTTCTGTGGTGATAACATCATTGATCATCTTTAATGCATATTTCGTGGAGGTTATGAGGTTGATCCACATGATACTGAATATTGAGCCAGCTTTGAGATCACCAGTTATAATGAATCTCTGACTCTTCCTTTGTGATGTTGAGATTTTGAGATGTTGTGACATTTGGACCGACATGCTACACATTTTGGATCATGATTTCTTCTTATCAGAGTAGCGGAAGCCTTTGATGATTCATGATATTGGCAGCAGCGTAGCAGAAGCATGGAGTGAAAATATCAGAGTCATTGATGCACTAATCATGATTTCTTTGGAAATGAATGTGTAGTGTGAGCATGCGGCAATGAATTGACCGCTCCATTCTGATCAGCTGCAAACGTCGGGGCGTACCTGCATACAACAGTTAGCAATAAAGCGCACGAAAGTGTCTTTGATCACTTTCGTTGAATTGAGGTACACGGCCCACGGTTCCCTGTTGATCAGTACAAGTACTGCCTGTGATCGGGTATAATTCCGAAGAATTTCCTTGACAGGGTTTCGCAGCTGCTCTAGCTGTTCTCAAACCGGAACGTCTTAAAGAAGACAACACGGAGTGAGTGAACCAGCGAATAGAAATTCACTGATTGATGAAAAGAGATTTGAAAAACAATCGTGTATTGCTCAATAGAAATTGTTTTTGCAAAACAACGAAGGTTTTAATGAAAATCAATTATCAATCATAAAACACCTTTTGATTTGAAATATTCGAACACGGTCAATGTGCTAAAGAAAAGAGTTTTTAAGCACAATGACCGGATTTTCAAAGGTATCCGTCAATCCATAACCTGAACCAGGATTGATTCAAAAGATTGAATCGCCCCATTGTTTCTGTTCAGTTGTCACATGGTTGATCTATTGAATAGATCTCACATGCCACCCACCAGGAGCTTGTTTGATGTTGGCTCCAAAAGGCTTTCCATCTTCATTGTGAATATGTTTGCATATCACTCAGATGTTCTGGCAATACCACAAGGATAATGCGTAGGACTCAAGATATAATCTCTCTTTCCACATTGTGTGAAACAGAGAGTCTTCATTGAAAGTGTCCTAATGAGATTTATAGATGATCTCATGGCTTTAGACTCAATATGTGCATATTTGGTTCCTGTGCCGGAGACTAGGGAGAGGGTCTCCTTCTTCAATATCAACAAACTCTAAGAGAAAGTCGATAGATTATGTAGGTTCCCCGTGAGAATGAAACAAGTCCTTTTAAGAGGAACTTGAGTGGTTTGGGAAGTTGAAGTGCAGTGCGTCACTGGTTCCATGACGTCTTGTCTTCAATACCGATGTTACCTTGGTAACCACCAGTAGCACATGAATTGAACCCGGTTTCTGCCCTAAGGTTGAATAATTGGAGGGCTATTTGTTTTCACCCTTTTCTCATTCAATTCTTTTTAATTCGTCAACCCCTTCAGTGCTTACCGAGACTTCATAGCTAGAACCTTGTTGGGTTTATTCCAGTACTAGCTCAGTCTCAGTCCGCACTCTTCCCATATCTCATTTTTCTCCTTTTTTTCAATATACCTAAGGACTTCTACACTAACTAGTGGATTGTCCCTGGGTAGATCCCTCCGGTTCTGGCGGATCATGGGAACAAATACCTAACCTTATCATCCTTATATCACCATACATAAAGTAAAGTTGGTCGGTCTATTTGGTATTGTTCATCTGCCATTGGAACCAATTGAAAACCATTTGAAAATCAATCCAGATACTTATGATATATTATCAAAGCATTTTGTACCTGAATTGTTTTTGATATTTTTAGAACAAGAGCTCCCCCTCAACATGTGCATCAAGTGTTTGAAATCGTTTTGCACATGGAGGCAAGAGAAATAGTTAACTTCTTTGAATTCCATTTTCTAAAAGATATCAACATCACTTCCCTAATCAAATCAAGTAGATAAAGCATTTTGGAAGGATGAGGTTTTCACAAGTTTGCTCCCCCTCAATATGAGCCTCAAGGTTTGAAAGAGTTGTGCACATATTGGAGGGAATTTATTTGAAGTATAACCATGATCACCAAATATTTAGAAACCATTAAACACACAATCAAGGTACCTTATATAAAAGTGATGAGTGTCTAAATACTCATCATTTTTGTACTAATTAAACTGCAAAAACATCTGAAAACACTCAGAAATGCATCAAAATGATAAAAATATCACAAATAAGTGTTTTATGTGTTTTAAATGCAAAAATATCAAAATCTGGTGAAAAACGTATCAAGTTTGCATAATTGGCAATTTTAGTCCCCCAAGTTTCAAAAGTTGTCAAAAACAGTCCCTGGTAATCCTAAATAAAGAAAAATATCATTTTAAGTCCTTAGGGATTCTTAAGTTGTTAAAATTGGTCCTTGAGATTAAAAATTGCAAATTTACAACTTAGGTCCCTAAACTTTGAAAAATGTCAAAATTGGTCCTTGTACTATTGAAGTTTGTCAGTTTTGGTCCTTGTGACAACTTTGGAATATTGGCAGAAATGGTCCCTCTAGTTTGGCAGAATTACAAAATGGTCCTTATATTACTAAGCTTAAACCATGACCCTTTACACCTTTGACCCTGCCATTACACTTGACCCCTGCCATTAACCCAATTGACCCCTTCCCTTTTTGGACCCCAAGTCAAAACCAGTCAAACCACCTTTGCCGCCCACCCTATTCACCTTTCTTCTCCCACTAGTCCTGCAAATCTCCCATCACTCAGGCACCTCTCACCTCACCTTATCTCCTCAAACCAACCCACAATCATCATACCTACTCCACCCCCCCTAGTTGCAAAATTCAGAGCCCACAGGTCAAATTATCCCTTTCCCGCCAAAACCCATCCAATGGCCAAAATGTGCTCCAGTCATCCAACGACCCCAATTCCAAGTGGGAAGTGATCAGAGGAGAGAGGGAAAGCTTATGGGTGTATAAAAAGGAAGAAAGAGAGAAGAAACAAGGAGTAGTTAGTTTAATTTTCAATTATATGTCGTTTTTAAATTCTATGTCTTCAATAGACTCTTAGATGTAATTTTAAGTTTAAGTGTATCAAACTTAAAGTATTTCAGTGTATTGCAATCATTTTCAAGCATCAATTCAAGTTGTGTTCACATTTCATTCTTTTGTGGTTACTGTTGAAAAGTTCAGTTTCAATCTCCTACAGTCAAGCTTCAAATAGCTTCTTTCCAAGTTTAAATAAGCTTATATAAGCTGCTTATAGCTTTTTATCAGCTTACATTTCAGTTTCAAGAAAATTTGATACTTGGTCAACGAAAGTCAAATTGGGTGCAGTTGGTCTTGGAAATGGATAATGGTTGATGCAGTGGTGATATTGGGTTGAAATAGACTAGGTTAGGTAGTGGTTTTGGGTCCTGGTCTTAGCCTGCAGATAAGCTGGACCTATGTGAGTTTGTATTTCACTTTCCTATTTCAATCTATTTTGCATAGTGAGCTTGTATGTGTATCTGTGGTTACCAATAGGTTAGACTTGTTTAAATAGTTGTATTTAGGTCATGTAAACTCAGTTTGATCAATTGTACAAGTTGGTTCAGTGTTTAGCTTAGTTAAACTTGCTAATCAGTAGTTTAAAGTGGTGTTTGGATTATGCAGTTAAACTGTTGTAGAGGTTTATCCAGTGTTTGATACAAGTTATTTTAGGTTTGTTAAGTTCCATTGAACTGATATCTGTCTTAATATTGCACCTTTAAATCTTAAAAGTCAAAATCATCAATCAACTGTCTTATAAGCTTAACTGTTGGATTTTTATAAAATCAAACACTTGTTTTATGATTAGAATTCATAGACATAGGTTGCATCAGCTTTATTTTATCTCAAAACATCATAATCATTCAGATAATTGGTTCCAAATTTCATTTTGGTCAAAGTTTCATGACTGTCTCAAAAAGTCAAAACTTGCAAAATCAGTTTTGAGCCTAACTAAGGTGAATTTTCATGAGTTCATCTCTGGGCCAAATCCAGAGAAATTGTGGGTTTAAAAACTTCTCTTGGTCTATTTTCTTATTATCATTTTATAGAATTTTGTGAATTTTTTATAAGCCTCAAAATTGCTTATCATTTGCGTCTTATTTGCCCTGTGCATTGACTCAGTTAATACTGAGTCTGCACAGGGTTTATGCAGTCTTGTCACAAGCTCACAAGAGCTTGTATAGGTCTGGTTTTTGGATTATGAGGTCTTGGCCAGGTCTAGTTTAGATTCCAAAACCTGGTTTTCATTTTCAGCTTATTGAGAAGCTTGTACTTAAGCTCAAACTTGGTAGCTCAAAACTGTTTTAAGCTCATTAGCTCATTTCCTCAAATCTGTTCAATCAAGCTCATTAGAGGTTAAGAGCAGTTGTAACCTGTTGCATTTTGGTAATTTTAGCAATTTATAGCTTCTGTATCAGTTTGGTGCTTATTTGTGGTTGTTGGCTTATTTCAAGTGCTTATTTTCAAGCTCCTTGCATAGCAGTTGCATTTTCTTGCACACAACCCCTTGTTTTTATATTTTTCCTAGATTCACAATATTATTTTAGACTTTTCTTGAATTTTTCAGATTTTTCTAAGTCAGTTTGCTATTTTTCTTTATTTAAAACAGTTTTTAAGTCTTTTTAATTAGCATTTAATACAATTAATTCATAAAAGCTTCAAAAAAATAATTTTTCATTTTTTTTAGGTTAAGATAAATATAAAAAGACAAAAAAATATTTTTTCAGATTTTTCTTAGTTAAATTTGTATTTTTAAGTAATTTAAGTAGTTTTAAATAGTTTTTAATTCATAAAAAATCCAAAAATAATCAGAAAAATACAAAAATAGTTTTGAAAATTCTCTTTTGTTATTTTAGATTTTTCCAAGTCATAATTTCATTTTTCTAACTTTATTTCATATTTTGTTGTATTTTAGGCTAGTATTAAATAGTTAAAAATAGTTTTTAATTAATAATAATTAGATAAATAGTTTTAAAAATAATTTTCTTTTTCTAAAAATTTTCTTTTATCATTAGGTTTGTAAAAATGTCATTTTCATATTTTTAGGATTTATATTGTTTAAGTTTCACATTTTCTTTTGTACGTCGCGTAGTTTTTAAATTAAGTTTTATAAAAACATAAAATCAAAAACATCATTTTGCAAATAGTGATAGCGTTTATTTAATATTTTTTATCTTTTTAATTTCTTTTAATTTGCATTTAAGCCCCTGTAGTTTATAAACTTTTTCCTTAGTTATAATCAATCATATCTCCTTATCCGTTCAAATCTTCTCGATCACTATACGTTTGACTATTCTCGCACGGCTCGTTGGGACTTAACGACCTGGGGAAACACTATACTCTCCTGATCTTCATTGCAATTGTTTCCAGACTGTTTGAAGTTTGTTACGGTTAGCCATTCACAAGTGGCTCGCTTGCGTGATAAAACTTGACCGTCTGGGAGCGAATCAAATTTTGGCGCCGCTGCCGGGGAGCAGTGCTAATAGTCTTACGTTTAGCAGATTAGTGATTTGAATATTCACTCCTTGTTCATACCATCTATATGTATTTATATTTTCTTATAAAATCCAAAAACATCTTAAAAATCAAAAACCCAAAAAGATTTTCTTTCTTTGTTTCTACATCATGTTTATCCAAAAACCCAAAAATATTCATCTTTACCCTCTTACCCTTTTTGATTCTTTATCCCTTTACCCTCTATCTATTTGATTCTAACTTTTTCTATTCTCATGGAATCTCTCGACTGCGACGAATTCTGGGACGAAGTTGAAAAACTTCAGACTTTATCGCAAATGTCAAGAATTCGTGTTGTTCGTGATGATCCATTAATTCTGCATAGGGAAATGGAACGAGAAACCAGGGTGACAAAGGACCAGGTACTTCCCTCTAATAATGGAAGTGCTAAATACGTCCAACCAACGGTTATCCAAAGATCTAACCCCTCAGTTGCTCCTAAGCCGTCTAAAATTGATCCTAAACTTTCACGATTTACGGTTAAAAGCAAACATGCAGAATTTAGACCGGTGACTAGCAAGAATGACTTGCCTAATCTTCACGTTTCTCAAGAACCAGAACCGGAGACCATAACGGAAGTGGTGGAAATTGCTAGCTCTCAGAGCACACCACTTGTCCTACCTCCGGATTTTTCAAAATGTTCTTCGAGACTTGATAGTCATTCGGATCACCATGTTGGTTTTGTTGATTCTTTGAATGAACCGATTCCTTCTCATAACTCTCAAATGGAATCGTTTATTCCTTGTGTCGGTTGTGGTGAGCCTCTTTTTGGTTCACCCTGTCGCTGGTGTACGTGTGTACAGTGTGGTAATGATATTCATAACGGGAGTTGTTTGTTTTGTGGTTCGAGGAATTCATTTGATTATGATCCTAA
The DNA here is from genome assembly GCA_019973895.1 of Chrysanthemum seticuspe. Taxonomy (NCBI): domain Eukaryota; kingdom Viridiplantae; phylum Streptophyta; class Magnoliopsida; order Asterales; family Asteraceae; genus Chrysanthemum; species Chrysanthemum seticuspe. The sequence goes on along the minus strand of BPTQ01000006.1, from coordinate 197,675,528 downwards.
TCCGAACTCATTTAACGACCCCTCAAATTTTTTCAACTACCCACCACAGCCCGACTTATCTTCATATAATCAACATAACTGTTGTGAGTACTGTGGTGGTTCACACTGCAGTTCTGATTGTCAATCGGGAAACACGCTTGTCTATGAGCAGGTTCCTGATAACAATTATGACTACAACACTTATGACTCACAGCCACATCAGTTTTACTGTTGTGAATACTGTGGAGGTCCACACTTTAGCTCTGATTGTCAAACAGGGAATCCATTTCCTTGTAACAATTACGACTATCCATATCACGACCAACCTCCACAGTGCCAAATGACTCAAACTCCTCAGCAAACCCAACAAGACACTTATCTAGAGCTTCTGGAGTCAGTAAAAAGAACTGAGGAGTTGAGTAAAACAGCATTTCATAATGTTCCCAGTTTTTCTTGTGTATATTGTGGGGGTCCTCATGATGATTATCAATGTCAACCTTCCGGTTTTGACAAATCTCCGCTCCCACAATGTCCCGTCATTCAAAATTCACATGAGAAATCCATGGAAGAATTGCTAGCTGAAGAGCAGGCTGCTAAAATAAATTCCTAAATTGCCTTTGAAAAATCTATTAGGGAATCAATTGCAAAAGAAAAAGCAGCCAGATCTAGCTCTCAATTTCATTTTATTCCTGATGACAGTGATGATGAGGATGCACTTGGTATCCTGCAATTTTATAAAGATTCATCAAGTTCATCAGTTGATATCCCAGCAGTTGAGATTCATTCTCAAACAACTGCTATCACACCCGAAGCTCCCACTCACTCTCTGAACATGGGGGACGAGCATCTTGACACTGTTCCTGAAAAGGAATCGGACGAATTCATAAAGTCTAGTGTTGAGAACCTTGTCCCAATCCCGAGAGAGTCACAGGGAACTTCTGATCATATGTGTGATTCTCTTTCCCCTCTTGAGTGTTCAAAAGATCATTTTGAAACTTTCTCCGATGTTAGCGACGATTGTACTTCTCATGGAAACATCGAGTATGTTGAGGCATCACTCCCACAGTCTGATGCTGATCATCTTCTTGAGGAGTTCACCGATGAACTCACTCACATCAATCCACTTTCATCGGAAAGTAATGATAGTCTTTTCGATTTCAAAGCTGATCTGGGAGAGACTGAAAGTCTCCTTGATAATGATCGTTCACTCACTTCTTATCCCAACAGTCCAATAGAGAATATTAATCACTTTGTTCCTGAAGCATTCAAAACTACTCTCACCAATCCTCTATTTGAATTCGAATCTGAATTCACCTTAATTTCTGAGAATCCACTCTTTGATACTCAGATTGAGGATAGTGATAAGTCTACAATGGAACAAGAATTCACAGATTTACATCTTGTGATTGATTCTCTTCACGAGGAGTTCGCCGGTGAACTCACTCATATCATATCTCCGCCGGAGTATGATAACTTCCAATTTGATCATGACATTCCCATAATATGTCTTGATCAAACGAGCTTAACTAATGAGATTCATGAAACTATGAATTCTCCTATTGAGGATGAAGAGTTAGTCATGATTTTTATCATGATTTTCTTTCTTTTCTTCATATATTCTGTCACTTCTCCTGTTCTTCACTCCTTCGGGAATGAAGACATTATCTTTGATCCCGGCATTTCCATGTACCATTTGTGAGCCGGGTCTGTCGGAATACATCTCATCGGTGTGGAACTTTCACGTACTTCAAATGTTTATACAAACATCTTGAATGAAATTCCGATGGAGATTGTCTCTTCCACTTACTTCCCCATGAACAAAGTAATTCGGGGTCGAGTCAAGCTAGCGACTCGGTAATCAAAAACAGTAGTTAAACATGGGTTTTCACCCGTGTGTACCACCCTAGTGTGGGGGAGATGCCCCACATGTTGTATATAGATCTAAAAAATGAATGAAAATTGTAAATATTAAAAAAGAGAATAATTGTTGTGTTTCTACACTTAGCTAGTAATGTTATCTTTTTACGTTCTAAGTTTCGGCATAACAGCCGGTACTTTGAATATTGAGGACAATATTCATTTCTAAGTGTGGGGGGGAAAATTCTGGCGAATTTAATCATAAATGTACCCTTTTAGTCCCTTTTTCCCCCAAAATGGCCAAATTTAAAAAAAAAAATTAGTGGAAGTACTATGTACTAAACACAACAAATGGTAATCAGTCCACCATGTCTAACCCACATAAGGACTGGCTAATCCAGGAGCAAACGGCTCTTGGTAAAGATATCTCAAATCCGTTGACGGCTTGCAATTTGCCCAAAATTGTATGGTGTTCAGCTCACCATATCTTTAATTAGTGAAGAGTTGGCTAGCCCGCAAGTTTATGGCTTGTGGTAAAGGCAGTGGAAAAACCATAATTGGTAATCGACTCACCAAAGATAATACTGATAATTTATCTAAGAGTTGGCTAGTCCAGAAGCAAACGGCTTCTGGTAAAGACAAATCAAATCCGTTGAAAGCTGGTGATTTGCTCAAAATCATTTGGTTATCAGTGTACCAAGGTTCTTACTTGAACTGAAACATTTGGCTACTCCAGAAGTAATGGCTTTTGGTAAAGAGATGAAATCCATTAATTTTTCTCAAAACATTGCTAGGGACTAGCAATATCTTAGTGTGGGGGATTGATGAGTGTCTAAATACTCATCATTTTTGTACCAATTAAACTGCAAAAACATCTAAAAACACTCAGAAATGCATCAAAATGATAAAAATATCACAAATAAGTGTTTTATGTGTTTTAAATGCAAAAATATCAAAATCTGGTGAAAAACGTATCAAGTTTGCATAATTGGCAGTTTTAGTCCCCCAAGTTTCAAAAGTTGTCAAAAACAGTCCCTGGTAATCCTAAATAAAGAAAAATATCATTTTAAGTCCTTAGGGATTCTTAAGTTGTTAAAATTGGTCCTTGAGATTAAAAATTGTAAATTTACAACTTAGGTCCCTAAACTTTGAAAAATGTCAAAATTGGTCCTTGTACTATTGAAGTTTGTCAGTTTTGGTCCTTGTGACAACTTTGGAATATTGGCATAAATGGTCCCTCTAGTTTGGCAGAATTACAAAATGGTCCTTATATTACTAAGCTTAAACCATGACCCTTTACACCTTTGACCCTGCCATTACACTTGACCCCTGCCATTAACCCAATTGACCCCTTCCCTTTTTGGACCCCAAGTCAAAACCAGTCAAACCACCTTTGCCGCCCACCCTATTCACCTTTCTTCTCCCACTAGTCCTGCAAATCTCCCATCACTCAGGCACCTCTCACCTCACCTTATCTCCTCAAACCAACCCACAATCATCATACCTACTCCACCCCCCCTAGTTGCAAAATTCAGAGCCCACAGGTCAAATTATCCCTTTCCCGCCAAAACCCATCCAATGGCCAAAATGTGCTCCAGTCATCCAACGACCCCAATTCCAAGTGGGAAGTGATCAGAGGAGAGAGGGAAAGCTTATGGGTGTATAAAAAGGAAGAAAGAGAGAAGAAACAAGGAGTAGTTAGTTTAATTTTCAATTATATGTCATTTTTAAATTCTATGTCTTCAATAGACTCTTAGATGTAATTTTAAGTTTAAGTGTATCAAACTTAAAGTATTTCAGTGTATTGCAATCATTTTCAAGCATCAATTCAAGTTGTGTTCACATTTCATTCTTTTGTGGTTACTGTTGAAAAGTTCAGTTTCAATCTCCTACAGTCAAGCTTCAAATAGCTTCTTTCCAAGTTTAAATAAGCTTATATAAGCTGCTTATAGCTTTTTATCAGCTTACATTTCAGTTTCAAGAAAATTTGATACTTGGTCAACGAAAGTCAAATTGGGTGCAGTTGGTCTTGGAAATGGATAATGGTTGATGCAGTGGTGATATTGGGTTGAAATAGACTAGGTTAGGTAGTGGTTTTGGGTCCTGGTCTTAGCCTGCAGATAAGCTGGACCTATGTGAGTTTGTATTTCACTTTCCTATTTCAATCTATTTTGCATAGTGAGCTTGTATGTGTATCTGTGGTTACCAATAGGCTAGACTTGTTTAAATAGTTGTATTTAGGTCATGTAAACTCAGTTTGATCAATTGTACACGTTGGTTCAGTGTTTAGCTTAGTTAAACTTGCTAATCAGTAGTTTAAAGTGGTGTTTGGATTATGCAGTTAAACTGTTGTAGAGGTTTATCCAGTGTTTGATACAAGTTATTTTAGGTTTGTTAAGTTCCATTGAACTGATATCTGTCTTAATATTGCACCTTTAAATCTTAAAAGTCAAAATCATCAATCAACTGTCTTATAAGCTTAACTGTTGGATTTTTATAAAATCAAACACTTGTTTTATGATTAGAATTCATAGACATAGGTTGCATCAGCTTTATTTTATCTCAAAACATCATAATCATTCAGATAATTGGTTCCAAATTTCATTTTGGTCAAAGTTTCATGACTGTCTCAAAAAGTCAAAACTTGCAAAATCAGTTTTGAGCCTAACTAAGGTGAATTTTCATGAGTTCATCTCCGGGCCAAATCCAGAGAAATTGTGGGTTTAAAAACTTCTCTTGGTCTATTTTCTTATTATCATTTTTATAGAATTTTGTGAATTTTTTATAAGCCTCAAAATTGCTTATCATTTGGGTCTTATTTGCCCTGTGCATTGACTCAGTTAATACTGAGTCTGCACAGGGTTTATGCAGTCTTGTCACAAGCTCACAAGAGCTTGTATAGGTCTGGCTTTTGGATTATGAGGTCTTGGCCAGGTCTAGTTTAGATTCCAAAACCTGGTTTTCATTTTCAGCTTATTGAGAAGCTTGTACTTAAGCTCAAACTTGGTAGCTCAAAACTGTTTTAAGCTCATTAGCTCATTTCCTCAAATCTGTTCAATCAAGCTCATTAGAGGTTAAGAGCAGTTGTAACCTGTTGCATTTTGGTAATTTTAGCAATTTATAGCTTCTGTATCAGTTTGGTGCTTATTTGTGGTTGTTGGCTTATTTCAAGTGCTTATTTTCAAGCTCCTTGCATAGCAGTTGCATTTTCTTGCACACAACCCCTTGTTTTTATATTTTTCCTAGATTCACAATATTATTTTAGACTTTTCTTGAATTTTTTAGATTTTTCTAAGTCAGTTTGCTATTTTTCTTTATTTAAAACAGTTTTTAAGTCTTTTTAATTAGCATTTAATACAATTAATTCATAAAAGCTTCAAAAAAATAATTTTTCATTTTTTTTAGGTTAAGATAAATATAAAAAGACAAAAAAATATTTTTCCAGATTTTTTTTAGTTAAATTTGTATTTTTAAGTAATTTAAGTAGTTTTAAATAGTTTTTAATTCATAAAAAATCCAAAAATAATCAGAAAAATACAAAAATAGTTTTGAAAATTCTCTTTTGTTATTTTAGATTTTTCCAAGTCATAATTTCATTTTTCTAACTTTATTTCATATTTTCTTGTATTTTAGGCTAGTATTAAATAGTTAAAAATAGTTTTTAATTAATAATAATTAGATAAATAGTTTTAAAAATAATTTTCTTTTTCTAAAAATTTTATTTTATCATTAGGTTTGTAAAAATGTCATTTTCATATTTTTAGGATTTATATTGTTTAAGTTTCACATTTTCTTTTGTACGTCGCGTAGTTTTTAAATTAAGTTTTATAAAAACATAAAATCAAAAACATCATTTTGCAAATAGTGATAGCGTTTATTTAATATTTTTTATCTTTTTAATTTCCTTTAATTTGCATTTAAGCCCCTGTAGTTTATAAACTTTTTCCTTAGTTATAATCAATCATATCTCCTTATCCGTTCAAATCTTCTCGATCACTATACGTTTGAGTATTCTCGCACGGCTCGTTGGGACTTAACGACCTGGGGAAACACTATACTCTCCTGATCTTCATTGCAATTGTTTCCAGACTGTTTGAAGTTTGTTACGGTTAGCCATTCACAAGTGGCTCGCTTGCGTGATAAAACTTGACCGTCTGGGAGCGAATCAAAAAGCATGGAACACTTTGTACCCTGAAGGTTTGAATTTGTTTTGAAATGCTCCCCCTTAATATATTCGAAAGTTGTTTAGCACATATTAGAGAGCAGTATGCACTTAAAATGGTCATCTTTTAACATCTTTCATATTTATATCACATTTTCTCCCCCGATCAACAATTTCAACTCCTTTGAGATTTTGGATCTCAAGTGATTTAAATATGTGTGATACAAGATATTTGTTTGGAGAAAAATTTGTCCAGTTTTATATGATCAGAAGTGGACGACACTGAAGTTCCCTTTATAGACACAAGGGGAATCCACAGTACATAACCTAACACTATTACATGCATTATAGTTGTTTATAGTTTATACACCAGATATTACACAAAATTAATACAAAACATAAACTACTTCCAGAAGATGTCTTCATTCAGTTCTTTGAAGTAGTTTGTAATGACCATCACGGAGTCTACCACCAACAAAGCTTTCAAGGCTGCGGAAGATCCTTCGAGTCTTGAGTCTTCGCCTGATTGCAGCAATGAAATCTTGACATCGCTTTAAGTCATCATCAGTCCAGAATTTAGTCTTTTTCCACGGTTTCAGATCAACTCTCATTTCTTTCTCCCTAGAGTCAAGTTCTTCTTCAATCAATTTGAGAGTTCCATCACTGAATTTGTAGAGCTCACATAGTCTCATAAGCATGCGAGTCTCGTATCTGTTGATGAAGATGACGGCTCTAGGGGTGTCAAGGACTTTGTATTCGCGATGAAATTCATGCCCTGTTACATTCCATTGTGGACTTGTAAGGTTGATCCGGGTTTGGTAGCTTTCCATGGCAAGCTGAAAGTCCTCAACTCGTTTTCGAATGACTAAGCCCCTGATCCAAAGAGTGACAGCAGCAGATAGGGCCTTTTTCTCACGGACAGGCAAATGCTCAAGGTGTCCTTGGAGATTCAAGAGATAGAGATCTTCGAAATCATTTGGTAGAAGATGTTTGAAGTCGTTTTCTTCAATAGTATACTCTTTCAAGTCTGCTCTTTTAAGGACTATCTTCTTCAAATACTCATATCAATAGATTGGGAAGATCTCTACATGAACCACACTTAAGATTTGCAGCTTGGATCGAACATTATTGCGTCTTTTATCAGCACCATGTCTTTCGATGTAGAAGTTCTTCTTTTTGTACCACCAGTGAGAAATACCATATGATGCGGCAATGTCATACTTTCGTTCTTCATTGGCCCAGAATTGATCAGGAACCATCTGTTCAAACCCCTGATCAAAGTAGGTTGCAGCTTTCATCTTTGATATTAATAGAGCTTGTCTTCTTTCAGCAGAGCGAGCATAAAGATAGTCCAAGTCATGATTGAAGAAGAATTCAGCCTGAATGGTCATCTGACCAGGTTCACCACCAAGAGGAAGAGATTTGTTAACATTGAAGCGACTAATTTGCTCACTGACTTGGTCATTATGCATCTTATGGCATTCTTCCATCTGGTATTGAAGTTGATTGGCATCTGAGTGGAAGACCTTGACAATTTCATAAGCTTGTCCTTCAAGATCTCTTGGAGTTATGGATGAGATACTCTTCCGTTTACAAAACCATCTAATGAAGCTTCCTATATCACCAGTGAAGTGCAGAAGAGAGTCTTCAGCTGGTACTTCATAATTATTGGTGATAGTTGATACCCAATTGTTGTCAAGAATAATCGAGTCAGACTCTGGGATGGACCATGTAGGTTCTGGAGTAGGAGGTCTATCTTCAACAATACAACTTTGAATTGTGTCCCTTGAAATTGCTACTCTGGATGTGCTAGTGCGATTACCTGCCATGTAAGTATCAAACCAATCTTCTTCTGATGGCTTAGGAATATGCTTGGTTGATGCATCATCTTCATCAGATTCCGACTCTGCCATGACATGCGACTCTTCATGAACCATTTGATCATCAGGAATAGAGGTGGATGTGGATGTGAACCTTGAGTCAACCGTCGTCCAAGCAGCAGATTTCTTCTGAGTACCCTGTTCTCTTGTAGGACTTGATTGATTGGAAGGTTTTGGCGGTGATGATGGTGGTTGTGGTGGAGGTGTGTTGGTTGTCTTAGAAGATTCACCAGCTCCAGACATTCCAGCACCCCCCCGTTGGAGGTAGAGGTGGAGGAGGATCTTTACGATCTATCCGTAATGTTTCCAACACTATGGCCCTCCTTTTCTTCTTAGCTTCCTTTTCCCTGATGTCAATCAAGTACTGTTCATAATTGTCGTACTTAATTGAATCTTCAAGTGCCTCATATAGCTTCTTGTGGACCTCGTGCTTGTGTTCTTCAGCATCATACATCTTTTCTAAAAGAGCAGCTCTCATATCGGCAATAGGTAGGTCCTTGAACCGTCTAAGAAGTGGAGCTTCCATTGCCCATTCCAAAGCATCCTTAACTTCCCCTTCAATGGCGGCAGCAACCCTTTCATCGAAGTTGAGGTGCTCCAATCTATAGACACGATCCACAAGGGAATCAACAGATTTTGGAAGTTGCCTTTCAAGAGCTTCTATCCTTTTTACTGCTTTGTCAAGTAGTTGATCTGAAGTAAGGATTTGAGGTGGTGACGCAGGTGGAGCATCCATATCAGCAACTGTAATGACTGGTTCAGGGGATAGTGAAGATGTAGGTGGTGTTAGTACGGTTGATTGAGCAGGTATGGGAGGTGGAAGTGCAGTTGTAAGTGAAGATGCTGACATCGGAGGAATGGTTGATGTATCTTGCAGAATGTTGACAGTAACCATGGATTGTGCTGTATCTATGGGTTTGTCATTTAAGAATTGATCTCCGAAGGTGAAATCTGTATCAAGATTCTTTAGTGAAGATAGAGAGCCGGTAGACAGATTTGGTTCATCCAGATGCATGGTCTCATCAGATCTTGACTCAAGATTCTCCTGCGAGTCTTTATGCAACAAAGTATCAACATTCTGATCAGACTGGGTCTCACTTAGTGTAAGAGATTCTTTTAACATTTCAGGCACTTTTTCCAACTCATATTGTTCTTTAGCTGAAGATGATTCAGTTCTTCTCTTCAGTTCATATTGATTGGTGGTACTTGATGGAGAGGATGAGATTGTTAGAAGCATGTGAGCGGCTTGTTCAGTTTCAACACTAACAACCCCTTTTCCTTTGTCTTTCGTGATTGATGTGGTTTGTCGAGGCAATTGATCAGGCTCTCTTAACACTACTCCTCCAACTGGGGCTTTCTTATTCAGACTATCTAGGCTTTGCTGGATTCCAATTTGCATAATAGCATCATCTTCATCAATTACCTTTGTGTTATCCCTTGACCCCTTAGTATCTTTACCAATTTCCTTTTCCACCTTCTTCTTCTTTCCTTTATGCTTTTTGGATGTGGGGTCTGACTGTTGTGATCTTTCGCGTCTCTTTTTAGGAAGAGATGCATAAGACGCTTGTGAGTCTGAAACGGGTTTGGGAGCATTGGGTTGTGAGGGAGTGGGTGTGACATTATCAGATGATCTGGCAGTAATTTTCTTGAACTGTTTGAAGTAGTCCTTCTTCTTGATATCGTCCGTGAGTAGAATATCAGGAATTGGCAATCCAAAAATTTCTTTATCCATACCTCTAGGAACATATTTAAGGTTTCCTAAAACAAATTCATCTTCTGCTTTATGTAGAGTTGAATCAATCCTAGGGTTGAAGTTGTGAGTTTGTTGCAAGTACTGGATAACAAGCTTTGAAAATCTGATGCTGGGAATCACAAGCTTGTTTAGTTTCTTTCGGCCTTGAGCTTTATTCTGAAAGTTTGTTGGTATATGTGAAAACATATACCTTTTTCTTTATCAAAACCGGACCAAAAAGACCAAAAACTAACCCCTAAAGCCATAAATATTTGTGTTTTTGTATGTGCAGGTAACGGATATTATAAAATGGACAAAAAGAAGACAAAATGGACACAAACGAGCACGAGAATGGAAGGAGCACGAAGTTACGGGACCAATGATAATTTTATTTGGAGCATCGAGGCAAGAGAAGAAAATTTTAAAGGCTAAACGAAGCCCGAACGAAGATTGCAATTAATTAAGATGCTTAAAAAGAAAAGAAAAATGGAACAACAGAAAAAGGAGGCTAAAGGAAAATTAAATGCAACATTTAACACAAAAAGATTCTTGGTCTAGTGGGTGGGGACATGTCTTTCAAGCAAGAGGTCAAGGGTTCAAATCCCACTAATTGCAAAATTGATGTTATTATTTTTAGCACCTCGAGCTGCTATCCAATCTCGAGGCCCAAAGTTACCAAGCCCAGCGTGCACCACCAGATCTGCCTAATCCATTCCATGTCAATCGAGGCCCAACAGTCCTTTGAAGCCCATCCGAGCCCAAGTGCTTTCCTATCTACTAGCGAGCCCAAGACCAATTACAAAGAATCTGCTACAACACTTCGTGAATATAAACTTGGGGACCAAGTTTTGTAGGAGGGATTTTTTGTACCAAGTTAAATAGTTTAAGGGTCTTTATGAAATATTATTAGGGACCAAAGTGTAACTTGTGGGTCTATAAAAACCCACCTCCTGACCTCATTTTATGATATCTCTTTTATTTATTTTTGTACCCAAACTCTTGTAATTTTTATGCTTATTTAGTTTTATAAAAGTTTTATTTATTTCTTGCATCTCTTTATTCTTCTCATCTCTTTTTTTATTTTCTTTTTCTTTTCTTACCTATTAAGTTATATTAGCTTATTAGCTTATTATAACTTATTTAGGTTTTGCTTTTTGGGTTAACTTTTTCTATAAGTTTATCCATTAAGTTCTTTTATTTGTTTTTCTTCTACAAAACTTTCTTTAATACTTTTCATAAATAGTTTCTATTTCACTTATTTTATAAAAAGTTTACATTTTTATAAGTTTTAGCTTATTATGTCTTATTATCTCTTCTCTTCTTCATCCTCTAGCTCGATTCAAACAACAAAAGAGGTGCATGAGCTTGTTAAGGTCGGCTTATTTTACAAATAAGTCTTGACATCTCTTAAGTTTGAGAGCACTTTTCTTTATTTTTAGCTTTTTTTTTTTATGTAGCTCATTAATTAGATCTATTAGTTTTATCAAGTTTTTCATAAAAATGTTGCAACTTTTTTAAGTTTTTATTGAACAATAAGCTATTTATTAGCTTGTTCATGTAGATCTAGTCCTTAAATATACCCGATTCACGTTTAATCTTCGGATGGAACAACTTAGTCTCGGGTGGACTTAGATTTAATAGTATTTAGTCATAAAGTTTGAATCTTTTTAATTTTTTTGATCACTTTTAGCTTATTTACATTTAGTAGTAGTGCTTATTATTGCTTATTATTGATTAACCCTTGTTAAAGTTTGTATGTTTTTGTGTTTATCATCATCTCTACCGCTAAGGCCGGAGCTTAAGGGTCTTTAATCATTTTTAATACATAAAGTTTGAAGCTTTAGTAATTTTTAAGCTTGTTGGTGAATAAAGTTTTAAACTTTACTTACTAATTAGTGGATAAGATTAATAAAGTTGTAAACTTTTGTATTAATTTGTGTTTATAAGATCGGGTGGTTTTATTCCTCTCGTTTCATCATCCGGGTTCTACTTTCTTTACTTTTTAAATCTTTAGTAGTTATAAATTTTAATATAATAGTTATGCTTATTTTTGTTGAATTAATTGCTATGTGTTGGTTTGCTATGCTTAGTGAGTAGACTTTTTATATACTTGTTGAGTAGATTATTCCGTGAATTAAGTGTGGTTTTACAAAAGTTAAAAAATATATTGGTTAGTAATTTTAAGTTACTTAGATTGAAATTTTGGTTATTGAAGCGGGCAAAAGCCGTGAAAATAATTGGGTTTTAATTTAGATATTGATATCTCTTTATAAAAAATTGTTTTCAAAAGAAACCAATGTTGTGAGAAAATAATTATTTGTAAAAGATATTAATTCATCAATAAAGGACTTAATTGAAATAATAAACCACACTTAAGGATCTTGATAATTTGCTTAACAAGTATATCTTTTCATCATATATTTCTTATTCGCTTGCTTAGCATAATTTAGTTCGTTACTTTTAGTTGTTATCTTTTATCTTTAACTTTAGTTTATTTACTTTCTACAAGTTTTATTATTGTCTTTACTTTAACCATTATTATTTTAATTAGTCAAAAACCCATAAACTTATATGTTTTTAGTTTAATTTGCATAATTGCTTATTTGTGTTTAGCTTTCTCATTTTACATGCTTAATTGTTTCTTTTTTATTAAGTTTCAAAACCCAAAATATTTTTATCCTATTCAAATCACTCGACCTTTAAACAACGAATCGATTTTCCATTGCACCCTCGTTGGGAGAACGACCCGGGAGTTCCGTACTTCCGGTAAATCTTTTACGTACTAAAAACGGCTTATCAAAATGGCGCCGCTGCCGGGGAGGTGTGTTAGCGATTTTTCGTTTCGGAATTTGAAGTTTGGTATTTGAAGACCCTCCTCCGTGGAGTTCCCTCGCTTTTGTAAATACTTTTCATAAAATTATAAAAATACAAAAATAAAATAATCATAAACACTTTTCCTAAAAGGGTTAAAAAAAAAAAAAAAAAAAAAAAAAAAAAAAAAAAAAAACCCAAAAATATTTTCCTTTTCAAAATTTGTTTTCCTTTTATGTTTGATTTTATAAAAACCCAAAAATATTCTTCTTTTATCCTCTTAACCCGATAATTCTTTTCTTTTACCCTCTATATGTTTAATTCTCATGGATACGATCAATTATCGTCATTGTTTTCATTGCAAAGGCCGTATGGAAGAGAAACAATATTGTTGTCTTAATCCAGAATGTGTATGTGAGCGATGTGGACAACCTGGTTCTAAAAAATCTTGCTATTGGTGCGACTTAGCCGACAAACAATCTCTCGATGACTCTAAAAGTTTTTCTGACCATCCGCCACAACCCGAGATATGTTCTTATCGTCGTTGCCTTCATTGCCAAAGCAATATGGAAGAGAAACAATTTCGGTGTTTGAAATGTATATGTGATTGGTGCGGAAATAATTGTCGGAATGGATTTTGTGATGTATGCAATAATTTTATTAATCCAAATCCAGATCTCGCCCGTCTTTATGCACGGCTAGAACAAAAGAGTGCTCTTTATAAGGACATAATTGGAGAACCCTCGATTCCTACTCCTTGTCCGGTGAGGGAAATGGAATATGTTTCTGAGCCCGAGGTGACTCCCGTTCAAGAACCAAAGTCTAACACGGAAATAGTGGAAATCTCTAACTCTTATCCGGATAATTCTTCGATTTATCAGCTCTTGTGTATATGGTGCAGAGGACCCGAATATGGTGGGAATTGTCCCGCTTGTAGCAATGGAAAATCAGGAACCGAGTTTCACCACAATCCTTACTATGAGACAACCGATTTCTCTAACCAACCTTTGTACCATGAGCCGGAATCATACTCTTGTGAGCATTGTGGTGGTCCTCACCAAGGTTTTCAATGTCAAGTTCACTTTAACAACTCAACCTTTGGTTATGAACCTTACCCGTATTCGTCACAACAATCATACTGTTGTGAGTATTGTGGAGGTCCACACGTTAATTCCGATTGTCAGATGCAGAACCCTATTGTTTACGAGCAAGTTCCTTGTGATAATTACGACTATGCTTATAACCCACCTCCACAATACCAAGAAATTCAACCGCAAACTCCGTCAGATGATCAAGAATTTCACCAAAGTTGTCTCGATATATTACACAAGTTAAAGGAAATAAAAGAATTGCTTCATGAACCGGCTCAAGAAAAAGATCCTAATCAAAAGACTTATCGTGAATTATTAGCTGAAGAGGCCGTGAAAGTGATCCAATATCGTCCAACTACCTATTACTACGATTCTGATTCTGATGACGATTATACACCTCCGAGTGGCAATCCCACTCCCGTTTCTGAGCTTTTCATTTCCGACCCTTCCCCTTCACTCACGCCGGTTGAGAGAAGTGACGTTCTTTTGGAAGAGGTCGATGATTCTATTTCTTCAAACATTGTTGAACCCGTTGACTCTTTCATAATGGGGGATGAACATCTTAGTACTATCCCGGAAACGGAAGAGACTAGTGTTGAGATCCTTATCCCAAACCCAAGAGAGTCTGGGGTTGTTGATATTTGTGATGAGCCTTCTCTTGATATTTCGAACGATCATGATGAGATGTTCTCCGATTCCGATAATGATTCTTATGGAGACATCGACTTTATCGACGATTTACCTTCTGAGCCCGTCCATATAGAAGAGAATGATTTTGAGCCAGAAGAAGAAGAGATTGAGCCCAATGATATTCAGATCGAGGATGAAGCATTACGAGAAACATTGTCGAATGTTTATCTTCTCATTTCTAAGATTGAAGCCCTTAACGATAATTCAAGTTCGCATCCTATCTCCGTTAAAGATAGTGATTTTTCTCCCGAGCTTGAGACTTTCCGATTTGATGAAGAGATTAGTGGCAATCCCACTATTGATTATGTTTATCCTCCGATTCTTGAACGATTCTACTTCGATGTTGATATGAGTAAAGTTTTGAACGAAATTTCCGATACTCCGACAAGTGACCCGATCATTGAGGATGCTATCGATGACTTGATACCACCGGGTATTGAGGATGTTATGAATGATCCCGAGTAGGATATGGTTGTTCTTGATGGTTTTCTTGACTATCTTCTCTCTGATGAGTCCACCATCTTTTATCCCGTTGAGCCCACATTTGAAGACAAAATTTTTAAACCTGGGATATTCATTGATAAGCTTCTTGCTAAAACCGTTGTTAGAGAAAAGGATCCTCTCTTGGATGCCTTCATTGTTAAACTTTCACCTCCTTACCATGAGCTCCCATCTTTCTTGGAGTTTTCTCATTGTGATCCGTCATTCCTTCGTCCACCTGCAAAACCACCGGATGATGGATCACTATTTCTTGATAAACCTTATGTGAGTTTGGGAGCAGTTATCCCTTATGTGCTTGAGCCCGACACTTTCTTTCCCTTCCAACCCACCCATTCTCTTTCCCTCCGGAGTGAGGATACCATCTTTGATCCGGGTATCCCTTCCGCTTGCTTTCCCAAGGACAAATGAATTCGGGGACGAGTCAGGCTAGCGACTCGTTTAACAAAAACAGTAGCGCTTCGTGGGAGGCTCCCCATGCTTATCCTTTTATCTTATTTATGTTTTCTAATAAGTGACGTGAGGAGGTTCGCCTCTTCCATTTCTCGTGTTTCGTGTTGTTTATGTCCAGGATTTTCCTCGATATATGAAGACTCTCGTGCTCGAAGTTTTGCCTTTTCTCCACTCGAGTTTCATGTTTCGACGCTCTTATGGAAATCCGATATCCAAAATCTTTATCTATTATCGTTTATCTATTAGCATAACTAACCAATGGCTTTAGATTTACGTTGAGAACCCTTACCTTTAAACATTGAGGACAATGTTTGATTTTAGTCTGGGGTGGGTAATCTTCGATTTGATTTGACCGCACTTGCTTATTTTTTGTCGTGTACTCTCGTAACCCCGTTTTTCCTTAGAAAAAAAAAATTGTGCAAAAATGTGAAAAATTTAAAATTTTTTGTAAGCTTTTGTTAAGTCTTTTTGATTGAAAAGTTTGCTAGTCTCTTAGACACGAAGCTATAAAATGCGAATTCTAGCTCACAAGGCCAAGAATTTGTAAGTTTCCCTGAGTGACTTTAAATATGCATGACTTGATTTCATTAGATGAAGCATTTGCTAAGTTAATATATGTTTTGACACCTTGTTGACTTTCCGCTGGTGAGAGTGATTGAAGCTGAACAGTCAAGTCTTTACAGACTAAAAACAGCTCAGACACAAATACAATGAAGATCAGGGAATATAGTGAATTCCCGGGTCGTTAAGTCCCACGGAGACTCAATGGTGTGCAAACACTGATTCAGACGATAGAATGACCACTAATGATAGCGATCAGAAAGGATTAGCTTGAATATTACACTACTGAAAATGGTTATAAAATAAAGCGACTTAAATGCAAATTAAGAAAATTAAAAAGATAAAATCTATTAAATAAATGCTATCACTGTTTTTACAATGATGTTTTTGTGTTTTATAAAATAAAATAACTTAAATAAACTATATTAACTAAAACGTACCCTTAAATTATCTAAAAACGTTATTAAAAACGGAAACGAGCGTTATTTACGAAAATGACGCTGGAGCGCAAGATAAAAAGTAAAATTTATAAAATAAAAGGCCTACAAGTGTAAAATCAATTTTCTTACAAAATATATGATAAAAGAAAATTTTAGAAAAAAGATTTATATTTTTTAGACTTTTATATTTTTTATTATGATTTAAATAAGTTTTTACACTAATTAAATGTTAAAAATTACTAAAACTATTCGGAAAATTATGAAACTTTTATAGAAAATACTTTATACTATTACAAATTTAAGAAAAATAAAAAACTGGAAAAAAACTGCTTCGAATAAGCTACAAATAAGCTAAGTAAGCTTAATAAGCTATATGTGGAAAATGTAGTTAAATACTAAGTAGTGTAAGATTTTAATGAAAAAGACCCAAGGGCGCGTTGGTTTGAGTGAGTTGTGTTGTGAGCGTGAGCAAGAGGTCCTGAGTTCGAACCTGGTGCTACCCTTTTTTGCAAACTATTTTGTTTTTGAAAATTTCTTTTTGCAACTTTTTAATAAGATCAAGATAAGAACTTTTTGTGAAAACTATTTTTACCAAACCTTGGAAATAAGCTTTTGGAGACTGCTTATTCCAACAGTTAGTGGCAGTAGCAAAACAAACACCACTTTTCAGTTTTAGGCTAAATTAAAGAGACAGTATAAGCACCAAATAAGCATGAAATAAGCTAAAAATTTGTACACCTAATCTATGCGACCTAATAAGCACTAAGGGGTCCTAAATAAGCTAAGGCAAAAGGTAAATAAGCTCTAAATAAGGGCTGCAATGGACTGCTGAAACAGGTCCCTAACAGTGGCTAAATGGGTTTTTTTTTTTACAGACTTTAGAAGCAATTTAAACTAAGCTAGAGCTAAACTAAGTACAAATAAACTATACCTAAGTCTAGAGGGGCATGAGGAGATGCAAGCAAAACAATTTGGAGGAGATTTTGACCACAAATAAGCCGTGAAAAAGGTGTTCAAACAGCTATGCAAGCTGCTGTTTGGAACAGTAGACAGAAAGACAGATATGGCTTTTTCTTAGCCAAAACTTGTACAAAACTTGTCAAAGCAGTTTCAAATCTTTTAAACATTAACTAATAACTTGAAAAATGTTTGACTTGAAGAGTCAAAATGGGTAAAAACCAGTTTCTTGACCTTAAATAAGCTTAAACCAAACACTCCTTTAAAACATGAATTGAAATCAAAACTAAGCTAAGAAATGATCCAACTTGTTTAACTGATTAAAATGAGTTACATTGACCTAAATACAACTTATTAAACACATAAAAACTAGTGGTTACCACAGATATATAGATAAGCATAGATTGCAATTTTGACTTGAAAATAAAAAAATGAGAAGCTCACTCATAACTGATCCAACTGGTGTGCAGACCAATACCAAACCCAAGAACCACTATATTAAGCTATTCCAACCCACATCCAACTCTGCAACACCCAAATTCCATTTCCAAAGCAGCTTAACCAAATTTTCAACAAAGGTTGACTTTTATTGACCAACTTCCAAACTTGATTGAAACTGAATAATAGCTTGTAAAAAACTTTGATAAGCTTATAGAAGCTTGATTTAGATTACAACTGAGCAGTTAAAAACTTTAACAAAGGAGCTAGCAAATGAAAATTTCAACAGTGAATATAAAACTTGGAATTGATATCAAAGACTTGAATTGAAACTCAAAAACACATACAATGATGTTAAAACTTAAATTTGATACAGAAAAACTGAAATTACAATATTTAAACTAAAACTAAGACATTTTAAATAAAAAACGATATTAAAGAAAGAAATGAAACTAGCTACTCTCCTATTTCTCTCTTTTCTTCTTTCTTTTATACCCAAGCAGCTTCCACTTGACTTTCTGAGTTAATCCCACATCAATTTTGGACCATTGGATCTCTTGGAGCATTTTTTGACCATGGATTAATTTTTGGCGGGAAAAAGTTTTATCCAGCTGGTGAGATTGAGTGTTAGAAAGGAGGGCATTTAATGGTTTTTGGAGGGATGTTGAGGTGGAGGGAACAAGGGGAGTGATATGAGGAGGGGGGATGTATGGTGTGATTGTAGCAGACATGGAGCAGGTGGGAGAAGGACTTTTGGCGGGGTGGTTTATTTGACCATGTGGTGGTTTGTTGACCGGGTTTGGATTTTGGGTTGACTGGTATTGGATTGGGTAAGGTATTTGGGCCAGGGGTGTTAAGATTGGGCTTGGGGTTTAAATTAGGTCCAAATGGTTTGTTTAGTTAATAACTCCAAGGGACCAAACATGTAAATCTTTGAAAGATGAGGGACCCAATATGTAACTTATGAAAAGTAGTCAAAATGGTTGTTGTTGCCAACTTTAAATAATCCAAGGGTTAATTTTTGACATTTTTTTAAATTTCCAAGGACTAATTTTGACCAATTTGGATTTTCAGGGACTAAACTGTAAATTTCTCAAAACTTTTAGATTTTCCACCAAAGGACTAAATATGACAATTTATGATTTTAAAAAGACCTTTGGTGACTTTTCTTTTGAAATTATATACCAGGGACTGTTTTTGACAATTTTATAAACTTGGGGGACTAAAACTGCAATTTTTGCAAATTTGATACGTTTTTCATCTGATTTTGATATTTTTTGCATTTAAAACACATAAAACACTGATTTGTGATATTTTTATCATTTTAAAGCATTTTTGAGTGTTTTCAGATGATTTTGCAGTCTAGATAGTACAAAAATGATGAGTATTTAGACACTCATCAATCCCCCACACTGAGATATTGCTAGTCCCTAGCAATGATTTGAGAAAACATAATGGATTTTAAACTCTTTACCAAAAGCCATTACTTCTGGAGTAGCCAAATGTTTCAGTTCAAGTAAGAACCATGGTACACTGATAACCATGTGATTTTGAGCAAACCACAAGCTTTCAACGGATTTGATTTTGTCTTTACCAGAAGCCGTACCCTTCTGGACTAGCCAACTCTTAGATAAATTATCAATATTATCTTTGGTGAGCTGAATACCAATTATGGATTTTCCACTGCCTTTACCACAAGCCATAATCTTGCGGGCTAGCCAACTCTTCACTTTTAAGGATATGGTGAGCCGAAAACCATACAATTTTGGGCAAATTGCAAGCCATATAAACGGATTTGATAAATCTTTACCAAGAGCCGTTTGCTCCTGGATTAGCCAATCCTTTAGTTTATCAAACATGGCGGACTGATAACCAAATGAGTAAGTGTAGGACACTTACTCCAAAAAAAAATTTTGGCCAAAAACGGGGGAATTGGGTGGATAATATATGAAATTCGTGAGAATTCCCCCCCACACTTAGAAATGAATATTGCCCTCAATATTCAAAGTACCGGCGGTTATGCCGAAACAAAGAACGTAAAAGGGAAATACTACGGCCATTATTTAGAAAGTTTTTTTTTTTTTTTTTTTTTTTTTTTTTTTTTTTTTTTTTTTTTTAGAAATACATATATATATATAACATGTGGGGCATCACCCCCACACTTAGGTGGTAGAAAGGGGTAAGAAGACAGAAATATGGGTGAAAACCCATATGATGTGTGCTACTGTTTTTGATTTCCGAGTCGCTAGCTTGACTCGACCCCGCATTCATTGGTTCATGGGGAAGCAAAGTGGAAGATACAATCTCCATCGGACTTTCATTCAATATGTTTGAACAAACATTTGAAGCACGTGAAAGTTCCACACCGATGAGATATACAGAAACAGAGACAGACCCGGCTCACAGATGGTAAATGAAAATGCCAGGGTCAAAGATAGTGTCCTCACTCCCGAAGGAGTGAAGAAGAGAGGAAGTCACCGAGTAGGTGAAGAAAAGAAGGAAGATCATGATAACGATCATGATAAGATCTTCTTCCTCAGGATCAAGTGCAGTTGCACTTATTTGGATTTTCTTGGTAGAGCTCTTTGGGTTGGAAGGCATCTCGGGAGGGAGGATGGGAAGATTTGTCATAACTATGCAAATTGAGATTCTCTCCCCCCGATCATGATTTTTGCCATCCACGCAATCATACTCCAGCGGAGATATGATATGAGAAAGTTCACCGGCGAACTCCTCATGAAGAGAATCATTCACATGATGTGAATTTGTGAACTCTTGTTCCATTGTGGGCTCATCACTATCCTCAGTCTGAGTATCAAAGAGTGGATTCTCAGAAATTGAAGTGAATTCAGAGTTGAATTCAAATAGAGGATTGGTGAAAGTAGCTTTGAATGTTTCGGGAACAAAGTGATCAACATTCTCATTTGGATTGTTGGGATAAGAAGTGAGTGAATGATCATTATCAATGAGACTTTCAGTCTCTCCCAGATCAGCTTCGAAATCAAAGAGTGGATTGATGTGAGTGAGTTCACCGGAGAACTCCTCAAGAAGGGGATCAGCATCAGATTGTGGAAGTGATGCCTCAACGTACTCGATGTCTCCATAGGAAGCACAATCGTCGCTAAGATCAGAGAAAGTTTCAAAATGATCTTGAGAACACTCAAGAGGGAAAGGGATATCACACAGATGATCAGAAATTCCCTGTGACTCTCCTGGGACTGGGACAAGGTCCTCAACACTAGACAATTCCATTTCTGGAATAGTGCTAAGAAGCTCATCCCCCATGTTTAGAGAGTGAGTGGGAATATCGGGTGTGATAACAACAGACTGAGGGAGATTAGAAGGACTAGCATACATATGTTTTATACTTAACATTTGTTCTTCTGCTAGTAATTCCATCATAGTCTTTTCTCCCTGATGGATCATGGAAGGGGTCTCAACTGATGAACTTGATGAACCGTTATAAAACTGTAGGATATCAAGGATATCTTCATCATCATCGTCATCAGGAATGAAACGGAACCGAGAGCTAGATTTGGCCGCTTTTTCTATTGCAATTGATTCCCTAACAGATTTTTCAAACGCAATCTGGGAATCTAATTTAGCAGCCCGCTCTTCGGCTAACAACACTTCCATGGATTTTTCATTTGGATTATGGGATGACATAGCCGACTCCTCCTTAAGTTCTTTTAATAACTCCAGAGTCTTCAGTAGAAGATCTGTCGTAGTTTCATGAGGAGTCGCTTGAATCATTTGGTATTGTGGAGGTTGGTCATTATACGAAGATTCGTAATTGTTACAAGGAATTCGGTTCCCTGTTTGACAATCCGAGCTAGAGTGAGGACCTCCACAATACTCACAACAGTACAACTGATGTGGCTGTGAGTGGTATGTGTTGTAGTCATAATTGTTATCAGGAACCTGCTCATAGACAAGCGTGTTTCCCGATTGACAATCAGAACTGGAGTGTGAACCACCACAGTACTCACAACAGTAAAACTGCTGAGTATCACAGTGTGGTAGCTGATGGAATAAATCAGTCGTGTTATGGTAGGAATAGGGATCTTGGTTATAGACAGACCCGTTTCCTGATTCCACCATGCCACAACTGGGGCAATTGCCACCATTATAAGGACCACCACACCATTGACAACCAAGAGGGTGAGGATAAGACATAGAAAGAATCAAAGTTTATCAGAGGGGTAGGGATGAAGAATCAAATATGTGAGAGGGTAAAGATGGATATTTTTGGGATTTTTGAAAAACATGACGATAAAAACAAAGAATGAAAATATTTTTGGCGTTTGATAACACTTCAGGAAAAGTGTTAATGAACTTTTTTGGATTTTCTGAAAACTTTACAAAAAACTATTTACAAAGGATGGGTATATGCAAGAATGGGTCTGAAAATGGCTAAACACACGCTTAAGCCTCCCCGGCAGCGGCGCCAAAATTTGATTGAAGCTGAACAGTCAAGTCTTTACAGACTAAAAACAGCTCAGACACAAATACAATGAAGATCAGGGAATATAGTGAATTCCCGGGTCGTTAAGTCCCACGGAGACTCAATGGTGTGCAAACACTGATTCAGACGATAGAATGACCACTAATGATAGCGATCAGAAAGGATTAGCTTGAATATTACACTACTGAAAATGGTTATAAAATAAAGCGACTTAAATGCAAATTAAGAAAATTAAAAAGATAAAATCTATTAAATAAATGCTATCACTGTTTTTACAATGATGTTTTTGTGTTTTATAAAATAAAATAACTTAAATAAACTATATTAACTAAAACGTACCCTTAAATTATCTAAAAACGTTATTAAAAACGGAAACGAGCGTTATTTACGAAAATGACGCTGGAGCGCAAGATAAAAAGTAAAATTTATAAAATAAAAGGCCTACAAGTGTAAAATCAATTTTCTTACAAAATATATGATAAAAGAAAATTTTAGAAAAAAGATTTATATTTTTTAGACTTTTATATTTTTTATTATGATTTAAATAAGTTTTTACACTAATTAAATGTTAAAAATTACTAAAACTATTCGGAAAATTATGAAACTTTTATAGAAAATACTTTATACTATTACAAATTTAAGAAAAATAAAAAACTGGAAAAAAACTGCTTCGAATAAGCTACAAATAAGCTAAGTAAGCTTAATAAGCTATATGTGGAAAATGTAGTTAAATACTAAGTAGTGTAAGATTTTAATGAAAAAGACCCAAGGGCGCGTTGGTTTGAGTGAGTTGTGTTGTGAGCGTGAGCAAGAGGTCCTGAGTTCGAACCTGGTGCTACCCTTTTTTGCAAACTATTTTGTTTTTGAAAATTTCTTTTTGCAACTTTTTAATAAGATCAAGATAAGAACTTTTTGTGAAAACTATTTTTACCAAACCTTGGAAATAAGCTTTTGGAGACTGCTTATTCCAACAGTTAGTGGCAGTAGCAAAACAAACACCACTTTTCAGTTTTAGGCTAAATTAAAGAGACAGTATAAGCACCAAATAAGCATGAAATAAGCTAAAAATTTGTACACCTAATCTATGCGACCTAATAAGCACTAAGGGGTCCTAAATAAGCTAAGGCAAAAGGTAAATAAGCTCTAAATAAGGGCTGCAATGGACTGCTGAAACAGGTCCCTAACAGTGGCTAAATGGGTTTTTTTTTACAGACTTTAGAAGCAATTTAAACTAAGCTAGAGCTAAACTAAGTACAAATAAACTATACCTAAGTCTAGAGGGGCATGAGGAGATGCAAGCAAAACAATTTGGAGGAGATTTTGACCACAAATAAGCCGTGAAAAAGGTGTTCAAACAGCTATGCAAGCTGCTGTTTGGAACAGTAGACAGAAAGACAGATATGGCTTTTTCTTAGCCAAAACTTGTACAAAACTTGTCAAAGCAGTTTCAAATCTTTTAAACATTAACTAATAACTTGAAAAATGTTTGACTTGAAGAGTCAAAATGGGTAAAAACCAGTTTCTTGACCTTAAATAAGCTTAAACCAAACACTCCTTTAAAACATGAATTGAAATCAAAACTAAGCTAAGAAATGATCCAACTTGTTTAACTGATTAAAATGAGTTACATTGACCTAAATACAACTTATTAAACACATAAAAACTAGTGGTTACCACAGATATATAGATAAGCATAGATTGCAATTTTGACTTGAAAATAAAAAAATGAGAAGCTCACTCATAACTGATCCAACTGGTGTGCAGACCAATACCAAACCCAAGAACCACTATATTAAGCTATTCCAACCCACATCCAACTCTGCAACACCCAAATTCCATTTCCAAAGCAGCTTAACCAAATTTTCAACAAAGGTTGACTTTTATTGACCAACTTCCAAACTTGATTGAAACTGAATAATAGCTTGTAAAAAACTTTGATAAGCTTATAGAAGCTTGATTTAGATTACAACTGAGCAGTTAAAAACTTTAACAAAGGAGCTAGCAAATGAAAATTTCAACAGTGAATATAAAACTTGGAATTGATATCAAAGACTTGAATTGAAACTCAAAAACACATACAATGATGTTAAAACTTAAATTTGATACAGAAAAACTGAAATTACAATATTTAAACTAAAACTAAGACATTTTAAATAAAAAACGATATTAAAGAAAGAAATGAAACTAGCTACTCTCCTATTTCTCTCTTTTCTTCTTTCTTTTATACCCAAGCAGCTTCCACTTGACTTTCTGAGTTAATCCCACATCAATTTTGGACCATTGGATCTCTTGGAGCATTTTTTGACCATGGATTAATTTTTGGCGGGAAAAAGTTTTATCCAGCTGGTGAGATTGAGTGTTAGAAAGGAGGGCATTTAATGGTTTTTGGAGGGATGTTGAGGTGGAGGGAACAAGGGGAGTGATATGAGGAGGGGGGATGTATGGTGTGATTGTAGCAGACATGGAGCAGGTGGGAGAAGGACTTTTGGCGGGGTGGTTTATTTGACCATGTGGTGGTTTGTTGACCGGGTTTGGATTTTGGGTTGACTGGTATTGGATTGGGTAAGGTATTTGGGCCAGGGGTGTTAAGATTGGGCTTGGGGTTTAAATTAGGTCCAAATGGTTTGTTTAGTTAATAACTCCAAGGGACCAAACATGTAAATCTTTGAAAGATGAGGGACCCAATATGTAACTTATGAAAAGTAGTCAAAATGGTTGTTGTTGCCAACTTTAAATAATCCAAGGGTTAATTTTTGACATTTTTTTAAATTTCCAAGGACTAATTTTGACCAATTTGGATTTTCAGGGACTAAACTGTAAATTTCTCAAAACTTTTAGATTTTCCACCAAAGGACTAAATATGACAATTTATGATTTTAAAAAGACCTTTGGTGACTTTTCTTTTGAAATTATATACCAGGGACTGTTTTTGACAATTTTATAAACTTGGGGGACTAAAACTGCAATTTTTGCAAATTTGATACGTTTTTCATCTGATTTTGATATTTTTTGCATTTAAAACACATAAAACACTGATTTGTGATATTTTTATCATTTTAAAGCATTTTTGAGTGTTTTCAGATGATTTTGCAGTCTAGATAGTACAAAAATGATGAGTATTTAGACACTCATCAGAGAGTAGGAATAGAATTCTGACTTGACCGGGCGTGTTGAGCCCTAGCTTGTTCCCTTAACCATAGATAATCTAAAAATTATCGGCTAAGCATCCGCGGATCTCATTATTTGGGATTTTAAATTTGCGGAGATCGAGAAATGATAGAGTTACTTATGAGTTTAGATGCTAAGCGTAGAGTAGTTGGTTCTCTTTAGAGCCCATCGAAGGTACTTATGGCTTTTTGTTCCCACAAAATTGTTTCACCCCATATCTGTTAATAAATAATTAGAGATGTTGAGTTTTTGGCGATAGTTAGTTCTTTATCTTCTTAAAAGAATCTTTGTTTTAAAAATTGGGTACACATCAAGGATCCGTAATAAATAAAGCAATAAGTGATAAGTGAAATGTAATAAGTAAAGTTGTGAGCTGCGGTGTCGAGATCGGACCCTTGAATCTTTAGCCGGGATTGAGTGAGGTCTTAGCCTAGCCAGCCGGGATCCTCATTTCATGAAGCATATAGTCTTGGAATTACCCCGTGAAGCTCCGTAGTTCATAGCTCATATAAGTAAAAGAATAAGTGTAAAAAAAAAAAAAAAAAAAAAAAAAAAAAAAAAGTGATGAAAAATGAAAAAATCAAAAGTATAAGTGAATAAAAATTCCTTGATGTGGACCTCATTTTTGGGACAATGGTTCTTGAGAGAAGATGGATAACTAATTATCGACTTAGCTTTATATCTTTATCGGAATAAAAGTTATCGAAACGAGAAATTTGAAGAAATTCATTTCTCACAAAAATAAAAAAATCTAGAGGAAAATAGGAAAATGGGAGCAAAAGGTAATTACACAAGTAACTTCCATGGGTAGTGTTAGCATCTAGAATCATATTTAACAATGATTTCGATTTTACGCTTAGTTTGGGGACTTGTGAAAAATCAGGGACGATGTATCCTATCCGTATGGTCACTTCACGCTGTGTTGTGTTTCTTACTCCGTGATCCTAACGTGTCGTTTGAAAAATGTTGGAGTTATTGATCGACATGAAAGTTCAGCAAACCGTCACTCATAAATTGAATGTGCTTAAACGTAATATCTATATGAGAAATGAAAGGTAAACGGGGCGTTTTTAGAAATAAGGGTTTCTTAATCTCTTTTGAGGAATCTTTGCTACTTTTCATAGGTTTAGTAGAAAGAGATTGAAATCTTTGTTTTTAGAAGCGTGAGTTGATTACATTGCGTGAGGACACGGCAATCTTCTCGTCTGGGGTATTTTGGTATATGTGAAAACATATACCTTTTTCTTTATCAAAACCGGACCAAAAAGACCAAAAACTAACCCCTAAAGCCATAAATATTTGTGTTTTTGTGTTTATGTATGTGCAGGTAACGGATATTATAAAATGGACAAAAAGAAGACAAAATGGACACAAAAGAGCACGAGAATGGAAGGAGCACGAAGTTACGGGACCAATGATAATTTTATTTGGAGCATCGAGGCAAGAGAAGAAAATTTTAAAGGCTAAACGAAGCCCGAACGAAGATTGCAATTAATTAAGATGCTTAAAAAGAAAAGAAAAATGGAACAACAGAAAAAGGAGGCTAAAGGAAAATTAAATGCAACATTTAACACAAAAAGATTCTTGGTCTAGTGGGTGAGGACATGTCTTTCAAGCAAGAGGTCAAGGGTTCAAATCCCACTAATTGCAAAATTGATGTTATTATTTTTAGCACCTCGAGCTGCTATCCAATCTCGAGGCCCAAAGTTACCAAGCCCAGCGTGCACCACCAGATCTGCCTAATCCATTCCATGTCAATCGAGGCCCAACATTCCTTTGAAGCCCATCCTAGCCCAAGTGCATTCCTATCTACTAGCGAGCCCAAGACCAATTACAAAGAATCTGCTACAACACTTCGTGAATATAAACTTGGGGACCAAGTTTTGTAGGAGGGATTTTTTGTACCAAGTTAAATAGTTTAGGGGTCTTTATGAAATATTATTAGGGACCAAAGTGTAACTTGTGGGTCTATAAAAACCCACCTCCTCACCTCATTTTATGATATCTCTTTTATTTATTTTTGTACCCAAACTCTTGTAATTTTTATGCTTATTTAGTTTTATAAAAGTTTTATTTATTTCTTGCATCTCTTTATTCTTCTCATCTCTTTCTTTATTTTCTTTTTCTTTTCTTACCTATTAAGTTATATTAGCTTATTAGCTTATTATAACTTATTTAGGTTTTGCTTTTTGGGTTAACTTTTTCTATAAGTTTATCCATTAAGTTCTTTTATTTGTTTTTCTTCTACAAAACTTTCTTTAATACTTTTCATAAATAGTTTCTATTTCACTTATTTTATAAAAAGTTTACATTTTTATAAGTTTTAGCTTATTATGTCTTATTATCTCTTCTCTTCTTCATCCTCTAGCTCGATTCAAACAACAAAAGAGGTGCATGAGCTTGTTAAGCTCGGCTTATTTTACAAATAAGTCTTGACATCTCTTAAGTTTGAGAGCACTTTTCTTTATTTTTAGCTTTTTTTTTATGTAGCTCATTAATTAGATCTATTAGTTTTATCAAGTTTTTCATAAAAAGGTTGCAACTTTTTTAGGTTTTTATTGAACAATAAGCTATTTATTAGCTTGTTCATGTAGATCTAGTCCTTAAATATACCCGATTCACGTTTAATCTTCGGATGGAACAACTTAGTCTCGGGTGGACTTAGATCTAATAGTATTTAGTCATAAAGTTTGAATCTTTTTAATTTTTTTTGATCACTTTTAGCTTATTTACATTTAGTAGTAGTGCTTATTATTGCTTATTATTGATTAACCCTTGTTAAAGTTTGTATGTTTTTGTGTTTATCATCATCTCTACCGCTAAGGCCGGAGCATAAGGGTCTTTAATCATTTTTAATACATAAAGTTTGAAGCTTTAGTAATTTTTAAGCTTGTTGGTGAATAAAGTTTTAAACTTTACTTACTAATTAGTGGATAAGATTAATAAAGTTGTAAACTTTTGTATTAATTTGTGTTTATAAGATCGGGTGGTTTTATTCCTCTCGTTTCATCATCCGGGTTCTACTTTCTTTACTTTTTAAATCTTTAGTAGTTATAAATTTTAATATAATAGTTATGCTTATTTTTGTTGAATTAATTGCTATGTGTTGGTTTGCTATGCTTAGTGAGTAGACTTTTTATATACTTGTTGAGTAGATTATTCCGTGAATTAAGTGTGGTTTTACAAAAGTTAAAAAATATATTGGTTAGTAATTTTAAGTTACTTAGATTGAAATTTTGGTTATTGAAGCGGGCAAAAGCCATGAAAATAATTGGGTTTTAATTTAGATATTGATATCTCTTTATGAAAAATTGTTTTCAAAAGAAACCAATGTTGTGAGAAAATAATTATTTGTAAAAGATATTAATTCATCAATAAAGGACTTAATTGAAATAATAAACCACACTTAAGGATCTTGATAATTTGCTTAACAAGTATATCTTTTCATCATATATTTCTTATTCGCTTGCTTAGCATAATTTAGTTCGTTACTTTTAGTTGTTATCTTTTATCTTTAACTTTAGTTTATTTACTTTCTACAAGTTTTATTATTGTCTTTACTTTAACCATTATTATTTTAATTAGTCAAAAACCCATAAACTTATATGTTTTTAGTTTAATTTGCATAATTGCTTATTTGTGTTTAGCTTTCTCATTTTACATGCTTAATTGTTTCTTTTTTATTAAGTTTCAAAACCCAAAATATTTTTATCCTATTCAAATCACTCGACCTTTAAACAACGAATCGATTTTCCATTGCACCCTCGTTGGGAGAACGACCCGGGAGTTCCGTACTTCCGGTAAATCTTTTACGTACTAAAAACGACTTATCATTTGTTCTATCAGATATGAATGTGTTCATTGATAAAGACAATTCTTCCCAAAAACGATCTGAGACATTCACATCAACCCTATTGACAATACCCCATAGGATTTGCAAGATAGGAATTCTCACTTTATCGAACCCTGATGTTTTGCCAGATAAGCACAAGTTGAGAATAGTTGTAATAGCTCTCCAGGGTTGATACATGTGTCCAGTGATGATGTCGGAAGCCCTTAAAATGCTAGTCTGATAACCCAAACCAATTAGAAAAACAATTAGATCATCAGCACCAGGTGGAGATTCAGAACGTAGGTTGGGGTTACATGGGGTGATTCCAAGGGCCTTGCTAAGAATGTCTGAATCAATCACAAATTCCCTATTATCCAGTTTGCAAGAGTATTGAGCTGTGATTTTGTCCCATTGAATGGTGTTCCAGAATTGTTGAATGTAAATGGTGGGAATTGAGCATTGCTTGGTAATGGCACCGAAGAAGTTTGTGTTTTTGAGGATATCAATAGACACTTTGAGTATAGGGTTTTGTTGCAACTTTTGTAGGTCCACATAACAGTTACTTTTTCCAATTTTTGCCCATTGACTCCTAGGAAGGATTTCTTCGTCTGAGAGAACTTTGGGTGATGCCGAAGAAGTAACGTTCTTAGAAGAGATTGAACTTGCCATTGAAGATCTGAGTATAAATACAACCAACAGTAATGATTGGGAACAAGTTAGATTATAAATGATTATTGAGACAACATTGAGAACACCCTTATGACATAGACACTCAGGCTTAGTAACTCATACGGGGTTCCTATAAGCATATAGAGAATGATTGAGTGGCATTAGTGAGACATTTAAAGATACAGATTCCTTTTGATACAGTTATCACAAGACGAGTTGTTTTGGAATTAAAAGGTTAAAACGTGCATTGCAAAGGAATAATGTCATGAATCAGGATACAAATGTAGAAATGATATAACAGATTTGTATGAAACAAGTTGTAACATTTGGTTGCCACGAGGGAAACCAAGTACAGCTTGCTCAAACAGAAATGTTATAGCAAGTTACATAGAATAAGATGACAATACAAGTTGCTTCAGGAGATCCTGAGTCAAGATTGTAAGCATGAGATCATCCTAGCAAATTTCTTTTAACCATTATAATAACCCTAGACGCTGAATGAAAAACAAACCAAACAAGTCTCTAGTCATAAATGGACAAGTCGCTAACCAAGACTAATTCGCTACATGAAAGCAAACTATGTCGCTAACTTGTAAAGACAAGTCGCCATCATCAGTGTCACAGCCAAGTCGCTACAAATTTGGTTCACTAAGTCGCTACATTTGTTAAGTCGCTAACTTGTAAAGACAAGTCGCCATAAACAGTAACACAGCCAAGTTGCTACAAATCTGTTTACTAAGTCGCTACCATTAATAATTCGCTAACTTGTAAAGACAAGTCGCCATTAATAGTGATACAGCTAAGTCGCTACCAAAGTCGCTAATAAATAGTTCATTAAGTCGCCACCGCAACTTAGTCGCTAACTTGAGCAGACTTAAAAGTAATAACTCGCCACGATGAACAAGTCAACTAACTCGCTACCAAGAACAATACTAAGTCGCCATCAAGAACACTTTTTACGCAACAGATAATCATCCCAAACCAACACTTATTCAACACCATTACATGGACACACTTCAACAAACAATCAAGAACGGTTACAGCAAAACCTTTAACACACTAGCAATCAACAACCCAAAACAACAACAACAAACAAAACATCAAACTCTACATATTAAGTAACATCCAATTCACGTAATACAGCCACTCATTAACGCATACCAATACCACCTAAACGATCATTATACCCCAAAAAAAACATGATTCCATTAGAGTTCAAACCTATGTGGGAATCAAATGTCACGGATCAACTGCTCGATGAGATCTGGGTAAAGAGATGTGTTAGACAAGCATCAAGGACATATATTGGAGAACAAATAGTGAAAGATTCAAGTCATACCACTTCTAAGTCGCTACGATGAATGCTTAACGAGGAAGAAAAAGTGAAAGAAAAACTTTTAAGAGTTTGAAAAGAAAGAAAAAAAACATAAGTCGCTAGGGGTAAATAGAGGAGAATTTTCAAGAAACCAAATTGTCACATTCGGTCCCTGTGGTTTAGTGGCTTGTGTAGTAACTCGCTATCAAAGATTTTAACTAAGTCGCTAGTGTTTTTCACAGCAAGTTGCTAACATATTCATGAAAACTTGCAATCTTATCATATTCTGCGTAGTAGACATTTGTAATCCATGGCCATAACAGACTTATCAGATAGCATACTAACCCAGATAAGCACACAATCACAATGATACCCATGAATCAAATAAACATTCAATGCAAAAACATTCAATACATGGGTACACAAAGATAATCACAAAGGCAAGACACGATAACAACCTACAACTGAGAAAACACCATAACCAGCACAGAAATAGAAATAAACAAGATAATCTTCAAAAAAATCTCCCCCTCAATCAATGACAATAAAGACCATTGATTGACTTTAACCAACCCGTTTAAAAATAAGAATATATCAGTTGTTCGAACTTCATCTATGATCCCGTATCATTATTGAATGATATTTCTAGGATCGTAGATGTTATCGATAACAACGAATAAATCTTTTATTAGATGGATGAAAATGAAAGAAAAAGAAAAAAAATTATGAATTTAAAAGAATAAAATATAAAAAAATTTTAGTTTTAATTTTAATAAATTTTAGTTTTAATCTTAATTTTTTTTTTTATGTATTTTTTTTTTGTTAATTAAACTAATTTGTACTCAGATATAAGAGACCGCGTCCTGATTCAAGGTGAATAGGAGTCAAAGTAATAGGTACATCAATTCTGGCATGCTATAGCTCCTGACTGAGCCATATTCATTTCTGATGGAAACCAAGTCATGAGGTTCCTGATTGAGTTGAGCATTGTACCTGAAAAAGACTGAGAGCACATTGTACTGGAAGCACATGTATAATTGCACCTGGATGGGTTAGTGACATGATTAATCTCACACTTGGATGCATCATAGTGTACTACAGACGTATCATTATTAGGGATCCCATTAGATTCACTATTCTTGAAGAGTTTTCCTGTGGGAATCCACTTGAGGCAAGATTTAGGTATGTAAGTCCGTTTGACTCCTGTAAACTTAAATAATCTGCCAGTGGGAATCCATTTGAAACAGCTGCTAGTTGATTTGAATGTGTGCACAGCCTTGTTTTGACTATTGGTCCTTTTGTGATTAGAATATTTCTTAGGGGATTGATCAGTCAAATGATGTTTTGTATGAGAACTAGAGGAACTTCTTGTATTTCTGATCTTGGAGCATAGAACATTAATCTGAGGTTTGAGGTTCATCCTATCGGAACTAGGCAATGAAGTGACTGGTTTTGTCAAAACAGCATCATTATCAACTTGGGAGGCAAGCCTAGATTTCGATGGTTTAACTCTTTCAGTTCTAAAGGCATTAGGCTGCTTAACTACTGTACGTTTAGAGTGGTTCTGAACAGTTGACTTTCCCAAAGTTGAAGGTTTTGCAAACTTAGTGTTCTTCCTATTTCCAATAGATTTCCTAAGCTCATTTTTTAGGGCAACAATATTGAAGCTCTTATCCTGAATTTGGGCTTTGAGGTCATCAATGTCTTTCAGCAAGAGGTTAGATTGATTGATCAACTTAGAATTGGTCTCCTCAACGTTCTTTCTTAATGACTCATTTTCTCTTAATAGGTTGGACACACATAGAGCTAGTTCAACATTTCTAGATTCAAGTGTATCATTCATCTCATGACAATCATATTTATGCACATCTGAAAGTAGTAATTTCAGATCGCCTATGGTCGAATCTTTGTCCTGAATCTGGGTTTTTAATTGATTAATTTCAAAAAATTCTCGAAATTCTGGAAGTTCCTGATTAACACAGGATTTATTTGCATAAGAGATTTCATCCTTTTGTTGTATTTCAATTTCCAATGAAATACAATGTTTTTCAAGAATTGAGTATTTGTTTGAAAGTTCATCATATACCCTTTTTTCAATCATGTTATTAGCTTTAATAGTTTTAGATTCAGGCTCAGCCAAGATCGATTTCATGGTGTTATGATTAGAGTAAGAGTCAGGTACCTTTACATAAGAATTACTGCGATCAGTTAAGTGTACCTTATCACTTGAAACCTTTTCTGACTCTGAGTCTTTGAGATCAGTACTGATGTCTTCATCCTCTTTCATTGCAACTGAACTTCTGCATTCGGTATCATTCACTGGTTCAACTGATATATTGTGTGACCTGACACAATCTTTCCATAGTATCTCTTGACACTCATTCATTTCATTCAGCTTATCATTCTCTTTGACAGATTCCTCGATGTATATTTCCATATTACTCATAAGTTGAATAAATGTGTTTCTGAACTCATGAATTTCCATTCCAGTGTACTTCTTGAATGAGATTCCAGTCATGTCATCATCAAAATCTGAGGAATATTCCCCCCGGATAAGTGGCTGAAATTGATTGAAGATTGTTTGAAGAGCTGCTTTAGTTTCATCAGTTGAGAACTTTTCTATGGTAGTTTGAATCCTTAGTTGTTCTAAGTTTAGCAACACAGTTCTAGATAGTATGGGAAAATCCTGACGAAGGATAGCACTGCTTGTTCGATCCATAGTTGTAGATAAAAGAAGTTTGAGATGCTGATGGAGATGTTGAAAGGGCTCACTGGTGCAATCCATTTTCTTTGCATCATTTGTCAACATTAAGAGTGACTCATCAGAGTTGTTTTGATTAAACGTTGCTAAATCATTAAATATAGAGCATTCAGGGAAGCATCCTGTTTCATTATTCTGTGTGGTATCATAGAGAGCAAGTACTTTGGTGATTAAAGGATCAGTGATGTAAGACATTGTGTTTAAGTAACGTGCTTCACTACACCAAGGTATTCAAAATTCAAGTCGCTAAATACCAAGTATCTAAGAGTTTAATAGCAAGTAGCTAACACCCAAGTCGCTAGAAAATCTTGAACCAAGTCGCTAACTACTAATTCGCTATAGTCCCAAGTCGCTAGTACACAGTCAAGTCGCTATATAAACAACTCGCTAAGATTCAAGTCGCTAGGAAAATTTTGACAGCAATTCGCTAAGATCCAAGTCGCTAATGAGTCAAGTCGCTAAATAGCAACTCGCTATGCACCAAATCGCTAACACCAAGTCGCTAACGAACACAAGTACAAGTCGCTAACTTCCACCAAGTCGCTACCCGTAGTGAAGAATCCACTACGTGTACTGTTTGTCAGTTTGTCTCACTAGACAAGTCGCTAACCCTAAATCGCTACCAACTCAAACTGCAACTCGCTACCAAATTGTAAAGTAAGTCGCTAGCAAGAAAAGCACACCGTAGGTCAAGTCGCTAGCTAGAAAAATTCACAAACATCACTTTTCAATCCAAAAACAACCCAACCATGATGATTCAAGCTTACCAAATCAAAACCTAAACACTTGTGATGATTCTAAACACAAAAGTACTAACAAAATCCAAGCTTTAACACAAGAAATCAACCAAATGATGCAAAAACCACTAGACTTTTTCAACCTCAAAAACCACCTAAAAACCACTAGAAATCCAAAGATATGTAAGAGATGATCTAACCATGGCTCTTGATACCAATTGTAGGATATTGGATTTCATATACATATCATAACATTAACACTTTACGCATATAGATGGTTTTAGAGAGAGAGAAAGTGGGATATTCTAGTAAGAGAAACTTGTGGAATATTAGATTCCCAAAGAACATCCAACCCTCTACCTTGCAAGGTAGAGGGTATTTATAGGTTACAAAATAAACGACCTCCTGACGGCCTGTGGATCAGGTATACAGTGGGTAAAGACCCGTCCTTCCTCCACGGTGTTACACTAGACTAAACTATGCTTACAAACTAACTAATAAACAACAAAGAGATGGAAATAACAATAAGTCTACGAGCTAACATATCCAAGATAATATATGGGGTGACCGACTCTTTAATACCTGGAATTTCTAATTCCTAACAGATAAAGAGCATTGAATAAGTAACTAAATGCTCTAAGTATTTCAGTTACTTAATGTCCTAGGTTGGTAAACCCACCAATTTAATATAGGAATATGTGTCTCAAAACTCTTATGTCATCCATGTCATGGGTCCCAATCAACCTTACCTCATCCCACTTGGCATTAAATGCCCTCTCTCACAACAAATATCCTTAGTATATATTAAACCTGCAAATGCACTTTTACTATGCACTGCAACTGTTCCCTTGAAAAACGGGAGAAAACTGCGGGTAATGGAGTGGCTGCATTAAATGAGGTAAATGGAACGTTTTCAAAAATGACTTTACAAATCCTCACATGTGCAAAAATTACCCCTTCACCACTCTATACATACCCCTCTCAGAAACTCAAAAACACATACACAAATTGATTTATGCAAACAAACTCTGTCAAAACACTTTCAAATTCAAGAAACAATTGTGTGTTCATTGTTTTAAAACCAGTTTAAGCGAAAAATTCATCTTTTCAAACAATATACAAAATTTTATTCACCACAAACTTTCAATAGGAAATACCTTCTTTGATTGTTGTTGTCAAAAAAATCGAAAAAACTAAATCTTTCTGAATGGAAATGGCAAGAACTCAAAGTCTTCAGTTTGCACCACAGTGGGTAGGAGGTCTTGATAATGTTGAATTTAAAACAAACAATGTTATAGGCAACTTTGAATACCCACATGATGTCCCAGCCTATAAGGGAATCATGAAATTTTTGCTAAATTGCCCATTGAAAAAGGTCTTTACAAATTCCTCATCTACATTGTACCATAACTTCCTCAGGGAGTTTTGGGCAACTGCAATGGCCTATAACCCGACACCCTCCACTGATGAGAGTGAGACTGACCTTAGACCCCTCAGGGAGTTTCTCATCAGATTCTCAATTTTAAATGGGGAACAAATAGTCACCCTAGACTATAAAACCTTTTGCTCTTCAACAGGGCTTAACTACAATCATGGAAATTATGTTGCTCACCCTAACCCAGCCACTGTTAAGGTTGAGTTAGGTAAAATTGCTTTAGATCCAAAACTTTTGGACAAAACCCCAGTTACCAAGAACTCCTTTCCCGTGGCTTGGAAGATCCTGTATACTTTTGTGATTCAGGTTCTCGGCGGGAACCACTAATCCACTGAACAGATCAATTCTATTCAGTTGATGATGGCCTACTGCTTGATGACTGGGACTAATCTCGACATCAGGGAGATCATTTACAGTGATCTCGTAACCAAGCTATAGAGCAAAACTAGGGTGAAATACGTTTCATACCCTAGGTTTGTCTCTTGTGCTTTACAAGTATTACTGGGTTGCAATTATACCCAGGATTTTAAATATGGAGCTTTACCAGCCACCCTGAGTCAATCTAATTTTCAAAAGAACTCATCCCTAGTCACTGAAATTGAATTGACGGCCCTTATGGTTGTTGTAAACAACCAGAGGGACTCAGTGTCTCCAAACCCTGCTCCCAAAAAGAGAAAGGGGAAGTCTCAGACTGGGACTAATACTAAACCCAAGTCTCAGGGCCCTGAGGCTTCTGGAGCACAACCTAAAAGGAACAAAAAGCCCCAGAATGACATGCCACCCAAGGGAGACCAACCAACATCCACCCTGGTGACAACGAAGAACATTGATACATCAGAATTAGTGCCCTTGGTCCCACTGACTACTCCCCAAGATCCAGAGGGAAACACACAACCCGCTGGTAGGGGAGTGCCTTCCACCAAGCTTGATGAGGACATTCGCCAATCAAAGATTTTGTCTGAGGGCACAACTACTGATTCCAAAGACTCAGGGGGAAACAAACAACCCACTAATAGGAATCTTACTGCCACTAATTCTAAGGATAGCACTGGGAAACTCCCACCAGTGCTTGAAGGAGCAACGAGGGACAAAGACTCAGAGGGAAAGAAAAAACTCGCTGATATGGAACTCACAATCAATCCTGACTCCAGAGAAGACATTGGGAAACGCCCATCAGTGTCTGAGGGATCCGTGGGGGACAAATACTCAGGGGGACAAAAACCACCCCCTAATACGGAACCCATAACCCCCACTAGTCTTCTAACTGTTGCTGAGGTTCAAGAAATATTGTTTTCTGATGAAGAGATTAATGCTGACAATGAGGAGGAAATATTTTTAGCTACTGAAGAAATGGACGCTGATGTTCAACCACAAGATCAAGAACATCAGCCTGATCCAACAAAGCCTGAAGAGTCACCATTCCAACCTGAAGATGACTCATCTGACTCTTCAGACTCTTCTACCTCTTCATGCCTTGAGGAACTGAAGAAATATGACAATGTACTTCCTCTCACTGAAAGAAAACTTGTGATGTGGTTGAAAAGGGCTACACAGAAGCTTTATTCTGGTGTTACTGATAGCCTATGAGATCAACATGTTGAAGCTGTTGCAAGCTATGCTGATCTCAAAGCTGAAGTGGTTGCTACTTATGAAATAATGATGAGCACAGGGATCTCATTTATGACCATCTTCACAAGCTGGATGATCACCTGAAGAAATTTCTCAAAACCTTTCAGGATGCTCATACCAAGCTTGATGACATCAAGGAATCTGTCAAGGAAGACCCTGCACTAAACACTAAAGTGCTTGATGCTACGGAAACTTACATGAAGAACTCTTCCAGCCTCACTGAACTGATCACAATGCTTAACAGCTCTAATGTTCAGGGTCTTGCCACTTCAGTTCAGGCTATTCAGTCCACTCTGGGCTCTTTGGATGTAAAGGTTCCTGATATGGCTAAATCATCTTCTTCGATGGCCTGGAATCTCGGGCCTAGAATGACTGCGCTGGAATCTGCTTAGGCAACTCTTAGGGAGACAGTCACAAATCTTCAACAAGACACCTTAGAAATCAAATCTATGGTTTCTGAGATCTACCAGGCCTTTAAGGGTCAGACTGTTGCTTCAACAACTCCAGCGACTCTTGCTCTCACTGACGCTTGATGAGTGTCTAAATACTCATCATTTTTATACTGTTAGAATGCCAAAAACATCTGAAAACACTCAGAAATGCTTCAAAATGATAAAAATATCACAAACAAGTGTTTTATATGTTTTAAATGCAAAAACATCAAAATCTGGTGAAAAACGTATCAAGTTTGCATATTTGGCAGTTTTAGTCCCCCAAGTTACAAAAAGTTGTCAAAATCAGTCCCTGGTAATTCAAAAACTTGTAAAAAATCATTTAAGGTCCATGAGATTCAAAAGTTGTCAAAATAAACCCTTTAAAGTTTAAAAATCACAAAATGACAACTTTAGTCCTTTAACTTTGGAAAAATGTCAAAAATAGTCCTTGGTTAATTTAAAAAGTGAAAATTATCAATTTTTAACCTTGTTCTATTTATAAATGTCAAAAATGGTCCTTATGATAAACTTTTTGAGAAATTACAATATTGGTCCCTCAAGTTTCTAAATTGGCAGTTTTGGTCCCTGGATTTAACAAAAATGGAAATTATCAATAAAGGTCCTTGTACTAATCACATTTGGCAGTTTTAGTCCTTATGAGAGCTTTGGAAAATACTCAAGATCAAACCTTCAACTTTGGCTAAATTGCATAAATGGTCCTTGTTGTTTATCAAAACCAAACGGATCCAATATTTAATATAAGCCCAATCCAACCCAAACAGTGACCCGGCCCAACTTTTTAAATCAAATAAACCGCGCGTACTGTTCACCCTCTTCACCACACTGGTTTAGCCAAAACCAGTGATGGTTTTTCCTCATTTTCAACATTTCCAGCTGTTACACCACTTGATTACCTCCCCCCTCCACCTCTACACCAATCCAAACCCATTTAATGCAAATAACCTGCTTCATGACCTTTCCCGCCAAAAGTGCCAAGTGCACGTACATGATGAAATCAAAGGAATCAATGGTTAGATCAAGATGGGATATGTTTTGAGGTCGACAAGGATGCTAAAAAGTCATTATAAAGAAGAAATGAAGCATTAGAGAAGTCCAAGTAGTGTAGCTTAGTTTAGTATAGGTCGTTTTAGTGTAATTTTAAATTTCAGTGTAATTTAAAGTTTCCAAGTACCTTTCTAAGCAATCTTAATGTATTATAAATCTTTTGAAGCAATCAATTTCAAACTTTCAGTTCAGTTTTCATGTTATGCAATTTTTCCTAGTTCAAAAATCTCAAGTATATTTGAATGTTGTTGCTAGTTGTTGGTTTGGACTAAATAAATTAACATAAGCTCCCAGAAAGCTATTTCAAGCTTTTAGTAACTTTAAAAGTCTGTTTAGTTTCAAAAAGTAAAAATACAAAAAAAAATACTAAAAAAAATGTTGAAAAATAAAAAATCCATGGTGAAAAAAATCAAGAAGCTGGAGCAGGGTTTATCTTGGATGGCCTTGGTATAGAGCTTCTTGGGAAGCTATAGGGTATGTTTGTGTGCCTTGGTTCTCAATTCTGAGCTGGATCCAGTTTGTAAGCTTTTTGGTCTAAATTGGCATTTTACTGTTTAAGTGAATCATAAGCTTAATCTGTTTGTTTTTGTGTTACTTAGTTACAGTCAAGTGTATTTAAACATTAAAACCATTAGCTTGTTTTTTTTGGAATTCATAGTTGTCCTAAAATTTTATTTTGACAGTCTTATTAGCATAATTGGTATCTCTCAGTTGTATGTTGTTACTGTTGTTATTTTATGTTTCATTAGTCTTCATATATGATAATATAAGCTCTGTAATATAGTGCTTGGTCTTAATCTGTTTCAGTCATTGAAAAGCTCCAAAACAGTCATACAAAGTGGTGTTTGGAATTATTCAGTTAACTGTGCTAAAGGTTGTGCAGACCCTTACTTTTGGTTGTTTTGTGTCACTCCTAGTCTTAATAACTCAGTTTAACAAAGAAAACCTGTGCTCATTACAGCAAAAGTCAAAATTAGCTTTTGATCAATCATGTGTTCACTGTTGGATCTTTAATGATCATTGATTCTGTTTTCATGTTTATCAGTTGTTAAAATCAATCACACAAGTCTTAATATACCTTAATACATCATAATTAGTAATTAATATTGATCTAAAGTTCACTAAAGTCAACTTTCCATTTCTGTTGATAAAAGTCAAGATTTGAAAAATCCAGTTTTTACAAAACTTTGTTGAAGTTCCATTGATTCATTTCTTCATCAAAAGCTATGAGACTTTGGGATTTGAAAGAGCAGTAGGTCTAGTGTAGAGATATCAGTTTTGTTTTCCATTTCTCAAGCTCTAATAAGCTTTTAATCAGCTTCTAACCAGGCAAGATATGCCCTGCACACACTCAGTATTCATTGAGTGTGCACAGGCACTTCTTGCAGACCTCTCACAAGCTTCATTCAAGCTTGTGAGGAGCTGGTCTTTGGTCCTTTTGTAGTTATCCAGGTCTACTTTAAGTATCTTTATCTGTTTTTCCATTTAGCTTACTTGTGTAGCTTATGCAAGTGCTTAAAAGTGCCTCCTTAACCACTGTTTTGTACTTTTAATCTCATAAGCTCAAAACTAGTTTAAGCTTCTTTAATGATCTATAGTACTGATAATTAGTTAAGATAGGCTTAATATAGTATTATTTAGCTTCTGTGTTCAGCTGGTACTCATTTGTGGCTTATAGCTTATTTTAGATTGCTTATTAATAAGCAGTTGTGCAGCAGTTCCAGTTTTCCTCACACAACTCCATGTTTTTCTATTTTTCCTAGGTTCTAAATAATATTTTAACATTTTCCTGAATTTTTCAGATTTTTCCTTCACTATTTAGTATTTTTCTTTATTTTAAATAATTTTTAATCCTTTTTAATTAGCTTTAAATACATATAAATCAGAAAAAGCTTTAAAAAATATGTTTTCTATTTTCTTAGGTTAAGATAAATATAAAAAGCATAAAAAGTATTTTTCCATAATTTTCTTAGTTTAAAAAGTATTTTTTAGCATTTTAATTAGTTTTAAATAGTTTTAAATTAATAATAAATACATAATAAGTCTAAAAAATATATTTTTAGTTTTAAAATAAGTTTTATCATATTTTAGATTTTTCCAAGTTATAATTTCATTTTTCTAGGTTAATTTTGTATTTTCTTGTATTTTAGTGCATTTTAAATACTTAATAAATAGTTTTTAATTAATAATAATTAAATAAATAGTTGTAAAAATAATTTTCTTTTTCTAATAATTTTCTTTTATTATTAGGATTGTAAAAATGTCATTTTCATATTTGTAGGCCTTTTATTTCTTTAAAACTCACGTTTTATTTTGTACGTTTACGTAATTTTATTTAAACGTACGTTTTAGGTTTTAAACAAACATCATTGTAAAAATAGTGATAGCATTTATTTAATAGATTTTAACTTTTTAATTTGCATTTAAGTCGCTTTAATTTGTAAATCTTTTCTTTAGGTAATTCTACTCGAAATCCTTATTGATTCACTATCCCTTCCCGTGAATCCTTCTAGTCATCATGAAGTTGTTTAAACACCAATTCATCCTCGGGGAGATTCTTAACGACCTCAGGAAATTCCCTACCTATATCTTGATCTTAAATTATTGGTATGTGAGCTGTTTTGAGTTCTTACGATTGGTCATTTCACAAGGGTAGCTTGCGTGTGAGGATAATTGACGGTTTTGCATTCCCGATCAAAATTTTGGCGCCTCCGCCGCGCGTTTATGTCGGGGAGGCTTGGTGTGTAAGCAGCTAGTGTTTTGTGAAGCATTTCAGATCAATTCTTGCACATATACCACCCGTGATGTAAAGAGTTTTTTGTAAAGTTTTTTCAAAATCAAAAAGTTCAGAAACACTTTTCTAAAGTGTAACAGCACCCCAAAAGATTTTCATTCAATGTTATTAAGGGCATGTTTTCAAAAATCAACCAATATCCATCTTTACCTCTTCCTTTTTTTTGATTTCTTCATTCTTACCCTCTGTGTAAACCTTGATTCTTTCTATGTCTTAGCTCACTCTGGGTTGTAATGGTGCTGGTGGTGTGTGGGGTTGGGTCTTATTAAGGGTGGCAATTGCCCCCAGTTGTAGCGTGGGGGTGG
Organism: Chrysanthemum seticuspe; assembly: GCA_019973895.1. Lineage (NCBI taxonomy): Eukaryota > Viridiplantae > Streptophyta > Magnoliopsida > Asterales > Asteraceae > Chrysanthemum > Chrysanthemum seticuspe. The sequence goes on along the minus strand of BPTQ01000006.1, from coordinate 197,633,370 downwards.
AAAATCAGGGAAACGGGTTGTCTGATAACCAGGTCCCCGATGACTACCATAACACAACTGATTTATTACATCAGTACCACACTAGTGGATATCAGCAGTTTTTACTGTTGTGAGTACTGTGGGTGGTTCACACTACAGTTCTGAGTGTAAATCGGGAAAACACGCCTTGTTACTGAGCAAGTTCCTGTGGATAACAATTATGACTAACACTAACTCACACCCACAGTTTTCTGTTTTTGTGACGTATTGTGTGGGAGGGGGTCCTCACTCTAGCTGGGATTGTCAAACAGGGAAATCCCTTTCCTGGTAACAATGACGACTCTTCGTATCAAAGACCCCCTCCACAAGTAACCAAAGATTCAGCAACTCCGAATTGAAAACTTACGACAGACCTTTCTACGGAGAGTCTTGAGTTGAAGAGTCTAGTTATAAAAGAAAGTAAGGAGGAGTCGGCTTATGTCACATGAGAAAGCCATGAGAATTGTTAGCTGAGGAAAGGGCCTCTGCTAAATCGATTCCCAGGATTTCCATGAAACACTGTTAGGGAATCAATTAGACGACAACACGCATTCAAATTAGCTCTCAATTCCATTTCATTCATGATGACCGATGATGAGAAGATACCCTGATATTCACAATTTTTTCATCAGTTCATCAGTTGAGATTCCCTCCGTGAAAATACAGGGAGCAAAGAAATGACGAAATCAAGCAGTAGAAATAAGGGAACTTGTAGAATCCATAAATGCAGCCTTCTCAACTCCTGCTTACACACCCGAGGTTACACACTCACGCTCTGAACATGGGGGACGAGCATCTTAGCACTGTCCTGAAAAGGAATCGGAACGAATTCATAAAGTCTAGTGGTTGAGGACCTTGTACCCAACCCGAGAGAGTTCACAGGGAACTTTTGACCCTATGTGTGATTATCCTCCCCTTTTGAGTGGTCAAAGATCATTTTGGGACTCTCCGATTCCTTCCCCTTTCATCAGAAAGTGATGAGGATCTCTTTGATTTCAAAGCCAACCTAGGAGAAAATGAAAGTCTCCTTTATAATGATAGTTCACTCCCATTCTCACCCTAACATCCAATAGAAAATGTTAATCACTTTGTCCTGAAAGCAAACCAACTCTCACTAATCTCTATATTGACTTTGATCTGACAATTCACTCGGATGCTAACATCCCAATCTTCGACGAGGAGAGTGCTGAGCCCATATATGGCGCAAGAGTCCCAATTCACTTGATTGTTGAATGATCTCTTTACGAAGGAGTTCTCCTTTGAAACTCACTCATATCACATCTCTACCAGAGGTATGATAATTTCCACTTGCCATCTAGACATAATGATTTTGTGGTCCGGAGGGGAAATTGTTCTCACCATGGAGAATCTTGCTGGATATCAAAAATCCCATCCTCACACCCAGCAATATGTCTTGATCAAATGAGCTTAAATAATGAAATTCAGATCCAGAAATCAGTGAAATTCTCCTATGGCTGAGATGAGGTTAGTCATGAGTTGTCATCATGATTTTCTTTCTCTTCTTTATCTATCCCGTGGCTTCTCTGTTCTTCACTCCTTCGGGAATGAAGACATTATCTTTGACCCGGCATTTTCATTTATCATTATGAGCGGTTCTCTGTATATCTCATCGGTGTGGAACTTTCACGTATTTCAATGTTTATACAAACTTCTTCAATGAAAGTCCGATGGAGATTGTCTCTTCCACTTGCTTCCCCATGAACAAATTAATTCGGGGTCGAGTCAAGCTAGCGACTCGGTAATCAAAATCAGTAGCACACACCATATGGGTTTTCACCCATATTTCTGTCTTCTTACCCCTTTCTACCACCCTAGTGTGGGGGAGATGCCCCACATGTTGTATATAGACCTTAAAAATGAATGAAAATTGTAAATATTAAAAAAAAAAAAAGAGAATAATTGTTGTGTTTCTACACTTAGCTAGTAATGTTATCTTTTTACGTTCTAAGTTTCGGCATTACAGCCGGTACTTTGAATATTGAGGACAATATTCATTTCTAAGTGTGGGGGGGAAATTCTGGCGAATTTGATCATAAATGTACCCTTTTAGTCCCTTTTTCCCCAAAAATGGCCAAATTTTAAAAAATTTATTAGTGGAAGTACTATGTACTAAACACAACAAATGGTAATCAGTCCACCATGTCTAACCCACATAAGGATTGGCTAATCCAGGAGCAAACGGCTCTTGGTAAAGATATCTCAAATCCGTTTATGGCTTGCAATTTGCCCAAAATTGTATGGTGTTCAACTCACCATATCCTTAAAAGTGAAGAGTTGGCTAGCCCGCAAGTTTATGGCTTGTGGTAAAGGCAGTTGGAAATCCATAATTGGTAATCAGCTCACCAAAGATAATATTGATACTTTATCTAAGAGTTGGCTAGTCCAGAGCAAACGGCTTCTGGTAAAGACTAATCAAATCCGTTCACAGCTTATGATTTGCTCAAAATCATTTGGTTATCATTGTACCAAGGTTCTTACTTGAACTGAAACAATTGGCTACTCCAGAAGTAATGGCTTTTGGTAAAGAGATAAAATCCATTAAATTTTCTCAAATCATTGCTAGGGACTATCAATATCTTAGTGTGGGGGATTGATGAGTGTCTAAATACTCATCATTTTTATACTGTTAGAATGCCAAAAACATCTGAAAACACTCAGAAATGCTTCAAAATGATAAAAATATCACAAACAAGTGTTTTATATGTTTTAAATGCAAAAACATCAAAATCTGGTGAAAAACGTATCAAGTTTGCATATTTGGCAGTTTTAGTCCCCCAAGTTACAAAAAGTTGTCAAAATCAGTCCCTGGTAATTCAAAAACTTGTAAAAAATCATTTAAGGTCCATGAGATTCAAAAGTTGTCAAAATAAACCCTTTAAAGTTTAAAAATCACAAAATGACAACTTTAGTCCTTTAACTTTGGAAAAATGTCAAAAATAGTCCTTGGTTAATTTAAAAAGTGAAAATTATCAACTTTTAACCTTGTTCTATTTATAAATGTCAAAAATGGTCCTTATGATAAACTTTTTGAGAAATTACAATATTGGTCCCTCAAGTTTCTAAATTGGCAGTTTTGGTCCCTGGATTTAACAAAAATGGAAATTATCAATAAAGGTCCTTGTACTAATCACATTTGGCAGTTTTAGTCCTTATGAGAGCTTTGGAAAATACTCAAGATCAAACCTTCAACTTTGGCTAAATTGCATAAATGGTCCTTGTTGTTTATCAAAACCAAACGGATCCAATATTTAATATAAGCCCAATCCAACCCAAACAGTGACCCGGCCCAACTTTTTAAATCAAATAAACCGCGCGTACTGTTCACCCTCTTCACCACACTGGTTTAGCCAAAACCAGTGATGGTTTTTCCTCATTTTCAACATTTCCAGCTGTTACACCACTTGATTACCTCCCCCCTCCACCTCTACACCAATCCAAACCCATTTAATGCAAATAACCTGCTTCATGACCTTTCCCGCCAAAAGTGCCAAGTGCACGTACATGATGAAATCAAAGGAATCAATGGTTAGATCAAGATGGGATATGTTTTGAGGTCGACAAGGATGCTAAAAAGTCATTATAAAGAAGAAATGAAGCATTAGAGAAGTCCAAGTAGTGTAGCTTAGTTTAGTATAGGTCGTTTTAGTGTAATTTTAAATTTCAATGTAATTTAAAGTTTCCAAGTACCTTTCTAAGCAATCTTAATGTATTATAAATCTTTTGAAGCAATCAATTTCAAACTTTCAGTTCAGTTTTCATGTTATGCAATTTTTCCTAGTTCAAAAATCTCAAGTATATTTGAATGTTGTTGCTAGTTGTTGGTTTGGACTAAATAAATTAACATAAGCTCCCAGAAAGCTATTTCAAGCTTTTAGTAACTTTAAAAGTCTGTTTAGTTTCAAAAAGTAAAAATACAAAAAAAAATACTAAAAAAAATGTTGAAAAATAAAAAATCCATGGTGAAAAAAATCAAGAAGCTGGAGCAGGGTTTATCTTGGATGGCCTTGGTATAGAGCTTCTTGGGAAGCTATAGGGTATGTTTGTGTGCCTTGGTTCTCAATTCTGAGCTGGATCCAGTTTGTAAGCTTTTTGGTCTAAATTGGCATTTTACTGTTTAAGTGAATCATAAGCTTTAATCTGTTTGTTTTTGTGTTACTTAGTTACAGTCAAGTGTATTTAAACATTAAAACCATTAGCTTGTTTTTTTTGGAATTCATAGTTGTCCTAAAATTTTATTTTGACAGTCTTATTAGCATAATTGGTATCTCTCAGTTGTATGTTGTTACTGTTGTTATTTTATGTTTCATTAGTCTTCATATATGATAATATAAGCTCTGTAATATAGTGCTTGGTCTTAATCTGTTTCAGTCATTGAAAAGCTCCAAAACAGTCATACAAAGTGGTGTTTGGAATTATTCAGTTAACTGTGCTAAAGGTTGTGCAGACCCTTACTTTTGGTTGTTTTGTGTCACTCCTAGTCTTAATAACTCAGTTTAACAAAGAAAACCTGTGCTCATTACAGCAAAAGTCAAAATTAGCTTTTGATCAATCATGTGTTCACTGTTGGATCTTTAATGATCATTGATTCTGTTTTCATGTTTATCAGTTGTTAAAATCAATCACACAAGTCTTAATATACCTTAATACATCATAATTAGTAATTAATATTGATCTAAAGTTCACTAAAGTCAACTTTCCATTTCTGTTGATAAAAGTCAAGATTTGAAAAATCCAGTTTTTACAAAACTTTGTTGAAGTTCCATTGATTCATTTCTTCATCAAAAGCTATGAGACTTTGGGATTTGAAAGAGCAGTAGGTCTAGTGTAGAGATATCAGTTTTGTTTTCCATTTCTCAAGCTCTAATAAGCTTTTAATCAGCTTCTAACCAGGCAAGATATGCCCTGCACACACTCAGTATTCACTGAGTGTGCACAGGCACTTCTTGCAGACCTCTCACAAGCTTCATTCAAGCTTGTGAGGAGCTGGTCTTTGGTCCTTTTGTAGTTATCCAGGTCTACTTTAAGTATCTTTATCTGTTTTTCCATTTAGCTTACTTGTGTAGCTTATGCAAGTGCTTAAAAGTGCCTCCTTAACCACTGTTTTGTACTTTTAATCTCATAAGCTCAAAACTAGTTTAAGCTTCTTTAATGATCTATAGTACTGATAATTAGTTAAGATAGGCTTAATATAGTATTATTTAGCTTCTGTGTTCAGCTGGTACTCATTTGTGGCTTATAGCTTATTTTAGATTGCTTATTAATAAGCAGTTGTGCAGCAGTTCCAGTTTTCCTCACACAACTCCATGTTTTTCTATTTTTCCTAGGTTCTAAATAATATTTTAACATTTTCCTGAATTTTTCAGATTTTTCCTTCACTGTTTAGTATTTTTCTTTATTTTAAATAATTTTTAATCCTTTTTAATTAGCTTTAAATACATATAAATCAGAAAAAGCTTTAAAAAATATGTTTTCTATTTTCTTAGGTTAAGATAAATATAAAAAGCATAAAAAGTATTTTTCCATAATTTTCTTAGTTTAAAAAGTATTTTTTAGCATTTTAATTAGTTTTAAATAGTTTTAAATTAATAATAAATACATAATAAGTCTAAAAAATATATTTTTAGTTTTAAAATAAGTTTTATCATATTTTAGATTTTTCCAAGTTATAATTTCATTTTTCTAGGTTAATTTTGTATTTTCTTGTATTTTAGTGCATTTTAAATACTTAATAAATAGTTTTTAATTAATAATAATTAAATAAATAGTTGTAAAAATAATTTTCTTTTTCTAATAATTTTATTTTATTATTAGGATTGTAAAAATGTCATTTTCATATTTGTAGGCCTTTTATTTCTTTAAAACTCACGTTTTATTTTGTACGTTTACGTAATTTTATTTAAACGTACGTTTTAGGTTTTAAACAAACATCATTGTAAAAATAGTGATAGCATTTATTTAATAGATTTTAACTTTTTAATTTGCATTTAACTCGCTTTAATTTGTAAATCTTTTCTTTAGGTAATTATCCATCCAAAACCTTACTGATCACTATCCTTAGTGATCATTCTATCATCTGAAGTTGTTTAAACACCAATTCATCCTCCGTGGGACTTAACGACCCAGGAATCCACTATATTCCTCTGATCTTAAATTGCATTTGTGTTTAAGCTGTTTTAAGTCTGTTAGACTTGACTGTTTAGCACCGATCAACGCTCCAACAACAGTTGAGGGGGAGAGATCCACTGAAGAGACTCCCACTGAAGAGACTCCCTCTCACACTAAGGGGGAGCCAACTCCAGCAGTGACTGCAGTGCCCATCTCCTCAATCCCACCAACATCAACACCAATCTTCACTTCATCAATAACAACAACAACAACACAGTGACAACAACATCAACTTCTTCATTAGTCCCTCTTCAGGACAAGGGAAAGAGCATAATGATAACACCAGAGCCGGTCAAAATTCCTCTTATGATTGGCAATAAGAAGTATATGCTCAGTCCAGAACAGCTAACTGCATATCTTGAGAAAGAAGACAGACTCAAGAAACAGGCTGAGGAAGAGCAAAGAAGCAAAGCTGCCTTGGTCAAGGTAGTTACTGAAGAAGCTGAGAAGTTGGGGATCGATCCTAAGCATCTTGAAAAATGACAAGCTTGCCTGAAGTTTAAAGCAGCTCAGGATGCTGAGATGGCAGCCCTTAGAAAGAAAAGGGATGAAAAGAATAAGAAGATTGCTGAGATAAGAAAGGCAAGGATCAATCACTATAACTGGACCATGACCAGCAGGAGATCCCCTGAGCAAATAACTGATGTCGATATCATCCCCAAATCCAAGCCTGTTGCAATGAACGTCTACAAGGGAGAAGACAAAAGGGACTTTGAGGTTCATGATCCCCTAAAGTTCACGGACTTTAGGATCACTGAACTTGATGAACTTGGTCCCATCATTGAAAAGAAAAAAAATCAGGTAGTCAAGGATTTGATGAAAGCTCTTAGCAAAAGATATAAAAGACTGAGGGATGCACCAACTCAGCTTGGAATACAATCTGCTCTCTCTGAAGCTCAAGGCACTCAACCTCAGTCATCACAAAGAAAAAGGAAAAGAGTGGAATCCGAGCCTGAAGCCAAGGTCCCTGGTTTTGACTGCAACAGAGAGCTACCTGAAGGGGTGAAGTTTGTTAACTGCTTGATCATTGAAGAGCCTGAAAGAGAACTCTTCTTCATTGATGTTTATGGAAACCAGGCATTCCAAAGATGGAGCGATATCGATCAAGCTGGCGTAGCTATGACGCTGAGTTACTTAACAGTGGCCTCTCAAATTCAGTCTCCTGCAAACATCAGGTTTTGTGCTGACCTAAATGCCAAAGTAAGAGATCATCCTGACAAAGCAACTCTCCTGTCTAAGAAGCCGAAGCTTGAAGCCCTAAGAATCTACATTGATTGACATCACTGAAATATCTATCATTACTTCTTTTGTACTAGTTAGGAACTTGTAATGTCTTATGAATAAACGATGTATTTTTTGATAAAGATTAGTGTTCCTTATTATGTTTATTAGTACATTCAGTGTAAGAAGAAGCCCCTTGCTCACTTACACTAATCAAAACACTTAGGCTATTTGTATATCCAAATAGGGGGAGACTGTTGGGTTTAGTGAATACCCGAACCTCTTAATTCTAGGATTTGAATAGAAAATACCTTAAGTGTTTATTACCTTAAACACTAACAAGTCACTGAGTGCATAGCCACTCAGTGAGCTATCTTCAGGATACTCAGTACGAGACTAAGAAGTAAAGTTTCTCCACTCAGTGAACGGAACTCAAGGGGTGAAGAATGAGTCAAGAAGAAGATGGTGGATTCAGTGAGTGATGATAATAACTCACTGAATCCCAAAACTCCTCACCAACTATTATCATTGAAGACAAGAATGAAGGCTAAGAAGACTGAAGAATGAGCGGGACAAGGCGGGATAAGTTTAAACATATAAGACGAAGTCCTTATCAACCCAAAGTCAAACTTTCCCTAAAACACTAACAACCAGGATCAGTGTCATCACTGATAAGAAGAAAGTAGTCTTGTCACTTACTCAATATAGCTATTGTAAACACAGACAAAATACATCAGTATTTTGTCTTATGTAACCTTGTCAGTTTGTCCACTAGGATAGAGTTAAAAACATACTTGTATAAATAGCCATAAGGTAGGAGTGAAAGATTCAAGCTTGTGCACTAATTGTGAAAAACACACACAAGCATCTTTTACTCCTCTAAATACGACTATGTACCTGAGATAGCTCAGTGGTACCTGAATAGTTGTGCTTAGACTTAGCCTAAGCTTCATGAGGAGTTACACCATACTTGTCATTTCAATCCTAAGTACTATTCCGCAAGTACTTGGGGTAATATATTCTTTTTTATTTGTTTTAATAAAGAATATAAACGTTGGAAAATTAACTAGTGTTTTATCTTGTTAAAAATTATCTATATGTACTTTACTTCAGTCATGATTCATATTAGTGATAACATCAAATAATCCTGAATATTAAGTGTCAATTTCCCTCGATAATGCTTGTAATTTATATCATTTATATGGATTTATGCTCGTTTTCCATTATATTTCACTTTCAGGTAAATTACAAGCATTGGAGCTAAAGAGACGCAGAATTTGAGAGTTTATTGAAGATTTATCATAGTATGCTCACTTTGAAGAAGTTACGGCGTAACTCCTCTCTCACATTACGTCGTAACTAAAGCGTGGCTCAGAAAACCAACTCAACAGAAGATTACAGCGTAACTCTATCCAAGATTACGACGTAACCATATTAGGTCAAATGATGTTCTGCGCCGCTACTAATTACGCAGTGTCACACCCCCAAATTACCTGTTTTGCAGCGGAATGGAATTCCTGGGGATAGACTGTCATAGCATCACAATCACAGTTATATTGAACGACCTAAAGTGTCGTTTGAAAAGAACATCGTTTGATATATTAAAAACATTCAGAGTTTACAAGATAGGTCCCAAATGAAAGTTACTAGGTACGAAAATAATTTGATACAATCCAAACGATGTTTTATAATGCATAAAACCATGTGAGACGCGTCGTCGCCGCGACTCTATGATAAGTCCCTATGAATGCCATGATGAATATGCCTTAGCTACCTGAAAATACATTGCTAAAAGTGTCAACACAAAGGTTGAGTGAGTTCATAGAGTTGTTGAAAATGTTAAATACGACTACCACAAGTATAAATTATGTATGACAATGTCGTCACAAAAATGATACAATTGCTATAAGTCCATGACACCGAAGCTCTGACTGATGTTCGCCCCAACAGAGTGTTTGCCAAACAACTCAAATAATGATAATGACATGAAATGCATCCGTCCGGTTGGAATCCGCCAACCCGGATGGAGGTGTCACCCTCGATAGATCTATCCACTCACTCACGCTTCTATGAAATTAACAGTTCATGTTCATGAAATGGGGACATTTAACTGGCAATGAGGTAACTTAAGCAATGTAATGAATTTGATATACTTGGTATCGTAATAAAAATGATGTACAATGTATTCTCCCCCGCAGATTTGAAATAAGTAAAAACTTTGAATAAATCGGGGCTATGAAAACTCACCTGTTGCAATGATAATGATGATATAATGGCAATACTGAAATGAGGAGCAACCTCTGACCGTGACCTATTATGAATGATATGTTCTAATGTAAATCATGAAACAATGTCGTGCATGCAAATCCACATGTAATCTATACCACTTGTACACTTTTGAAAATAGAATTTATCGTCGAAATATATGTTTATGACATCTCGTCATGTTATAAAATACTTTACAAGTATTTACGTTGAAATGATATCCTACGATAATCATTTAGTGATTTATTATGAAATTATAACTTTTCGTCGTAAAATAATGTCGTTGAAATTTTCATGAAAGTGACTAAAATGGCCTTGAAAAGTTAGTCGTAAAATGGTGCACGTCGAGTGTTAGGAAACGAACTCAACGGTTTTGGTAAGCTTGTATCATTATCTCAAAGTTTTAGTATTTAAGTTTCCATCCTAGAGGTCTCGATCACAAAGAAAAATATAGGTTTAGTATGGTACTTTTGTCCAAATTGTTGCTGAAGGTAACTTTCGGCAAAGTTTGAGTGACCGTATTTTATTCGCTACAACTCCGTTTGACGAACGGTTTGACATTTTGGAAAATAGGCTCGGTGAACTTACTTTTACTAGAAGACATCTCTTTATAAAAAGTATCCCATCTATGTTAAAAACGACCCTCAACATGGTCATTTCTTGACCCGTTTGGAGAACAAACTTGAAAAGAAATTTGGAGAACTAATTTTTGGAGAACAAATTTGGAGAACAAACTTGGGAAAATCATATCTTTTTAACCGTAAGTCATCACGGGTCGAGCCACCCGTCATTTCGAAGATAATTGAGTCTAGTTTCATGTAAAAATACTTTCAAGGGTCAGTTTGTTATAAAATTTTATCAGTTCATCGATTAGTAACAGCAGGTCAGTTTTTCCGGAAAAATAGTTTCGTCGTTAACTTGAAAATAGCATAACTTCTTCGTTATAACTCTGTTTTAACCCGTTCAAGCGGCCACGTTTTCGTTTTAAAGTATATTTTCTGAATATCTAGCCCAAAATATTTTACAAACTGTCGGATTTTCCAGATTTCATAAATAAGATCAGACCACTATATAAAGTTGTCGAAATGAGTTTTTCTCGCGCAAAACCTATTCTAACCAATTCAAAACAACTCCGAAGCTATCCAAATCCTACCATACACCTTCTTAGGGTGTCATGGGTTCCTAGACATCATCAAAACTAATATATAACAAGGAGTAATTATAGGATGGATTATATATATTTAACACATAAAAACCTTAAAAACCTTAAAAATGGTATAAACATCATGAGACTTGCATGTTTCTCAAATAAAATGATATGACCATAAAAATGAATGTGAAATAAAAATATGAATATGAATGCTTACTAGTGATATGATGAGGTTTAAGGACAAAAGGTTTTTCCTAATCACTTGAGGTTTGTATTACAAAACCTTTGCAACAAATGATACTAGTGTATATTAAAACTTGTCTTGAAAACTTGAAGATGTTCCTTCCTCTTGGTCCTTGGCTGCCGAATATTTAGAGAGAAAAGAGAAGGAAATATTTGATCTTTTGTTTACAAATGAAAGAAATGAAGTGAAATGGTGAAATGAGATATAGTATAATACATTTACTTGGGATATTTTGCAAATATCATTGTGACTCACCCCTTGTGTCGACAAGGGGTGCTAGTCACCTTTGTTTATGTTTTTTTTTTTTTTTTTTTTTAATTGTATAAGTGTAAGATTACTTGTAAGAGATTTGAAGTTAAGTGATAACTTGTAGTCATTTGTAAATATTTAGGGTAGCGTTAGATAAAAATAAATTTTCACGAGTCAAGATAAAATATATTAAGGTCATAAAAATTATAAAAATACATTTCTTACAAGAATTGAGTGAATAAATATTTATCGTGTTGAGTTTACGAAAACCGTCGTAAATATTTATACCTAACAATTTATATACAAAATAAATTGAAAACATCGGTTAAATTAATAATATAATTTTTATAGTCTTAAAATGAGTATAAAAATATATTATGATTATTTTTGGTAGTGTCGGATAAATGTTTCAAAATAATGTTTACGCGATAGCGTTTATTTAATAGGAAAATAAACGTTTAATTGAAAAATGCAAATTCATGCATGAACCGATATGAAATGTTGTTATTGATGATATGTAGACTAAATCTAGTCTTTATGACATGTCCTCGATGAAATGTTCATGAATTCGCAGCTAAACCATTTAGGTTACGCGAATTTGATACTCGTAAACGTAATTTACGATAAATGATGAAATAGTGAAACTTTTAAAGTTTGTAAAATGACCTGAAATTACGAGTTGTCACATTCGCCCAACCAAAAGGAATTCATCCCTGATTCAGTCCATTTAGGTTCTACAATGGTACTTTGTGAAAGGTGAGGATATTTGAGTCGGCATTGACGCATAGCGTTTATTTAATAGGAAAATAAACGGTTAATTGAAAAATGCAAATTCATGCATGAACCGATATGAAATGTTGTTATGATGATATGTAGACTAAATCTAGTCTTTATGACATGTCCTCGATGAAATGTTCATGAATTCGCAGCTAAACCATTTAGGTTACGCGAATTTGATACTCGTAAACGTAATTTACGATAAATGATGAAATAGTGAAACTTTTAAAGTTTGTAAAATGACCTGAAATTACGAGTTGTCACATTCGCCCAACCAAAAAGGAATTCAGTCCCTGAATTCAGTCCATGTTAGGTTCTACAATGTTACTTTGTGAAAAGGTGAGGATATTTGAGTCGCATTGGGTCGTCCAAATGTTTTTCTGAATCGTACCACGCCTTTTCAAGACGGAACTTTGAACATAAATTTGTTGCCAACTTAAAATTCTAATGGTTTGCGACTTATGGAACATACTTCCAAAATTTTGTGTTGTATATCAACGTAGCTTATCTAGCTATGTATTGTTATTTGTAACTGATTTTTGATTTGTACGATTACTTTGTTGTTTCATGAATGAGTCATTGACTAGTGAGTTGGACTTTCCTGATTTTTGGCCAGTGAATAAGTGATTGACACCTCGACCATAGAGTGCATCAATTGGTGTAGTCAACATGTTCAGGTGCTAACTATTGTTGTAAAGTAACTTGTTTGATGAAGAATGATTTGCCTAACCATTTCTAGGAATTCATACATGCCTTGAGTATATTTCTAAGGTTCGGATTGTTCTCTCGCTTTGACCATTGAGATGAGGATAATGGGCAGTGTTAATGTCCAAATGAATTCCAAAGGAATCTTAAAATGATTGCCAGAAGCCTAAGGTGAATCGAATAGCTTATAATAGGTACAACTGGAATTGATACCACGTATCTCATGCCAAATTTCAAAATGGTAAATCTTTCGAAAAGGACCTTATTGAAAAGAATAGATTATGGGTAACAATTGTAATTCCTCGCGTTTCTTGTCCTAGCGAATGTCATGACTTGAATCTTACTTGCCTAAGGTGTTTAGTCTCCATGACTAAAATGTTTATTGTTTGCTTATCGAAGTGTTTCCATTCTCTATGTTGTAAAGGCACAAAACCTTAAATGTTTAAGTGATATGGTGTAGTGGTTGATTGTCAAGATTTGTTCCGATATTGAGCGCTTCTAAAATAGTTCATCACATAGGTTGTTATCATGCTAGCCAGAAAATAGGTTTTAGCTCATACCATGTCGAAGAATGTTTGTTCTAATTTCACTTGTAGATGGATAGTCATTGATTGTTCGATATGTTTAAACCTGTTGTATCTCTTAATATGAAAGTGAGGTTATCCGTAATTTCTAGAGAACACAATGCCTTAGGGGAAGTTTATATCGATAACCTTAACTTAACCAAATTTTCCTTTAAGGGAAACTCATTGTAGGGAAGTTCACATATTGTTAAGGCCGTGTTTAGTGAAATGTTCTGTAGTCTCATTTAGAAGACTTGATTTATCCCTATAGTGTTGCTTAGTGTGTATTCGCTTCGTATCAAATCTTGTAACTCGGTCTAGCTAGTACTTTTGAAATGATATATTTTGGCTTCTAGTCCAAAATAGTGGTTCAGAATGTCTCGTGATGTCTTAAGATTTTTGTTGAGTTTTGAAACGTCTTACTATATACTTCTAGTCCTTGTTAGTATTTCTGAAATCCTTATATTGTTTTCTCGTATCTAGGAATCCTCCTCGTAGATAGTATAGAAAGTCTTTCCTAAAAAGGTCACTGGTAAAGTTTCAACTTATCGGTTGAGTGAGTGATAAATGGCGTAGGTTTCTGTAGAGTGTTAACAAAAAGGAATGCTTATGCACAATTTATCTGATTACAAAGCCTTGCTTTTGAGTGAAGATTGTTTTAAGAGATTTGAAATGATGCTTGTTACTTTCATGACATAATTCTTCCTGAACTATACATAGGTGATCAGGCCATGTATAATTGAGGACAAATGATGTGATGCTTGGTTTTGTTGAATTGGTATTATGTTCCTCCGAAGTTTTAGATGGTATTCAACGTTTTGTTTTGTAAGATAATGGCTCAAAAATTTTTCAAAGTAACATGAGAATCGTTTCGCATGATGGTATTAAATAATTGATAAAATGACTGAAAGCCAATTGATAAGTTGGTAATAAAACAACTTGCGTTAAAACTTTATGAAATAATGTTTCTAAGATGGTGATAAAATAGCTCGAAATAAAATCAAGTGAAATAATTTCATGTAATAGTAGCAGAATAACTTGGAATAAAATTTGTTGAATGGTTTTGTAGGATACATGGGAGAACCTCATCGAGTAGTAATAGTCTCCTAATTGGTCAGGAATAAAGTTGGCCTAACCCCTAGTAAGATAGTGAGGTATCATCGCGAAATGATGGGAAATTGGGCAATTGGAATAGGGAATGAAATAAACAAAGGGTGTGATTATCGTGAAGATAATAAATGATAAAGATTACATTAGCTAGAAAGGTACTTATTATCGGTTCCTGTCGGTGATCTAATCATGCCTCAAGTGTAGGAGTAGTAGGCTGTCTAGCAACAACAACTTTGAAACTCTCACAATCCTCAAATCTATAAGATAGTGTAGTTTCTGTAGTCTTAGTGGTAAATGGTAATGGTGTGTTAAATCATGCACGCTTCCCAAGCTGCAAGTCAGATGCATGAGTATCGTGTATGAGATGTGATGGTACGGATGGTGCTCAAAATGATAATGATGAAAATGATAACAATGATGATAATGAAAATCCTTGTGGTGAGTTAAGAAAATAGGTTCATTAGGACTAAGCCTATAAGTTCTACCAAATGGTATGATCTGTCCCAACTGAATGATAAAAATTGTCCTGATCCTACAGTGAATCAATGGTGATCGTAAAGGTGTAGGTGTAACTTCGTCCTCCTAAAAGAGTTCAGTCTCCTCATCTGATGTTATCGGTGTTGAGTCAACTGATGTTAAAATTTGTGATAGGGAATGACAGGGCATTCTCCATGTCAAAGTGATGTGAGTATGATGGGATGGGTATCTGAAGGCATCTATGTGACAATCGATTTTGAAATGAAAGTAAATAACTCGCAAAATGTGCGTATGAAACCGCATGTATAGTGACTATGCACTTATGATGAAATGATGAGATGCTATGATGATGTAGTTATAGTCTAGGGTCAATGATGCAACCTAGTTCTCTATAACCGAAGCTCTGATGCCAATCTGTCACACCCCCAAATTACCTGTTTTGTAGCGGAATGGAATTCCTGGGGATAGACTGTTATAGCATCACAATCACAGTTATATTGAACGACCTAAAGTGTCGTTTGAAAAGAACATCGTTTGATATATTAAAAACATTCAGAGTTTACAAGATAGGTCCCAAATGAAAGTTACTAGGTACGGAAATAATTTGATACAATCCAAACGATGTTTTATAATGCATAAAACCATGTGAGACGCGTCGTCGCCGCGACTCTATGATAAGTCCCTATGAATGCCATGATGAATATGCCTTAGCTACCTGAAAATACATTGCTAAAAGTGTCAACACAAAGGTTGAGTGAGTTCATAGAGTTGTTGAAAATGTTAAATACGACTACCACAAGTATAAATTATGTATGACAATGTCGTCACAAAAATGATACAATTGCTATAAGTCCATGACATCG
>BPTQ01000006.1:197596800-197616647 GCA_019973895.1 Chrysanthemum seticuspe | reverse complement strand
GCGTTTTTTTTTGAGCCGGATTTTTCTGGTTTGCAATTGTAAAAGACGGTTTTTAAAAATTTTGTCAAAAATAGCAGCTTTCAACATAAAAGTGTTCAATTCTTATATCTTTGGTTCAATAATAGTATTGATCAATGTATAATTTAATTTTTTGAAGTAAGTTGGAAGACTTATCACAAAAGCGTTCATTGCCTTTTTACTGGTAAAATGGAAAAAGGCGGCTAAAATTGGTTTGGAGTAAAAACTGGTACAATTATTCAATACTAGTGATCATTAGCTGCTCTTGAACATTTTTGATCTATAAACGATTTCTGTACTATTTGAACATTGAACATAAATGTTTTGTATACAACATAGATGATTCACGATGTTATGATCCCTCGAAGTACACTCCCCAAAGTAAACTCATTTTGCATAGCTGTTTACCGACCTAAATACTAAATTTCACAGGATCGATGAGCTTGTAAATGATGTACAGGAGACTTAATACTACCAGGCTTGTCATCATGCTATAGATACTTGATTTTTTTAAAATCTTAATATGAGTATTAAAATATATTGGAATAATTTTTGGAAGTATCGGGTCAAATGTTCAAAAATAATGTTTACGCGATAACGTTTGTTTAATAAGAAAATAACGTTTAATGAAAAAATGCAAAACCATGTACGAATCGTTATGAAATGCTGAATGTGGAATATGAGAAATGACCGGAAATTGCGAATTGTGACAGGAAAACATAAACCAGCCTATATACGTCTCTATGTTGATCATGATGTAGTCATTTATAGTTTGTTGCTTATAGTAACAGTTTAGTATGTGAAAACGTATTTAGTTCATAGATATCGTACTACTGTTCGGACCATCATAATTCAGAGGACATGTAGTAAATGTTCGAGTAGCTAGGACACTTTAAATCATAAATCCAGCCATTTGTCGATACGTTTTACTCAAATGAAACCCCTCACATGAAGCTCCCTAGTATTGTAGCACTTAGTAGATACAACATATGTTTTGTAAATACAAGTTACAAGTTTATCATGTCTTTAGCAAATATCTAGTTTTTACAAGTTCTCGTCGATTACTAGTGATCATAACTTATTAACATGGTCAAAAATGAGGTTTGGTTAAAATCGGCGGAAAAAGGTAAAATGGTCATTTTTCCGTTACTTGCGAAAACACTATTCAGAAGGTTGAATGAAGTTTTTTAATTTAATATGTAACTAGTTATGATAATAACTTGGTTTCTATATTCTTAACTTGTGAAAATACAACTTTCGACGATAAAAACTGTTTTAAAAATTTTTGGCAGAAAATGTTAACGTTTGGTCTTTTTAGGCCGAGTTTTTTTTTGCGGTAGATGTAAAACATCGTTTCGGACAACTTTCTTGTTTTAACATTTTGATGATTCTGAGCAGAAGTGCCTCTAATTTTTTTAGCAGATTCGATAGTAAGCTATTTCGGCGTTTCTAGGTTTTGCTAACTTCTCTTTACCATAACTTTTGACTCGTTTGTTCGTTTCGGGTGATTCAAGTTGCTATGTTCTCCTTTTTATCTTGTCTACAATAATATGTAAATTACCAAGTCTATATGTAGTTGGTTTTAATGGCTTAAAATATGTAGAATATGACTAGTTTGTTACTTTACGACAATATGTGAATTAAAAACATGTGATTAAGTATGTGTACATCATGAATCAACATAGTAACCATATATATAGCATGTAGTTGACAATATTAGGAATGATAAACATGAGATAATGGAGTGATGGTGGTGATTAGTTGCTTACAACTTTTGGCTTTCAATCAAGAAAGGAGTAACTAGTAAGGATTAGGACTTTGATTGAGCACTTAGGACTTTGATAGAGCAAGCTTTCCCCACCTTGGCACCCTTCTACACTACTTGTATTCTTTAAAGAATGGTGATGAAGTTTTAAGTGACTTGAGTGGATCAAAACTCAAGAGAAATCACTTAACTAGCTAAGGTTTTGATGTAGTAAACTTCTTACTTGAACTTCTTATCTAACTTGGAATACTTAGCTCTTGGAAAATCAACAATGGAAGGTGTGTCTTGGGGTGGATATGGACGGAAAAACACAAGGGGAGGGGGGTTTTTATACTCAAGTAAGGAGGTTAGTTTGGAAGACTTGTCAAAGCTTTCTAAGGAAGCTTTAACACATGTAATCATCCTAGACTTCAAGGTATAAGATCAAGACACACCCTAGGTGACTCACCCCCCTAAGAGGAGGTCATAATGGGAATAGGTGGCTAGGTGATGAGTCTTGGTCTTATCTTGGTTTTAGAATGTGTTTTGGTTACGTTAAATGCCAACCGTAAGTTGTTAAGCGATAAAACGTAAAACCGGGTATCGTAAAAATAAGAAACTTGCAGGAATGATGAAACTCATCATTATACTCCATATAAAAATACAAAATGAGTGATAAGTCTCATTTGGTGCTAAAACGCTGTTTAAAGCTCGAAATGCGGGTCAAAAACGCGTAATTCGCGTAAAACGCAGAACTGGAAAACGTAAAATTCCAAAACTTTTGGAATTGTCGTAAAATGGTAGAATTACATATTTCTAATGTTTACAGTGTTTTATGGACATATCAGGATGCCTGAATGACGTTTAAACCCTAAGGTAATTCTCAGACACGGTTTTGTGAAATCGGTTCTGTATGGATTCAATGTACGTCGTCAGGACGACTTGTCGAGTTTCATTTATCTTGTCATGATAGTAAAATAAAAATAAAAAATTTATGGGATGAATAGTGAAAGTGAATAGTAAATTTTCAAAAATGAAAAGGTAACCTGAAAATGCGGGTAGTTACAGTCTTCCCCTGTTAGAGAAATCACGTCCTCGTGATTTAATTGTTACTTGATGGTGATGTTCCTATGAAAAGATGGGGGTACTTCCGACGCATTTGGTCTTCTCGTTCCATGTATATTTTGGACCACGTCGGGAGTTCCAACGAACTTTGACAATTGGTATGCGACTCTGTTTTAGTTGTTTGACCTCTCGGTCCATGATCTCCACAGGTTGTTCAATGAAGTGTAGATCGTTGCTGAGTTTGGGTTCATCGAGTGGAATAAAAAGTGATTCATCGGATAAATATTTCTTTAAGTTAGATACATGAAAAGTGGGATGTACATTACTGAGTTCCGATGGAAGCATAAGTTTGTACGCCACTGGACCAACCCTAGCTAGGATTTTGAATGGACCTATGTATCTTGGGTTTAGTTTTCCAGGTTTACTGATGCAGGATTTCTGACCAGGTTTTACATTTATAGTAACTCGTCTACCTATGACCTACCTAATGCACTAACGGGCAGTGTACCCGGTCGCAGGTAGTGAGGGAATGGTAAGACCGAGGTCGTCCCAAGAACGGTTGATTCCTAACTATCTAATTAATTAAATTAGTCAAATAAATAAGTTTTAGTGTAAGGATTGATAATATTTAAAGTGTCACGTGATCAATACGGTTGGTTCTCTGGTAAACAAGCTAATGGGAACGATAGTGATGCAATTCTTAAACCGAGTTAATCCACAAGTGAATAAGTCGATAGACTCCTTTGGTCAATTCGCCTACCCTATGGTTCTTAGAATCCTCACCAAGATGAACAGGTCACCCGGGATCATTCGGCAATCTAATAGCAGTCATTAAAAGTCGGTCGTTTACCATCGCATTACATGGGTTCTAAATGTCACTAGATTCTTGTTTCAAGTGGGGTTAAAGTCGAGAGGACAACATTTGGTCAATTCGCCTTAACCTATCAGCAAAGATGCCACCACAGGAGAAGTCAGGTGTCCCTTCATAAGTCCTGTTGTTCCTGGTCCCATAAGCCAAGTCATTAAGTTCCGCTACATGCTAGATTTATAATAGTGAGTGCCCGGCCGTTATGAACTTAGACACTCACCCCCTAATTCTTAAGTTCATCGAAACGGTAGGTGATCAGTTGGTCAAATCGCACAAGTAGAAAGGGTCGTCAGTTGGTCATATCTTACCCTTCCCGTCTCAGTCCGCTCACCTATGGTCAGTTGGTCATATCTCCTAGGCAATTGGCCTCTACCGCCATTCAAAACTACCGAAACAAGGGTAGCTACCAATAAACTATGCATGCATACACTAGAAACAATTAATTAACGCAAAAGCATTAATAATAAAAAAAATCTAAACTAGGCCAAGACCTAATTTCCACATCTCCAAAATACCCTAGTGGAATGACAAATATAATTACCATGTAAAATAATAAATAAATGAAGAGGTAATATCAAATAATTAATTGACTAATAATAAATTAATAATCAATTAAATAGAACACAATAAGAATTAATTCGCCAACAATTATATTGAGAATCAAAATTATAATTAACAATAATGAAACCAAAATAATAAAATAAGTCAGAAAATAATTACATATCATGCCGAAGATAATGCTACCGATCCCCTAGTTGAGTACCGGGCAAAACCTCAAAGGGTTTGCCCCTAAAAGAACCGGGATGGGATCCTCTCAAGTTACTTGACTCAAGTCGGAGCAATATGAGCCATTAGATTTGATCCAATGGCTCAAATCAAAAGAACTTCTTTTGATTTGAGCCATTGGATCAAATCCAATGGCTCATAATGCCCCAACTTGAGTCAAGTTGTGCTTACAACTTGACAGGATACTTGTCCAAAAGAACCGGACAGTGTGCTGCTCTTTTCTTTTCTTGCTTCTGCCGTACAGTGCCTTACCACAATTGATGAGATCAAATGACATATCTTGTCAAGTATATATAGTAGTATTATTAGGGCATTATGCAACTTGGGCCCGGGCTTTTAATAATTACGGCGTAACTAAATTAATAAGTTACGCCGTAACTCCTTGTAGCTTCATATAAAATAGCCGCATTTAATTATTTACGGCGTAATTGAATTATAATTACGCCGTAGCCTTCGAAACTTTGCGCCCAAGTAATTAATTACTGCGTAACTAGTCCATCAGGTTACGCCGTAATCCTGCGTTATCTCATATTTATCCGATCCGAAATAATATCTACGGCGTAACTAATTCCATATTACGCCGTAACCTTCATAAAATAATTACGACGTAATCAAAAGAATTGGTTACGTCGTATCATTCAAAGCTTCATATTTACGCCGTAACCTTATTAAGCAGTTACGGTGTAACCTTCACAAATAATTCATAAGCCTTTGTAAATCAATCTGCAGAATATATATTTGGCCTTTTCTTACATCATTTCCGCTCCAACGCCTCATTTATCCTGAAATGCAATTATGAACGAATTAAGTACCATATTAAAACAAATGAGGCCATAAACACGGGAATTTGATATATGAAAGATCAGGCTAACTTGATGTTATCAAATATCCCCCCACTTGAATCCTACTTGTCCTCAAGTAGACCCTTTAAATAATTCTTAAAAAGATATCTCCCAAGATTAATTGGAAGATACGAGTCTAAAAATCACCTAAGCTAGAAAATTCCAAACCGAGCACCTCACGAAAATAGAAAATTGAAATCACACTCTCTCTCATAATTCACGTGTTTAATATTTTTGGGTGATCACTCAATTGCTCGGTCATGACGAGTATTCTATCATAGGCTTGGCAAAGATACTAATCTCCACCACTAGAGTCTATAGATTCAGCTATTCTAAAAGGCAATGGGTTGACACAACATAGGCTTATTGGTTTAATTTGTCATTACTAACGAGCTACGGCGAAGGGGACAAAACCAATGATACATGACCAAATCCATGGCCAAGACACCAATGATTGCTCGCTTCCTCACCTAAACTCGATTCATGACTAATGGTAGGATAAGACATGGGAAAACATTTAATTGGTGTAAATAAAAAGACACGAAATAAATAGATTCCTAAGTCCATAGTCGCCCCACCACTAGTCGCATTCAATCCCATAGTAAAAATCGAGGGTCAAGAGTCAAGGGGTCTTTAATACACGAGTCAATGCATATAAAAAGTAGCGTAGTGCCTCATAATCTCCATAAACTTAGGAAAATAAGATGCATTAACTCGGCCTTCATCATCAATGAAAAAAGAATGTGCTATATAAAAAAATTTAAAATTTGGCTAATTTTAGCACATTTTCTACCAAAAAATAATAAAATCAACCATTTCTATCTCCCATCCCCCCACTTGAAATGTACAATCCCCCATTGTAGGAAAATTGATTAAAATTTGAAAGGCGAGATAGAAATGTTCGGGTTTCTAATTTTATCTGTAAGACAAAATGGATATGTAAAAATTTGCGCCTAGTTGAACAAGGCGAGAATACTTAACACAATACGACACATAAGCTGATTTATATTACGATCAGCAATAAACAACTAATAAAATCTTGCTTGCATTCTTTTTTTTTCACACATTTTCTTTTTCATCATTTTTTATTTGATGCAAGACAAGGTATACATGAATAAAAATAAAAACAATACGAACATATAAAGCATCCCCCCACTTGAGATCAACTATCATTTAAACCCGATTTTCTTCCAAAACCCTTTATTCAAAACCCATGACTTTCACTAGTGGAACCAAAATTAACCAACAGCGCCCGGACCATGGACATAAGAAACTACATGGTAGGCTAGGCGATAGGTGTAACGAAACAATATATATTGGGTGAACAAAATGAAAGGAAAGGCTCTGAAGAGTATATCTAGGGGTATCTTGCACTAATGATGAGTGCAACAAAAAGGGTTTAACAGGGGGATTGACTGATCGATGTGAAAAGTCAATAAGCACAATACATATATGGGCTATTTGGGTTTAATCCTAAAATTGCCTTATATCCTAGCTGCACCGATCACACCAAGTTACCCTAGTGTAATGCTCATGATAATGGTCTCGAAAAGATATGAAAGGCCAATTTCTAAAGTCTACTACAGCGATCGGCACACTCATTTTTATGGTATTATGTATAAGGGGAAAACGGAAAGGCTTATCCTCACACAATGGAAATATAGGGTAGGTGTGCTCAGTCTAGATTAATCCAGTTAAGTAACGAAAAACATGTCAAAATTTTATTAATGAAACACTTTTCATCAAAAACTAGAAAAACAAGGGCAAGTAAAATCAAATGGGTGTCTATGTCTAATCCCTTCCCCCCACTTGGGTCATACTTAAACATACAAATGAAAGATAAAAAGGGTTAGAATTGAAACGGAAAACTCCCCTAGATTTTCTCGGTATGAAAAATAATGCATGTTCAAAAACATGCTCCAAATGTGCCTCATCGAGCAACATCCATCTTCACATCAATACTCCTTCCAAACACCATAACACTCAACTAGGACGGACAAAAATTGTTCTCTTGCCGCCAATCATAGCTCCATAATTCATCAATTTGTATTGCTGCAAGAAAAACTAATACCAAAAAGCATAATTCCTGGATAAAAAGCAAAAATAGCACGAAATAAAAACAAAATAAAACCTAACTCACTTTCGTAGGAATCACGGTTGCATTTAGCACATGCAACAAGCCTTTTAAACCCCTCGGTGTCCCGAGTGGACGAGTGAAGTCTCGTGAGGGTTTACAGGGAACACACCCACAAAGTTCATTTAATTACTAATACAAGGTTATGTAAATGTTTTGAAACTGTTTTTATTAAAAAAATTCATATCAGAGGATAGTTACGGCGTAACTGGATCGGCCCAGTTACGGCGTAGGTGAGTTGACTTAATAAAATATTTACCAGGAAGGGATTACGGCGTAACTGGATCGGCCCAGTTACGACGTAATAAGAAAGCTCGAGAAAGAAGATACATAGAACATGGATGTTACGGCGTAACTAGATCGGCCTAGTTACGGCGTAGTTAGAATGAAGTGGGCAGATGGCCTTACTGATAGCCAGTTACGGCGTAAATGGATCGGCCCATTACGCCGTAATTACTTTCTGATGTTGTTGTGCCCACAGTGTCAACTTCTTCCTACGTGATCAAGAGGAGTTATCGGAACTCCTATCATCTATCTTTGGTCTTTATACCTGCAAACGAGATAAACAAAATATGCCAAACCAACTACAAATCCTAAAAACCACAAAAATATCCAACAAGGTCTAAGAAATAAAATCAAAAACTAAATCTAGGATAGGGACGGGTAGTCTCCCGACGAGCACTTTTCTTTAACTTCCTTGAGTCTTTAAGTTAGATTCCTGCAACAATCATCAACGGGGATCCATTGGACGTCTCCAATCATGTCCATTGCTCAACTAATCTCGACTTAAGATCTTGTCGAGATTTCCTCCACTTGTTCTTTTTGTACCTGCACAAAAACACTACCAGTGCATTAAATGTGTAAAATAATTTCATAAGCAACAAGTGAGGATAATTACAGATGTTTCAGACTTGGTTACGTCGTAATACTATTAACAACTACGCCGTAACTTCAGTCTGAAAGAAACCTGATATAATATAAGAATAGATTACGCCGTAACCATGGCAAAGGTTACGTCGTAATCTCAAGACAGAAGACATAATTGTAGAACAATATTAAACAAACATCCAAAAATACGAAGACCGTTCCCCGGCAGCGGCGCCAAAAACTTGATGCAGGATTTCTGACCAGGTTTTACATTTATAGTAACTCGTATACCTATGGCCTACCTAATGCACTAACGGGCAGTGTACCCAGTCGCATGTAGTGAGGGAATGGTAAGACCGAGTACGTCCCAAGAACGGTTGATTCCTAACTGTCTAATTAATTAAATTAGTCAAATAAATAAGTTTTAGTGTAAGGATTGATAATATTTAGAGTGTCACGTGATCAATAGGGCTGGTTCTCTGGTAAAAAAGCTAATGGGAACGATAGTAATGCAATTCTTAAACCGAGTTCATCCACAAGTGAATAAGTCGATAGACTCCTTTGGTCAATTCGCCTTCCCTATGGTTCTTAGAATCCTCACCAAGATGAACAGGTCACCCAGGATCATTCGGCAATCTAATAGCAGTCATTAAGAGCCGGTCGTTTACTATCGCATTAAATGGTTTCTAAATGCCACTAGATTCTTGTTTCAAGTGGGGTTAAAGTCGAGAGGACAACATTTGGTCAATTCGCCCTAACCTATCAGCAAAGATGCCACCACAGGAGAAGTCAGGTGCCCTTCATAAGTCCTGTTGTTCCTGGTCCCCTAAGCCAAGTCATTAAGTTCCGCTACATGCTAGATTTATAATAGTGAGTGCCCGGTCGTTAGGAACTTAGACACTCACCCCCTAATTCTTAAGTTCATCCAAACGGTAGGTGATCAGTTGGTCAAATCGCACAAGTAGAAAGGGTCGTCAGTTGGTCATATCTTACCCTTCCCGTCTCAGTCCGCTCACCTAGGGTCAGTTGGTCATATCTCCTAGGGAATTGGCCTCTACCGCCATTCAAAACTAACGAAACAAGGGTAGCTATCAATAAACTATGCATGCATACACTAGAAACAATTAATTAATGCAAAAGCATTAATAATAAAAGAATCTAAACTAGGCCAAGACCTAATTTTCACATCTCCAAAATACCCTAGTGGAATGACAAATATAATTACCATGTAAAACAATAAATAAAGAAAGACGTAACATCAAATCATTAATTGACTAATAATAAATTAATAATCAATTAAATAGAACACAATAAGAATTAATTCGCCAACAACTATATTGAGAATCAAAATTATAATTAACAATAATGAAACCAAAATAATAAAATGAGTCGGAAAATAATTACATATCGTGCTAAAGATAATGCTATCGATCCCCTAGTTGAGTACCGGAGCAAAACCCCAAAGGGTTTGCCCCTAAAAGAACCGGACAGTGTGCTGCTCTTTTCTTTTCTTGCTTTTGCCGTACAGTGCCTTACCACAATTGATGAGATCAAATGACATATCTTGTCAAGTATATATAGTAGTATTATTAGGGCATTATGCAACTTGGGCCCGGGCTTTTAATAATTACGGCATAACTAAATTAATAAGTTACGCCGTAACTTCTTGTAGCTTCATATAAAATAGCCGCATTTAATTAATTACGGCGTAATTAAATTATAATTACGCCGTAGCCTTCGAAACTTTGCGCCCAAGTAATTAATTACGGCGTAACTAATCCATCAGGTTACGCCGTAATCCTTCGTTATCTCATATTTATCCGATCTGAAATAATCTCTACGGCGTAACTAATTCCATGTTACGCCGTAACCTTCATAAAATAATTACGACGCAATCAAAAGAATTGGTTACGTCGTATCCTTCAAAGCTTCATATTTACGCCGTAACCTTATTAAGCAGTTACGGCGTAACCTTCACAAATAATTCATAAGCCTTTGTAAATCAATCTGCAGAACATATATTTGGCCTTTTCTTACATCATTTCCGCTCCAACGCCTCATTTATCCTGAAATGCAATTATGAACGAATATGAACGAATTAAGTACCATATTAATACAAATGAGGCCATAAACACGGGAATTTGATATATAAAAGATCAGGCTAATTTGATGTTATCATTTACCGAATCGTATGACACCTTTCCAATGTGAGACTTTCAGCATAACCTTGTCTCCAACTTGGAATTCCAAAGGTTTGCGCCGTGTATCGGCATAACTTTTCTGTCTATCTCTTGCTTTTCGTAACTGATTCTTGACTTGTATGATTTTCTCTGTTGTTTCACTAATAAGTTCTGGACCAGTGAGTTGAACATCCCCCACTTCGGCCTAACAGACAGGCGATCGACACTTTCGACCGTAAAGTGCTTCAAGTGGAGTTGTCTTGATACTAGCGTGATAACTGTTATCGTAGGAGAATTCGACCAATGGTAAATGATTATCCCATCCTTTTCCAAAGTCGATTATACAAGCTCGAAGCATGTCTTCCAGCGTTTGAATGGTTCGTTCACTCTGACCATCGGTTTGAGGATGATACGTTGTACTCATGTCTAGGTTTATTCCGAAGGCGTCTTAGAGTGACTGCCAGAAGTTTGAAGTAAATCTACCATCTCGGTTAGATATGATAGATATTGGTGCACCATGTTTTGAGACTATTTCTTTAATGTAAAGTAGAGTCAACTAATCCATCTTGTAAGTCTCTTTGATTGGTATAAAGTGTGCGGATTTTGTTAGACGATCAACTATGACCCAGATGGAGTCATAACCGTTGGATTTCTTTGGGAGTTTAGTGATAAATACCATTGTGATTCGTTCCCATTTCCATATCGTAATCTCTGGTTGTTGTAAGAGACCAGATGGTTTTTGGTGTTCAGCCTTCACTTTGGAACAAGTAAGGCATTTACTGACGTAGGTGGCAATGTCGACTTTCATGTTTGGCCACCAGTAGAGTAGTTTTAGATCATGATACATCTTATCAGATCCTGGATGTATGGAATATTTGGATTTGTGGGATTCATGCATGATTAAGTCTCGTAGGCCACCATAAAGTGGTAACCAACTTCGTCCTTGTAAGCATAAATTTCCGTCGGAACGGGTTTCAAATTTCTTATGTATCATACCGTCCAATTTATCCTTCTTAATGTCTTGTTGTTTCACCGCTTCGGCTTGAGCATTGAGTATTTGAGCAGGGAAATTTGAATTGATGGTTAGGACTAAAGCTCGAACTCGTAGAGGTTTAACCCTTTCCTTCGGCTTAGGGCATCTGCTACTACGTTGGCTTTTCCTGGATGATAGCGAATGTTGTAATCATAATCACTCAGCAGTTCCAACCATCTTCGTTGCCTCATGTTTAATTCCTTTTGATCGAGAATGTGTTGGAGACTTTTGTGGTCGGTAAACATAGTACATATAGTACCGTATAGATAATGTCTCCATATTTTTAGTGCAAAGACTACTGTTCCTAACTCCAAGTCATGAGTATTGTAGTTTTCTTCATGTTTCTTGAGTTGTCGTGAAGCATAAGCCATGAAATTTTCTCGTTGCATTAGTATGGCTCCTAAACCTTGGTACGAAGCATCGCAATAGACTACAAAATCTTCGATCCCATCTGGCAATGCTAGAATAGGGGCACTACAAAGTTTTTGTTTTAGGATTTGGAAACCTTCTTATTCATCTTCGTTCCAAATGTACTTTTTGTTTTTCTGAGTTAGCTTAGTCAAAGGTTTGGCTATTAAGGAAAACCCCTCAATAAACATTTGATAATAATCGGCCAAACCTAGAAATTGATGAATTTCTGTAGGTGTCGTAGGTGTTGGCCAATCCTTGATAGCCTAAATTTTAGCGGGATCAACATGCAAACTTGTGCTATTGATGACATGCCCAAGCAATTGTACCGAACGAATCCAAAATTCGCATTTTGAAATTTCGCATACAATTTCCCTTCCTTGAGTAATTCTAAAATTGTTCTCAGGTGTTCTTTGTGTTCTTTTTCATTTTTTTGAGTAGATGAGGATATCACCGATGAATACAATCACGAATTTGTCAAGATATGGCTTACACACTCGATTCATGAGATCCATGAATACTGCCGGTGCGTTAGTCAACCCAAATGGCATTACTTGGAATTCGTGATGACCATATCGTGTTCTAAAGGCTGTTTTCGGAATATCTTCCTCACGAACCTTAAATTAATGGTAACCCGATCGAAGGTCTATTTTTGAGTAATAGGTCGAACCTTGTAGTTGGTCGAATAGATCGTCGATACTGGGTAAAGGGTATCAGTTCTTTATGGTTAATTTGTTTAGTTCATGATAGTCGATACACATTCGTAACGATCCATCTTTCTTTTCCATGAACAAGACGGGAGCTCCCCAAGGTGAGAAACTAGGTTGGATAAACCCCTTGTCCGAAAGTTCATGTAGTTGATTGGCCAGTTCTTGCATCTCGGATGGTGCTAGTCTGTAGGGTGCGTGTGCCACTGGCACCGCTCCTAGCATTAAATCAATTTGAAACTCTAATTGGCATGATGGTGGGAGTCCGGGTAAGTCTTCAGGGAAAACTTCAGGAAATTCACGAGCGATAGGAACGTCTTCACGACGTTTTTCTTCGGATTCCTTCTCGGTAACATGGGCTAGAAATATTGTTGTTCCCTATTCACTATCGTATAAAATAGTTAATTATTAAAAACATATAATAGTGAATCAATGAATGAAGTAAGATGTAAGCAAAACATACTGATAAATTTTCAACATAATATTCTTTATTAGAAATCAATAAAAAAAAATACATTACCCAAGTACTTGCGGAATAGTACTTGGGATTGAAATGAAATAGGGTTGGTACTCCTCACTAAGCTCAGGCTAAGTCTGAGCACAACTACTATGAAACTACTGAGCTATCTCAGGGACTGAGTTGTATTTGGAGGAGTGAAAGATGGTTTGTGTGTGTGTGTGTTTTTACAATTCACAAGATTAAATCTTTCACTCCATCTCTTATGCTATTTATACAAGTATGAGTATTAAATTTATCCTAAGTGACAAACTGACATTTTACAGAAGACAAAATACTGATGTATTTTATCTCTGTTTACAAAGACTATATTAAGTAAGAGACAAGACTGCTTTCCATAAGTCAGTGATGACACTGAGCCTGATAATTTTTCATTCAGGGAAAGTTGACTTTGGTTGATAAGGACTTCGTCTTATCTGATTCAAACTTGTCCCGCCTTGTCCCGCTCATTCTTCAGTCTTTATTGCCTTCAGTCTTCTACTTCAGTTTGTCTTCCGTGTAAGTGGTTGGTGAGAAGTTTAGGGATTCAGTGAGTTATTGTCATTATTCACTCAATCCACCTTCTCCTTCTTGACTCAGTCTTCACCCCTTAAGTTCCGCCTTACTGAGTGGAGAGACTTCTTCTTCGCCTCTTACTGAGTATCCTGAAGATAGCTCACTGAGAGACTATGCACTCAGTGACCTGTTAGTGTTTAATGGTCTAAACACTTAGGGTATTTTCTATTCAAATCCTAGATTCAAGGGGTTTGGGTATTTACTGAACCCAACAGCCTTCCCCTATTTGGATATACAAATAGCCTAAGTGTTTGATCAGTATAAGTGAGCAATTGGCTTCTTCTTACACTGAATGTGCTAATGAACATAATAAGGAACACTGAATATTTTAACAAAACATATATCGTTTATTGATCAATTACATAGTTCCTATTACTAGTACAAAATATAAATGATAATGATGTCAATCTAGATGGATCCCCAGTGCTTCAAGCTTGACTTTCTTTGTGATGAGTGTTTCCCTGTCAGGGTGCTCTCTTATCTTGGCGTTTAAGTCAGCACAGAACTTGACATTTGTAGGAGTCTGAATTTAAGAGGCCACTTGTATGTAGCTCATCATTGTAGCCACACATGCCTGATCAATGTCACTCCACCTTTGGAAGTTGGGTTTCCATAGACATCAATGAAGAACAGTCCTCTTTCAGGCTTTTCAATCACAAGACAGTTAACAAACTTCACACCTTCAGGTAGCTCCCTATTACATTCCAGTCCAGGCACTTTGATCTCAGGCTGGAACTCAACCCTCTTTCGTTTTCCCTGTGATGATTGAGGTTGAGATCCTTGAGGTGCAGTTAAGGCAGGCTGAATCCCCAGTATTGCTGGTGCTTCCCTCACTCTTTCATACCTTTTGTTGAGCATTTTCATCAGCTCCTTAACCACCGTATTTTGCTTCTTTTCAATGATAGGACCAAGCTCATCGAGTTCAGTGATCTCAAAGTCAGTGAATTTCAGGGGATCATGAACCTCAAAGTGTCTTTTATCATCCCCCCTGTAGACATTCATTGCCAGTGGTTTGGACTTGGGGATGATTCTGACATCAGTGATTTTCTCAGGCAGCCTTCTGCTTGTCATTGACCAGTTGTAGTGGTCAATTCTTTCTTGCTTGATGGCTGCAGCTCTCTTGTTCTTTTCTTCTAATCTCTTGTTCATTTCAGCCATTTTAGCAGCCTGAGCATCCTTGAACTTCTGTCCTGCCTGACCCTTTTCAAGCTTCTTAGGATCAATTCCTATGTTCTCAGCTTCCTTAGCAACAACTTGTACCAGTGCTTCTTTGCTCTTTCTTTCTTCCTCAGCTAGTTTCCTCCTCCTTTCTTCCTCAGCTAGTTTCCTCCTCCTTTCTTCCTTAGCCAGATAGGCACTTAGCTGTTGTTGAGTGAGCAGGTACTCAGTGTTTCCGATCATATAGGGGATCTTCTCAGGCTCAGGTGTTTGCATTATTGCCTTTCCTTTGTCATGGCCTGAGGAAGATGATGCTACCAATGGTGTTGTTGTTGTCATGATAGGCGCAACTGTCAGTGTTGTTGTTGTTGGTGGGACTGATGAGATGGGTGTTGCTGAAACTGGTGGGAGTGATGAAATAGGTGTTGCAGAGACTGGTTGAGCAGGCTCCCCCTTAGTGTGAGAGGAAGTCTCTTCAGTGGTCTTCTCCCCCTCAACTGTTGCCGCAACATTAGTAAGGGCAAGAGTTGCCTCGGACACTGGGGGAGTTGATGTTGTGTGACCTTTAAAGGCTTGATAGATCTTAGTGACCATAGCCTTGATGTCCGTTGTATCTTTGTGAAGATCAATGACCTTTTCAGCCAGAGTAGCCTGAGAGAGTTCCAGTCATTCTTGGCCCAAGATTCCAAGCCATTGAAGATGATGCCTTAGCCAAAGTGGTCACCTGAGTATCCAACGAACCCAGTGTTGCCCGAAGAGACTGAACTGAAGACTGAAGACCCTGAACATTGGCAGACTTTAGCATGTTGATTAGTTTAGTGAGGTCCGAGGAATTCTTCAAGTAAGCCTCAGTAGCCTCCAGCACTTTTGAGTTGAGTACTGGGTCTTCTTTGACCGAGTCCCTGATTTCATCAATCTTTGTCCCACAACCCTGAAGATGCTTTAGAAATTTGACCAAGTTTTCATCCAGTCTATGAAGATGTTGGTACGTGAGATCTCTGTGTTCATCAGTGTTTGCATCAAAGGCGCGTACCTCAGCCTTCAGATCTGCATAGCTGGCAACAGCTTCAGTGTGATGTTCCCATAATGTTTCAGTAACCCAAGAATATAGCTTCCTTGAGGCTTTAGTGATCCACATAACAAGTTGCCTCTCTGTCAGTGGAAGAGTATTATCAAACTTTCTGAATTCTTCAGGACAGGAAGATGCAGAAGAGTCAGAGTCATTTTCTTCAGGCTGGAAAGGTGACTCTTTAGGCTCTTGTGGATCAGGCTGATGCTCTTGTTCAGTTTGAACATCAGCGTCCACTTCTTCTCCTGCTGATAGAATTTCATCTTCACTTTCAGCTTGTTCTTCATCAGAGAAAATTATTTTAGTAACCTCAGCAACCGTCAGTAAACCAGTGGTGGTGATGGGTTCCATATCAGCGGGTGGTTTTAATCCCTCTGAGTCTTTGTCCCCCGTTGCTCTTTCAAGCACTGATGGGTTTTTCCCAGTGCTATCCTTAGAAGCAGTGGAAGTGAGATCCCTATCAGCGGGTTGTTCAGTTCCCTCTGAGTCTTGGGGATCATTCAGTTGGCCCTCAGACAAAAGTTATGATTTGCGAATGTCATCCTTGGGCAGTGTGGAAGGCGCTCCCCTACCAGCGGGTTGTTTGTTTCCCTCTGGATCTTGGGGTGTAGTAGTTGGGACCAAGGGCACTGACTGTGATGTATCAGTGTCCTTCATTGTCACCGGGGTGGATGATGTTTGGTCTCTAGTGGGTGGCAGATCAGTCTTGGGCTTTCTTTGCCTTTTAGGTTGTGTTCCTGAAGCCTCAGAGCCTTGAGACTTGGGTTTGGTCTTAGTCCCAGTCTGAAGCTTCCCCTTTCTCTTTTTAGGAGCATGGTTAGGAGACACTAAGTTCCTTTGGTTGTTTACAGCAACCATGTGGGCCGTCAATTCAATATCAGTGACAAGGGATGGGTCCTTTTGAAAATTTGATTGACTCAAGATACCAGGTAAAGCACAATATTTTTGTTCCTGAGGGTAATTGCAACCCAGTAACACTTGCAAAGCCCAAGAGACAAACCTAGGATACGAAATGTATTTCGTCCTAGTTTTGCTTTGTAGCTTGGTTACAGGATCACTTTAAATGATCTCCCCCAATGTCGACAGTGACCCCATTCATCAAGCAGTATGCCACCATCAACTGAACAGAATTAACTTGTTCAGTGGATGAGTGGTTCCCGCCGAGAACCTGAATCACAAAAGTGAACAGGATCTTCCAAGCCGCAGGAAATGAGTTCTTGGTGACTGGGGTTCTGTCCAAAAATTTTGGATCCAAAACAATTTGTTTTAACCCATCCTTAACTGTGGAGGGTTCAGGATGGGCAACATAGACTCCATTATTATAGTCTAACCCTGTTGAAGTACACAAAGTTTTATAGTCCAGGGTGACTGATATTTCCCCATTAAAAAGACTGAATTTGATGAGATACTCTCTGAGTGGTCTAAGGTAATTCTCATCAGTAGAGGGTGTCGGGTCATAGGCCACAGCTGTTGCCCAAAACTCCCTGAGGAGATTTTGGTACACTATAGAGGGACACTAAACAAAGGCCTGTTTCAGTGGGCAGTTGAATAAAAATTTTATTATGTCCTTATAGGCTGGGACATTTAGGGGGTATTCAAAATTGCCTATAACGTTGTTTGTTTTAAATTCAACATTACTGAGATCCCTGATGAGTGTCTAAATACTCATCATTTTCGTACTATTTAAACTGCAAAATCATCTGAAAACGCTCAGAAACACATCAAAATGATCAAAATATCACAAATCAGTGTTTTATGTGTTTTAAATGCAAAAATATCAAAATCAGATGAAAAACATTTCAAATTTGCAAAAATTGCAGTTTCAGTCCCCCTAGTTTCAAAAGTTGTCAAAAACAGTCCCTGAGCACATAATTTCAAAAGTAAAGTCACCAAAGGTCCTTTTAAAATCAAAAGTTATCAAATTTAGTCCTTTGGTGAAAAATATCAAAAGTTTGAGAAAATTACACAAATGGTCCTCCAAGTTTGAAAATTGGCAAAATTAGCCCCTGGAAAATTGCAAAATGGCAATTTTGGTCCCTATACTTTTGAAGCTTGTCATTTTCAGCCCTTGGAACAAGTTTGATGATTTGGCAGAACAGGTCCCTACATTTTCAGATTTTACAACATTGGTCCTTATTATCTAAACCTAATTTTGGCCCTTTATGATCCTTGGACCCCTGTCACCTGTTTTGAACCCCCTGTCACAAACTCATTTTGACCCCTTGGTCAAAATAAGTCAAAATAAACAGAACCCGCCACCTCCTACTCTTCTTCTTCACCCAGCTGTTGCCTGCATCTCCACCTGCTCCATCCCATCACCTTATCCCAAACAACTTTCCCACACTCAATCATCACCCCTACAAACCCACCCCCCCTAGTGCCTGTTTTTCAGAGCCCACAGTTGAAATAATCCACTTCCCGCCAAAATGGAAAAATGGCCAAAACACTCACTTCTCTCCCATTGGCCAAAATGGGAGGTGGGATTTGATCAAGAGGCCACGTGGAGCTCAGTTGGAGCATAAAAGAAGCAGAAAACAGAGAAGAAGACTAAGTAGTTAATTTTCAATTTTCATGTATTTCGTTTTTAAGACTAATGTTTTAATTTAGCTTAAAAGTTGTAATTTCCAGTTTTAATATATCAATCTTAAGTTGAAAGATCATTGTACTAAGTTTTTGAGTGATAATTCAAGCTTATGTTAAGTTTTCCATTTCATAGTTCACTGTTTAAATTTTAAAAATCAAACTGCATTATTCAAGCTTCAACAAGCTTAATTCTAAATCCAAATAAGTTCATTGAAGCTTCTTATAGCTTTTAGTGAGTTTATTAAGCAGGTACAAGCAGTTCTCTTGGTTGGTCAACAAAAGTCAAAGTAAGAGCAAAAAGTGATGCAGATATGGTGATGGGTGATACAGAAATGAAAATGGGTTGGTTTTAAGCTCAATGGGTTGGTTTTGATAGGTTAGCAGTTCTGGGTTCATTGGTTCTGTTTGAACAAGTCACTGTGACTAAGATCAGTTGTAAGCTCTTTTAAGCTATTTTAGCATTTCACTATTTGGTTTGCTCATTAGTTTAATCCTCTGTTTGTTCATGTTCATTAATCACAGTTAAGTAGAATTAAGTGTTAAAACCAGTTACTTGCTCTTTTTAATGTGTAGTTTATAAAATTTTTATTGTATCAGTTAAAATAGAATGGTTGCCAAATTTGAGTTTCATGTTATTAGCACTGTTTTTTCTTGGTTATTTAGTCTTATATTATGATGATATAAAGTCTGTAATCCTTAGCATGGTCCAAATCAGTATTTTGCTTTGAAAAATACCAAAACAGTCTTCTAAGGGACTGTTTGGATTTGTTCAGTTAACTGAATTAAAGGTCAGTTGTGTTGTTGTCTATACTTGATACATGTCACACTATAGTCTAAGAACTCAGATAACCAAAGAAAACCAGTGGTCATTTGCATAAAAAGTCAAATTACTCTTTAATCTCTTTCACTGATCACTGTTGGATAAGCAGATCCTTAATTTGGGTTCAAATTCATTAAATATTGCTTGCAGTAGGTTTAGCTTAACATATTACATCACAATCAATCTTAAAATTTGATCCAAAGTTCAAGAAAGTCAAAACTTCTCAATTGACAAAAGTCAAAACATTTGCAAAAATCCAGTTTTGGTCCAACTAGCAAGAATTATCATAGATTCATCTTTGGATCAATTCAAGCCAAACTTTGGGTTTTATAAGATCCCTTGGTCTAGTTTCTTATCAGTATTTTTTCTGATTTTTGTTAATTTTATTAAGCCTTCAAACAAGCTCATTAAGTTAGGCTCAGTTGCCCTGCTCACAAGCTCAGTCAGAGCTGAGCTTTTCTCAGTTTCTTGCTAAGCCTGCACAGAGCTCCAT
>BPTQ01000006.1:197398626-197586590 GCA_019973895.1 Chrysanthemum seticuspe | reverse complement strand
TTCTCTGTCAATGACACGTGACGTTGACAAGGAACTTTTGGCCCTAAAATGACGCCCATCACCTCACCACCGTAATTTACTCCTCTAAGTTTTGTAAAAGTTTTTGACTGAAATGTTTAGGAGAAAATATGTTCTAAATGGGGAGAGTGTTAAGATATTTATGGGAGAAGATTTTGAGTATTTGTGTGTATTTAATTAAAAACTTCGTTTTGAGACAGTTTTATGAAAGAGTTTGGGTCTTTAGAAACACACAAGAAGTTAGGAGTTTTGTTCGAAAGTGATTTTAGAAGAGACATTTGTAAATGTTTTCCAAAAAGTGAAGTTTGAATTCTCTAAGTTTGAGAAACTAACAAGAACAGTTCTATAGAAAAAAGTTTTGGGATTTTGAAAAATTACCTTTACCGTTCTTGTGTTAGAGAAGTCATACGTGGTGTCACCCATCCCCTAACTAGCTACGTCTTGGCAGTTCAAAAGAGTGCGTTCAATTGGTGAACACTTACTAATTGACATTCCTTGAACTGATCACTATCCTTAGTGGTTAATCGACATCTGATTGTGTTTAACACCAGTCATCCTCCGTGGGACATAACGACCCGGGAATCCACTGTATTCTCCTGATCTTAAATTGCATTGGTGTGTGAACTGTTTTAAGTTCCTTACAGTTAATCATTCACAAGTGGTTAACTTGCGTGAGAAAACTTGACGGTTCTGCATCGATCAATCCCCTACCCACTGTGGTGCATACTGAAGAGATTGTGTTCTTGCCATTTCCATTAAAAAGTTTTAGGGTTTTGAAAAAAGATATCTTGACAAGAACAATCAAAGAGTTTGAATCTCTTAAGTTTGAAGTGAAAAACCTTTTGTAAATGTTTACAGAGAAGATTTTAGTGAAAGCTTGTTTTGAGGATTGAAGAACACACAAAGATTTCTGGGTTTGAGAAAGTATTTTGACAGAGTTTTGCTTCAAAAATTAATTTATGTGTGTTTATGAGTTTTAGAAGAGGGTATTTATAGAATTGTGAGAGGGGTAAATCTTGTATAAAAGAGGATTTGTAAAGTCAGTTTTTGAAAATGTTTTGAATCTCCTCATTTAATGCCACCACTCCACTACCCGCAGTAAAATCCCGGTTTTCAAGGAACAGTTGCAGTGCACAGTAAAAGTGCATTCTGCAATAATAAAATATCCACAAGATATTTCATGTGAGGGGGCATTTAATGCCAAGTGGGATAAGGTAAGTTTGAGGTACCCCTGACAGTAAGATAGAGAGACATATATTCCTATATTAAATTGGTGTGTTTACCAACCTAGGACATTTAAGTAACTAATACTTGGTGCATTTAGTTACTCATTCAATGCTCAATATCTAAAGTCAGGGTCCCTGAATGAGTCTTACTCATTCAGTGAGGGGGTTGTTTAGGGTTGTGTTCAGGGAGGATGAACCATTTCAGAGAAGACTTACTGAGATTGGGATTGGTTTTCAGGCTGTTGACTTTCAATGTCTAGCATTCCCAATTCAGCTTTCAGTCTCCTGAAGGTAGGTTCATCTAGGGGTTTGGTGAAGATATCAGCAATTTGATATTCAGTAGGGATGAAATGAAGCTCTATGTCTCCTTTCATTATGTGGTCCCTGATGAAGTGATATCTGATATCAATGTGTTTGGTTCTTTGGTGAAGGACAGGGTTGTTGGAGATTGCAATGGCACTGGTGTTATCATAGAAGATGAGTACCATTTTGTAATGGATTTCATAGTAACTGAGTTGACTTTTCATCCATAAGACATTGGCACAGCACCCTGCAGCAGCCACATACTCAGCTTTAGCTGAAGACATAGCCATTGATTGTTGCTTTTTAGCACTCCAACAAACCAGTTTTCCTCCAAAAATTGACAGGACCCTGAGGTACTTTTTCTGTCCATGTTGCAACCAGCATAATCAGAGTCAAAATATCCTTTGAGATCAAACCCTGAGCACTTTGGATAGTAGAGTCCAAGGCTTGGAGTTCCTTTCAGGTATCTGAGTATTCTTTTGGCTGCAGTGAGGTGGGATTCTTTAGGATTGGACTGATATCTTGCTATTAGACAGACTGAGAATTGTATGTCTGGTCTGGAAGCGGTTAGATACATCAGTGAGCCAACAATCCCTCTGAAATGGGTTTGATTGACTTATTTGCCAGTGAGATCAGGTCCAAGATTGTTAGGAGGGACCATTGGTGTCTTCACTGAGGCACAGTCAGATATCTCATATTTCTTCAAGAGATTTCTTGTGTACTTCTCTTGGCTGATGGATATTCCTTTATCAGTTTGCCTGATTTGTAGTCCAAGGAAGTATGTAAGTTCACCCATCATGCTCATTTCAAACTTCTTTGTCATTAGTTTTTCAAACTGTTTGCAAAGAGTGTAGTTTGTTGAGCCAAAGATGATGTCATCAACATATACTTGGACCAGTATCACATCTTGTTTTGTCCTGTAGATAAACAATGTGTTGTCTATCTTTCCTCTGAAAAACTTGTTTTGAATTAGGAAGGCTGAGAGAGTTTCATACAATGCTCTGGGAGCTTGTTTAAGTCCATAAAGGGCTTTGTCAAGCTTGCAGACATAGTCAGGGAATTCACTACTCTCAAATCCAGAAGGTTGCTGAACATACACATCTTCCTTGAGTTCACCATTCAGGAGGTTGCTGAACATACACATCTTCCTTGAGTTCACCATTCAGGAATGCACTTTTTACATCCATTTGGTAAACTTTGAAGTTCATGTAGGTAGCATATGCAAGGAAAATCCTGATGGCTTCCATTCTTGCAATAGGAGCAAATGTCTCATCATAGTCAATGCCTTCTTGTTGACTGTAACCTTTGGCTACAAGTCTGGCTTTGTTTTTAATGACAGTGCCGTTTTCATCAGTCTTGTTTCTGAAAACCCACTTCATTCCTATGACAATGACATCCTGAGGACATTTGATCAAGGTAATGACCTTGTTTTTATCAAACTGTTGAAGTTCTTCTTGCATGGCCTGAACCCAGCTTGGGTGTTTTAGAGCCTTAGTGACACTTTTAGGTTCTATTTCTGATAGGTAATCAGCATATAGACATTCATTGGCTGAAGCTGCAGTTAACTTAGCAGCCATGCTTCTAGTGAGCATGCCCTCGGTGGGTTCACCAATGATGTTTACAAGCTCAATGTCCTGAGATTTTTTCCACTTACTTTGTGGTCTAGGATCTGAGCTTGAAGAGGTCATTGGAGACTTAGGAGTGAGTTCAGGTGTAGGAGCCACAAAATCATTTAGATTATCTGTTGAGATGTCTTGTTCAGGTTGAGGTTCATGAATCATAGGTTCATGAACATTTGGTTCAGTATTACCTATCCCAGTGGGGACTGATTGGTTATCAATGAATTCACTAATAGTTGGTTGGGGAAGGTTGTGAGGTAAGACATAATATGAGATGTCAGCATCAGCTTGGTATGAGGAATTGATTTCAGTGTTATACTCATCAGGAGGATATCTAGATGAATTATCAATTCCAATTTCCTCCACTGAGGTGTTGGTAAACCTGATGCTTTCTAAACTCTCATCAAAGGTGACATGAAAGGCTTCCTCATGTTGTTGTCTCCTTGTGTTAAATACCCTGAAGTCTTTGGAGAACAGTGAGTAACCTATAAATTATCCATCATCAGCTTTAGCATCAAACTTGCCTAGATGATCCTTGTGGTTATGAATAAACACAGGACATCCAAATACATGAAAGTAACTGATATCAGGAAGTCTACCTTTGAATATCTCATATGGGGTTTTGTTATGTCTTTTGACAATGATTGACCTGTTTTGGATGTAACAGGCTGTTTTGACTGCTTCAGTCCAGAAATGTTTAGAGAGGGTTGAGCCATTTAACATAGTTCTAGCAGCCTCAATGAGAGTTCTGTTTTTCCTTTCAGCTACCCTATTTTGTTTAAGGAGATTCCCTTTTCATCACAGAAATTCTCAAGCTCTTCATTTCTGAACTCAGTACCATTTTCAGTTCTGATTTGTTTAACAGTAATGTCATTCTGGTTTTCAATGTTCCTGATGAATGACATTATTGTATCAGCTGCCTGACTCTTTTTGGAAAGAAAGTATACCCAAGTGTATCTTGAGAATTCATCAACAATGACAAGTGTATACTTCTCATGCTGGATTGATCTAGGACTGACTGGTCCAAAGAGATCCATGTGCAGGAGGTGAAGGCAGCTTCTGATGGATAAATTTTGTTTTGTTTTGAAAGATGCTCTTTGGTGTTTGCCTTTTCACAGGCTGAGCATGGTTTATCTTTTGCAAAAACCAGTGATGGTAAGCCAAGGACCTTGTTTTGTTTTGCAAAGTTGTTGATGTTTTTGAAATTTAAGTGTGATAGTCTCTTATGCCACAGCCAGTTGACAGTTTCAGTGGCTTTGGCAAAGAGACAAGTTCCATCTTGAGAGAGTGTTGACATGTCTAAAACATAAACATCATCTCTTCTAGGAGCTATCAAAACAACTTCTTTGTTGGCATTAAAAATGGTGCCTTGTTTGTCATTGAATTGCATAATGTACTTAGCATCACATAGTTGACTGACACTGATAAATTTGTATTTTAGACCATTGACATAAGCTATTCTAGATAAAACTATTCCATTACAGTATACTGAACCATAACCTTCAGTGGGACATGATGAGTTATCACCAAATACTACCTTGGGTCCTGGTTCCTTTACATATTTGTGCAGATACTCCTTAACACCAGTCATGCTTCTTGAGCATCCACTATCTAGATGCCAAATAGGCTCCCTGGCGTGTCTCTGCACAAATAGTAAACTGGATTAGTTTCTCTTGCTGACCCACATACTAGTGGGTTTGGGTCTAAAGGTCTGTTTGAATTTGGCAATCGACTCATGGTCAGTGGTTGAGTGCATTGTGCTACCACATGTTTTGCATTTGGAAGCTGAGGATGACTCAGTGATTCTGGGTTGTTTGGAACTTCTCCTTGCTTGGATGACACTGTCATGCTGGGAAGTCTCATGAGCTGGATTTCCACAAATATCACAGCATGTGTTCATGAGACAATTATCAGGATGATGATCATTAAAGCCACAGTGTGGGCAAGGAGGAAAGGGGTTTGCTCTAAAATTTTGAGCAGGTTTGGAGGATGATGCATACTGATGACCAACTTTGGAATAGTTTGCTTTACTGAGAGAACTTACATATTGCAAGTGATCAGAAGTTCTGTGATCATCCTTTTTTCAGATCATACATCTATAGCAGTTGTCAGT
Source organism: Chrysanthemum seticuspe (assembly GCA_019973895.1). Classification (NCBI taxonomy): domain Eukaryota; kingdom Viridiplantae; phylum Streptophyta; class Magnoliopsida; order Asterales; family Asteraceae; genus Chrysanthemum; species Chrysanthemum seticuspe. The sequence continues at coordinate 197,581,311 of BPTQ01000006.1, read as the reverse complement.
GGTATGACTGGTATAGTGGCATAGATCATACTTCTGCTTGGGTTTGATGATTGACTTTGACTTTGAGGAACTAGAGGAGGCTGACTTTGTTTCCTTGATTGATTCAGGAACCTTTTCGATGGATTCCATCTTATCAGTTAGCTTCCTCACAAGTTCAGTCAGTTGCTGAATTTGGTCAGCTTCAGTGGGGACTGAGGATGTGGAAGTCTCAGTGGGGGTAGACTCTTGTTGGATTAGTTTTGTTGGTCTTTTCAGAATGGTTCTACCAAGTCCAGACCTTTCTTTAGGTGAGTGAGGATTGAATTGTAATGGAGTAAGTTCAGAGCTAGGAGCAGCACCTTAAAGAGGTTTCAGAAGTGGTGCTTGAGATTCTGCTTCAGACTCAGAGATGTGTTCAGTACTACTGGGCACATCAGGGAATCCAAGCATGCTCTTTAGAGCTTGACTTTCAGGCTCTAGAATCCTTCCAGAATCGAAATTTGGAAGCTTACTCTCAGGATTAACCCGTTCAATCCAATCACTAGGCTTGGGAATAGTCAACATGTTGGTAATCATGCCACCAGACACAAATGGTTTGGGACTCTAGTCTTTGTTGTGAGAGTTAGGGAGATGATTTTCACCTATGACTCTCTTTTTGCTACTGGGAGCTCCCACATCATCAAAGACCCTTGGATTCTTAGAAGTCCAACCTTCAATGATATATTTTTCCTTTTTAAGTTCATTTTGAAGAGCCTGATTTCTTTTGACTAGTTCAGTGTTTTGAATTTGCAAAGTGATAGCTTCAAGCTTAGCTTGTTTTAAAAGAAGTAATTCATCCCTACACTTGTTTAATTCAAAACTTAACTTGTTGTATTTAGAAAAAAGATTTAATCATTGCTCCTCTACAAACTTAAGGTCAACATTGATATAGTTCATAAAGGACTGCCAATCAGAGTCATCATCCATAGAAAGTAAAATGTTTACCTTCTTTATTGTGATATTGACCCATTCTCCATTCCTGGCATGATTTTTTCCAACAGCTAGCTTGTCCTCTTCTGAGAGGGCCATCAGTGCACTGACATGCACCATTTCATCATATGATGAGACTGGCTCTTCATCCCAGTCGAAGGTTTAAGCAAATAGGCCTTTGTTTTTACCCTGCACAGATTTAACATTGTTTGTTGTTTTTGAGGGACTGGACTCAAGCAATGCAAGCTTAGCTTTGACTTTCCTGTACTTAGCTTCAAAATCTACAGTTTTGTTTTGATCAGATTTGTTTTGAAAATTTTGACGAGACTGGTAGATTTTTGGTTGAAATTTGCTAAAGCCTGAGGACTGATTTGACCCTGATGGTTTGTAAGAGGGTTCAGAAATTATTTTTGAAAAACAGTCTTTTGCAAAATGACCTCTTTTGTGACACTTAAAGCATTTAGTGACCTCATTGGCTTTAGCATTTGAAAAACCTTTGTTTCTTTTTATAAACCTTCGAGAGTTAGCAAGGAGTGCCCTTTCCTGAAATTCAATGTTCAGGTCATTTAGGTACTCATCACTTGATCTCTCATCAGGCTCATCATCTGAATTTTCCTGAAAATCTTGAACCACACTGTTAGAATAAAAAGCAGTTGATATTGGTGTTGAAGTGGTGGTCAGGGATTTCTTGACTTCCTGAGACTTCTTTAAGTCAGGGTATCGTCTGTTGATGAGGTTTTCCTCATAGAAAAATTTCCCATAAATTTCAGGAAGTTCAAGATTCTGGATATGATTAGCATTCCTAAGTCCATGAGAGAAATTTAGCTACTTCTCACGGAGACTATTGACAAAACCAACATTGATTTCATGTTTGGAGAACTTTACACCATCGTTAGACAGTTCATTTAAAAGAGTTTTGTACCAGGTGTAAGTTTGAGACAGAGTTTCTGAGTCCTTAGCCCTGAAGGTGTTATACTCAAGTTTCAGGTCCATTATCCTGTTTTCCTTGGTATCAGATGGGCCTTCATAACTGTGGACCAGGTCATCCTAGGTTTGTTTAGCTGTACTACAGCTTATAACTGACTCCATAATATCATCAGGAAGATATGATATGATGATACTTTTGAGTCTTTGATCCTGGTTGACCACTCTCCTCTCATCCTGAGTCCACTGAGCTTCAGGTTTAGGCAAACCTTCAGCATTCTTTGGGGTAAATGGACCTTCATTTATACACTTGAATAATAAGGTTCCATCCCAATCAAATAGCAAAGCATACGCTTTTTCCATTTGTTAAATTTGCCAACTTCAAGTCTAGGGGCAACAGCTGAATAACTTCCACCTTTTTTGTCGACTAGTTGGGGTACATCATATTCAGCCATAAGGATCCTGATTTAAAAACGTTTTAGAGCGGCTTAAAAAAAAGGTTTTATAATCAGCCAAGCTCTGATACCACTTGTTGTTCCCTATTCACGATCGTATAAAACAGTTAAGTATTAAAAACAGATAATAGTGAATCAATGACTGAAGTAAGATGTAAGTAAAACACACTGATAAATTTTCAACATAATATTCTTTATTAGAAATCAATAAAAAAGAATACATTACCCAAGTACTTGCGGAATAGTACTTGGGATTGAAATGACAAAGGGTTGGTACTCCTCACTAAGCTCAGGCTAAGTCCGAGCACAACTACTATGGAACCACTGAGCTATCTCAGGGACTGAGTTGTATTTGGAGGAGTTGAAGATGGCTTGTGTGTGTGTGTTTTTTTACAATTCACAAGCTTAAAACTTTCACTCCATCTCTCATGTTATTTATACAAGTATGAGTATTAACTTTATCCTAAGTGACAAACTGACATTTTACAAAAGACAAAATACTGATGTATTTTGTCTCTGTTCACAAAGACTATATTAAGTAAGAGACAAGGCTGCTTTCCATAAGTCAGTGATGACACTGAGCCTGATAATTTGTCATTCAGGGAAACTTGACTTTGGTTGATAAGGACTTCGTCTTATCTGATTCAAACTTGTCCCGCCTTGTCCCGCTCATTCTTCAGTCTTTATTGCCTTGAGTCTTCTACTTCAGTTTGTCTTCAGTGTAAGTGGTTGGTGAGGAGTTTAGGGATTCAGTGAGTTATTGTCATTACTCACTGAATCCACCATCTCCTTCTTGACTCAGTCTTTAACCCTTAAGTTCCGCCTTACTGAGTGGAGATACTTCTTTTTCGCCTCTTACTGAGTATCCTGAAGATGGCTCACTGAGAGACTATGCACTCAGTGACCTGTTAGTGTTTAACGGTCTAAACACTTAGGGTATTTTTTATTTAAATCCTAGATTCAAGGGGTTTGGGTGTTTACTGAACCCAACAAATGCGTAACATCCTTTCTCAATGTACTTCATGGTTTTCATACAAGAGATGATGTTTAAGCGAGTCCCACTTCGATCACCATGGATGACCAAAGTTTCATTGTTACAAGGAATGTGAACAACTCTTTCTCACTACAAATAATTCTCTTATTTGTGTTGAGATAACCATTCCATACTGACTATAACATCGAAACTTTTGAGTTCATTGGGCATGAGGTTGATACTGAATGGTTGATTTAGGAATTTGTATTTTATGTATTAGTGGGGAAATTTGTAAGTTTGTACAAGGTGATAGCAAAATGGTTTACTATTGGTAATGAAATAAAATGTGTAAAGAACAGAAAATTAACACAACATGATGATACAAAAATAGTGGATAGTTATAAGTCGAATAAATCCCACAACTTGGCGAAAGAGTTGTTCAATGGCTTTTGAGTTGAAGTTTTGTCTTATAGACGTCATGTTTCTATCAATATAAAAGATATTTCGTAAGTAGAGGGTTGGTAAAATAAGCACGATTTTTAACTGGAATGATAGAATAATAACGCTGGAGGTTTAAACCATAACACATGATAGCATAAAACAAGAGTTTTATTCATATAACGTTGATTGATTTACAAAATCAAAACCTATTACAAGCTTCGTTAAAATTTACTAACTGATACTTTCAGTTTAGTAATTACAAAGTTTTACTATTGCTAGCTATTTGATAACATCAAATAGTCCAGGATATTAAGTGTCAATTTCCCCCGATAATGCTGGTAATTTATATCATTTATATGGATTTACGATTGTTTTCCATTGTTTTCCACTTTCAGGTAAATTACGAGCATTGAAGCTAAAGAGACGCAGAATTGGAGAATTATCTAAAGAATCATCATAGTATGCTGATTTTGAAGAAGTTACGGCGTAACTCTTTTCTCACATTACGCCGTAACTATTGCGTGACTCAGAAAACCAACTTACCAGAAGGTTATGGCGTAACTCTTCCCAAAGGCTACGACGTAACTATATTAGGTCAAATGAGGTTCCACGCCGCTGATACTTACACCGTAACTACTACTCCAACTACGGCGTAACCAAGTTTATTGAAGACTACGGCGTAAACATTTATTAGGTTACGCCGTAACCAGCAAATCTAGTGCAAAATATGATGAAATAGAAGGTTACGGCGCAACTCTTATATTAGTTACAGCAAATCTAGTGCAAAATGTGGGTTGTGGTTGTTTGTTTTACTAATGTGTTGATGCCCAATTCTTGTTATAAAAAGAGAGCGTTTAATATTGTTTATAGATTTGCCAAGACTCTTATATACAGATTTATGTCTCTTGATATTTCATTCACTACGCTTAATAACTCATTTATATTTATTATACAGAATAATCAAGATCCTGCATCCCATCATGATTCTCGCTCTCCTAGGTGTGATGGTGTTTTTCATTAGTTTGGCGGATCAACCAATTGGCGATACCATACCTTATTTGGTGATTTTTGTAACATTAGCACTACCGATGCTAATTATATCATTATGTATTAATATTTATGGATTCTAATGTAATAAAAATTTACGGGGAGTACAGAAAGAGTGTTTTCACTCATTATTTAGAGATGGAAGTAAGAATATCAAGGAAAGTTTCCATAATACTCAAAATGGATGGTGTATATATCTATTCAGTGTAAATAAGGTAAGTAGGAAAGACCATTGTAATTGGTTACAATGTCTTGAGAAGGTTTCATAAATTTGAAAAAATATAGAAGTAGGTACATGCTCGGGGAAATGTGATTAAGTCATAATGCCTTAGAATAGGCATATGCAGGTATGTTTATTTTGTGTAAAGTGATCAGAAGTATATATCAGTATACTAAAGTGTTTGTGTAGCATAAACTGTCTAGAAGTCACATAATTACCTGGAGGATGGAAGGCACGGAGAGCGAAAAGCTATAAAATGTTTTTGTGAAAACGTAGTTATAGTTTAGGTCTCAATTAGACCCGTTTCTCTATAACTGAAGCTCTGATACCAATCTGTAACACCCCCAATTTCGTGATACGCAGCGGAATTCAAGCTGGGTGTTACTTCATGGCTCAACAGTTACAATAACATAAAATGAACTCTAATTGTATCATTTTAAAAGATTTATCATTCGATTTATATAAATATCAGAGTTTACAAAATGAGGTCCCAATGGTTTTACAGTTTATTAAATAAGTTTTCGAATGATAATATAGCCTTCTTGAGTATCCGTGCCCTTTCATGCCATCCTCGTAAATTATGAACCTGAGATAAACATGCTAAAAGTGTCAACACAAAGGTTGGTGAGTTCATAGAGTTTATAGATAAAACAATTGAGTTCAGTAGTTTCGAGTTTGAGTGATAATTGAATAAATACAGATATCGATAAAATAAGTAGTGGGTTACGTTATTATCCACCCATAGTTCGTTTGCTTAGTAATCAGTTGAACACAAATTTCAAGGTTGGGTCATGATGTTGCACCCATAAATTCAGTAGTTGCAGCATTTGTATCATTGCAACATAGTATATATTGCCTTAAGTCTCATGAACGAAAACCTTAACAAGAACGCGTCATAATAATGACGTAAGTTACAACATCATTATAATGATGTGAGCAACAATGCCCTCTGGTAGGAGTTTGCCATTCTCCTAGTATTCTCAAATAAAGTTCATTTGGTTACCTATTCGGCTAACACAAATGGGGCGTCAACTGCCAATAGATCTATTCACTATATTCGCGTTCACTCGCAAGTGATTAATGGTTCATGATATGAGGGACTTTCAGTGGCAGGTGAATTTAACTTAAGCAATAGCAATCAGATGTAGGTATAGCATAGAAAAATTCTTGTGTTCGAGTTTGTAACAAAACGTATAAAGTGTGATTATGAACTCATAGTAGTATGTAAAAGCTTTAGAGTACTTGTGAAAGTAAAAACAATTAGTTGAGCATGTATCTCCCCCAAAGCATTAATAAATAAGTATAAAAATGGGGCTACGAACTCAAAGTAATTCGTAAGAATTTAAAATAAATGTAAAAATATCAAGCAATATTTGAGCATGTATCTCCCCCAAAACGTTCAAAATAAGGAAAAGAGGGGCTATGACTCACAGTAATTCATAAGAGTTTAAAATAAATGTAAACATATCAAGCAATATTTGAGCATGTATCTCCCCCAAAACATTCAAAATAAGGAAAAGAGGGTCTATGACTCACCTCGATGTTACAGTAGTCTGGATGGAAAACAAATTAAGTAATGTGAATAAACTTCTCCGACTCGTGACCTGAGTTAGTATGTCATGTTTTTAGTATTCGAGTTCAAGTTTATGCAATGTTAATGCTTTATCGATAATTAGATAACATGAAGTCTCTTCAAAAATTAATAATACTTATCATACTTATCTTTATGGCTCGAATGATTGTTAATAAATTTTTATCGAAATCCAAGTTGTTAAATATTTTATGTTTCTAAAATGTTATAATTTACAATTTTAAATATTTACAGTTTTACCCTTGCACTTTCAAAAATGACACTTTAAACCCTCAACTATGGGTTATTGACAAAATCAGCCCTTGTATAATTAAATTCACAGAAATTAAATTTTTAGTCCAAGAAAAACTTTATCTTACAAAAATTACAATTTTTATGCTTGAAATTTTATAAGAAAATTCACTTGTTTTTGGCATAAATGGACAAAAGTGCGGGTGAATAAAAGCGAGGCCTTAAAAGTTTTTTACTAAGTTCTTGATCCCTTCAAGAGTTTGTCCGGTGGTCTTTCTAATGGTTCAAACTAGAGGTCTTAAGCTCTTACGGTTTGGTCGCCAAGATTTTCCAAAGTAGAGGGGTTAGGTGCCTTTTGTTGTTTTTGGGCGATAACAGGGCTAAACAAGGGCAGATTTTACACGAGGCAAGCTAGTGTTTCTATAACGCATTTGACCCTTTAAACACTTTGCTATAAGCTCTTCTAAATGGTATAAGTCTCATGTCCCAGTTCTCTTTGATTAGAAAGATACAAGTCCACGAACATGGCCACTTGGCCACGACGCGTTTTAAGAAAATTTCATTTTTAACTCGTTAACTTTCACGGTGTCATCTAGGGACGTTGTAATATATTTATTAACTCTTTTTAAGTTATTTCCCATCATCCTATAACTCCCACGACTCAATTTTTGAAAAGTGTACACAAGGCTTATTTAGGAAAATTCCTACGAGTCACCCTCTTTGTGGTTAATTATAAAATAGAGTATAAGTGCTTTTAAAGATGTTATTGGGGAATTAAAATCTTTGTAGCGAGCCCTTTACAACGGTGTAAACCTCGTACTTTGAAACGCTTTAATTAGCAAAATATTAATTACGGAAAAGGGCTACTTAGGCTATTCTTGCCAATTTGCAATTTTCGTTTTTAAACCATAAAACTCAATATCTTTTGCATGCGACCTTGTGAAATGTTGTTTTACCCATTTATAATATTTCTAAGATAGTTCCTAATCAAATTTACCAAAAATCCCGCGTTTTCCCACATACCCGTTGTAAGAAGCTTTTGGTGTTTAGGACTTTTTGCCAAAATGAAATGCTGTTTTTAAGCATAACGACTAGGCTTTTCAACCGGGTTATGGGGGCGTTTTAGAGTGTCCTAGGTGGTGTTTACAACGGTACTTTGGTTGGCCTTAATACCTTTGACATGATGTAAATAAATGGGGCGCAAGTAGGGGGTGATGGGCTGTTTTTGTAACATATATGTGACAGCTGTTGGAACTTTTATTAAATTATGACTTCGTTATGCATTTTCTAGACCCGTGCTCTAGAGATTTTAAAGAAAACGTCGTTCCGGACAACTTTCGTGTTTTAACTTTTTCATTAAACGGACCAGAAATGCCTCGTTTCGCGTGTCCGACTGTTCTGTCCACAGAAACTTTCGGACAGATTTTTGGCAACTTCTTTAGACCATTACTTTTGACTCGTGTACTCGTTTTAAGTGATTCAAATTGCTACGTTTTCCTTATAAAATCCTTTTTAACAGTATGCAATTGATATTAAAAGTTAAAACGAAATAGATTGAGTTTAATAGACTTACAAACTTGTGGGTTCGACTACAAAGGGAATTCGACAAAATTCCTTCCAAAATGAAACCAAGCCTTCTCCTAGCTTTCTAAGCCACACAGGAAACTTGCTTATACTTCTTTTTAGTATCTCATGACCAGTAGGATATGTATAAGAGTGTGTAGTGTAGTATTTGAGTAAGATTGCATGGAAGGGGTGTGGTATGGTTCGACTTATATAGAGCAACAGGTTAGAGTTTCATTTAATGATAGAAGCCACTTGGAAAGGGTGCCATGAAGATGGCGGACACAAGTTAAGTGAGTTAGTAACCCTTGTGGCCTAAGAACTCCATACGTGTAGTAAAAAAAATTAGTTACCATGTTTTGGCTTGATACTCTTGACCAATAGTTGAAATTCTAGAAGAAGAGGTGGTGTGGCTTAATATGAGCCTAGAAGGGTTGTCAAGATGAGGGAAATGGGGTGATGTGTAGTCTTAAGGTGCGTGTGGTGATGAAGCAGCTAGCCATGGATTTGTAGAGATGTCAAATGGTGTAATATCTAGAACCACAAGTAAACTTGACATATTTTACTAATGTTAGAAGCTTAAGAAACAAGGTGATGTGGAGTGAAAGTAGGCAAGTAACTACTCTTGTGGCTTAGGACATTTACATGTAGTTCTTAGGTAACTAAATGGTAACTAGCTAGTTCATTGCTAACCATGGTAATTAAAGGGGGGCGTTAGGCTTGAAGGGTAGTACTTAGGGCTTTTTAGGTTGTACCTATTGTATAAATGGTGTAAGTACTAGTTAAGCTTGCTAATTTATTTTAGGTAAATTCTAGTTTAGGTTAATTTACATGTAATAAATAAAAGTAAAGGCTTAAGTTCGGTGCATTATTGTTTGTACATTAGCATTGTTTTATTGTACTTACTAAAAAGAATATATTTTTAAGGCTTGTGCATTATAGGGTTGTACCTTGTGCTTAAAAATAGGTACATTGAGGTTTATAATATAATTTATATAAGTATTAAGCTTGTATGTATTAAAGACTTGTACATATGCTTGAAAGACTTGTACATTAATATTTTGAAAATATATCATGTACATAAAATCATAGAGTTGTATATTAGGGCTTGTAACGGAAATTAAAGTATACCTAGATTCCGTGCTTTAATGACTTGTACTCTAGGTATAAAATGTTGTACTTTACCATTTATGAAAAAGCGTAGTTAAATAAATTAGGGTTTCATGTAAGCTCAAATAAATAGTCAACGTTTAACTTGAAAGTTTAATAATTGTACGTTAACGTAATAATGTTAAGTGGTAAATAAAAGTTGAAAACTTTCATACTTGACGTATAAGGAATGAACTTAAGACATTCTGATGTTGGTGTGTGAGTTACGTCATATTAGTCAGTTGTTGTGATCAAATAAAAGGATATCGTTTCTAAAAAACAAAATTGGACGTAGAAAATGGATAAGTATTCTTTCGTTAGAATATTATATTAGTTTAATACGAGGTGAAATTTACCGGTGGTTACACAGGGTCGAGAGGGTTAAGAGCGTGTTTGGGACCAAAACCGGGAGCGATCTTGAGAAAAAAATTTCTTGACCACATCAGGGAATCAAGAGAACGAGATGATAGGATTGAAAAATTGATGAGAACATTCGTGGATAATACAGTCTCTTCTCTCAAAATTCACGATGATAGGATTAAGAGATTGGAGAAGAGTGTTAGCTATTTTTCAGAAGCCATCTCTGATTATCTAGCAGCTCGGGAGGAGGAAGTTGTCCACACTGTAGAAACTATCCTTGAAGAACCTATGACCGTTTCAGAAAAAGTTAAGCGACGAATCGGCATGGAATTAAGCATTGACGAAACAATTCACCTCAACGAAAGATGTTCAGCGGTTTTGAGGAACGAGCTACCATAAAAGGAAAAATATCCAGGATGTTTCACTCTTCCTTGCTTGATCGGGAGTCTAAACATGTGTAATGCCCTAGATGATCTTGGAGCAAGTATTAGCATAATGCCTCTTTCGATGTTTTTACGTATGGGGATTGACAACTTAATGCCGGCCAAGATGAAAATTGAAATGGCAGATCGATCTATGCAATCGCCGTTGGGCATCTTTAAAAATGTGTTGGTAAAGATTAAGAAATTCCTGTTCCGTGTAGATTTTGTGATTCTTGACATTCCGAAAGACAACAAAATACCAGTCATTTTAGGTAGGCCTATGCTTGCCACTGCCCATACTAAGGTGGATGTCTTTGCTGGAAAGTTAACTTTGGAAGCTAATGGAGAAATTATGATGGATCTAAACACACACCTTGTGTTAGTGATATTTTGAGTTATATTATTAAGCACGCGGAATATACTTAGTAATACTTAGAAGACAGATGTAAATAAACAAGAACAATAAACACAAAGCTCCAATATTATTAGGAAATAATACGAGTGATCTTGCTTATCACTAGGGTTACACCTTGAAGCTGATATGAATAATACTTATTACTTAGCAATGACCTAGGATCTCCTTTTATAGCACAAGGAGTCTTTTACAAGATAAGTATAAACCTAACAATATGGAATATACACAAGATCTTTTCTATACTTATCAATACACGAATACTAAACATTTATCCTAATAGCAGTGGTAATGTTATACTGGCAGTGGTAATTTGTTTCCACTGCTAGTGTAATCTTTAGCAGTGTTAACCACAAGACTATCAGTGATAACTGTTAGTATTATTCCCAACAATCCTCCCCTAAACTTATGATTTCTCTGCAAATCAATAAGTTTCTTCAATCTTCATTATCTGCAAGGATTTGGGGATTTCTTTCAAACACTTCCTCTTCTTCTCAATGCTTGAATAGCTCTTGAACATTGATTTTGAAGCCTGTGTAACAATGCTCTGACTTTGTCACTATCTTCATGAACTCTTATAGTAGTACACAGCATCACAGTGAGAGTTTCAGCTCTGAGTGGATATTCTTTCTCAGCAAGCATAAATGCATCTACTCCATTTGCTGTAGAAACATGATGAACTTCACATGAATCATAGTAGAACCATTTAGTACCAGGACATGAACATGAGAATTTCCAGAAATCATCATGAGCATCTGGTTCATAGAGCCTTCTTAGATTAACCCATAACTGCATCTCCTTCATATCTTTGAGATCTTCAGCATCAAACCTTTCTTGAACTAATTTCCATAATGTATCAAGATCATCTATGTCAAAATCTTTGATGAGATCTTCAAACTGAATAAATGATGAAGTTTCACCACCTAGCCTTGTAATCTTCCATGTTGGAGCAAAGTTGCTAGCAGTAAAAACTTCCCAGTCAACGATAGGATGTCTGACTTGCAGTGGTTCTGGATAAAAATCTTCTTCTTCAATCACAATCATATCAGTCAGCTGTTCTTCAGTGAATTTTTCAGTTGGAACTTCTTGTTCTTCAGCAAACTTTGTCTTCTTAACAGACTGAGAATCACTTTCTTTGGCCTTTCTCTTCAAATCAGGATACCTTCTTGCTTCTTCTTCAGAGTCCATTGGAATGAAATCTTTATCTTGTCTTTGAACTCTGTAGTAGATACTTTCAACTTTATCATCAGGCATTCCTTTGAATTGATGTCTTTTCCAACCACCAACATTGCAATAATAAGTCTTCATGTATGCAATAACTTGTGCTTTAGTTGGTTGCCTTGGTTTCTTTTGGCCCTTCTTGACTGAAACAATAGCATCTTGAAGTGCTTGATTATTCTTCATCTGAATAAAGTCCTTTAACTGTGATGTTCTTTGATCTTCAGTTAAAGACTTATCAGCCACTAGGTCAATTGCTTTCTTCTTGATCACTGGATCATTTGAAATCAAGAAATCAATTTCTTCTTCAGTAGGTACATAGCTGAACTCTGGAGTCTTCTCTCTTAATCTTGTAGGTGGAACAGTGGAAAGTGGATCTTCTATTGGATCTTCCATTCTATCCAGCCTTTTAGCCTCCATAAAGCTTGCAATCTCCAATTCTTCAAGCTTTTTGTTTTCAACAACTTCATCTTCATTAATCTTTCTTGCAACTTCAGCATCATGAGCAATCTGAATTTGTACTTTTTTGAAACCTTTCTTCTTGTTTGCTCCTTTCTTTGCATAACAGCTTTACCTTTTTCTTTCTTCAGTTTATCAATTTCTTCACTTGCAGTGGCAATATCATGTTCAGCAGTGGGAAGATTTGGCTCTGCAGTAGAAATTTGGTCAGTAGTAAAATCATCAGTTGCAATACTAAAAATGCCTTGATCCAGTTGCACTTCTTGAGTATCAGCTCCGTCTGCACCTTTACTAAAAACACCTTCATCTTCAAAATCAATTCTCCTCCCCTGAGTTCCAGCATCTGTTTTCCTCCCCTGTTTGGGATAATTTCCCAAATCTTGATCAAAATCAGTTGAATCACCATCAGAAGGTGAGGATGAAGATGATATCACCAGCTTTGCAGTTTTCTTCTTCCTTTTTAACCCCTGCAACTCTTATTTCAAGGTCTGGATCTCCTCTTGCAAGTGTGTAATGTCCTTGGCATGCTGCTCCTTTACATGTGCCAGGTCCTTTTGTAGAGATTTAACCTGCTTGGCTAATTTGGTACATAAAACCATCAATTCCATGTGTTGCCCACTGCCCTCATCACTTCCAACTGTGTGACCTGTTGGGAGAGGTGAATCATGGGGCAATGGCTCAGATTCCTCCCTAGTTGGACTAGGTTGAAGTCTAGAACCACCACTGCTTGTTCCTAAACCAAAAGGATCAGGGACATGCTGTGTTGTAACGAAAGGAGTTGGTTGTCTGGACCTCCTCTCATAGGTGTGAGAAATAGGTGGTGTATGATCAATGTTTGGAACAGTGATTATGGGTGAGTTTTGTTCAGATGAAATCTTTGCAAGCATTTGAGGAAAGAGAGATGTAAAAATCATATTGCCATCTTTGTTCATGTTTTGAAAAACTTTAGGCTTGAGGCAACGGATTTTATAAACATTAGTATTGTAACACCCCAACCCGACAAGGGTAGAAGTGTCACATTCTGGTGTCATATCAGAACATACAAACAAAATTTTATAAACGAAAGCCTTAAAGAAATGAAGTACCAAGTCATATAGACGAATGACTTACAAGGAAAATACAAAATCCAATATGTCTAAAATAAAATGAAATCTCCAAACGATAGCCCAACAAAATAAATCCAAATAATAAGGTATCTAGGGTTGGTCCACTCAAATAATCCAACTCTCAGCCCATCAAAGCCCATCTTCAAACCTAACACCTGCCGCAGGAAAAGAAATGCGGCTGAGCTTAAAAAGCCTAGTGAACAGATATAACAAAACAAAAGCTAAATAAAATCTGAAATGCGAAATGAAACAAAGGAAACGGATAACAAAGTCGCAGCGAAAAGAGAACAATGAGTCAATGAGGATCCTGCAGAACACAATTATACATATATCCAAAACGAAGAGATAACGAGGAGAATGAAGCAAAGCAAAGCATCGATGACATATAAACAAGCACATACAAGTAGACATACAAGTACTGAAACATAAACCACATAGCATAGCAGACGTCGTATCCACACAACATATACAACATACAATAAATTCAGGGAAAACAGAATACATACAAGTCAAACAGAAGTCTAAAAGCAAGAGGAAGCAATTAATTTAGTAAGTGAGCATGGAAATCATACAGGTCAAAACCCTTAGTTGAAAACATAACCAGTATCACAACAGCAGTCAAAACATGGCAGTCACACGTAACAAGTAGGAATACAGTATGAACACTATAATTAAATGAAGTAGGGACATAGCAGGCAATTAAACATGTTAACAAGCCAGACATCAAAAGTTGAACCATCTAACCAAATCAATCCGTAGCATAGACCGAAATGTAAACATGGAAAGTCAACAACAAGTAGATAAGGACACCACGGATAGTCATAGTCCACGAGATAAATCGAACGAGGTACAAAAGATAAACAGATCAACAATCGATTTCACACAAGCACGGTTACCAGACAAATCAAAGGATCACATAAAAGTAAGATAGCATATCATCAGATGACAACAGGTAAATCTCATATCGCATACATACATATCATACAGAGTAATCAGTAGTCGTATAAACATGAATATCATAATCAATCCAATGACATATAACAACCCGGTACGTGAATGGAACTATAGTCTGAAGTAACGAAATGAGAGTGTAACAGATCAAAGCAATGGAACATATATATCTTGGTAGTAGAGTGAGTCATATAAAGGTATTGGGTAAAGGACAGTCAATTCAGAATATGGTGCAGTGGGGAATCCAGAAGGTCCAATATAGGTATATCAAAAGTGTAATGTTTGTCAGAAATCTATCCCGAGCCAACAAAACAAACCATATCAATAGTGGCAATAGCAGCCAAGTAACCAATAGTACCCATTGTATTCGGAGGGGTGACCTCGGAATACCAAACCAATATGAGGGGAGACCTCAGTAACCAGTGGAGTAGCTAGCTCCCAAAATGTGAGGGGGTGTATTGCACACACGCACCACATCACCAAAACAATATATCAATATCAATACAATACAAATCTAGGATGCATCCATACGCCCCTGCAAAACAATAGTGGCCATACAATATATCTGAAGCGCGCATAATCAATACAAAATAGGGACGGTGTGGAACATCACTCAACCACACTAAAGTCATGCCATTGTTGCATCAATGACACGCACATGGAACCCCCATGCCTAGTTAATGGCTTGGGTATCAAACTGACAGGTCAGACCAAAGTACAAAGTGTAGCAATGTATATGTCTTCATAAGCAATGTGCAATGTCAATAGTTCACAATTCAAAGGTTCATAACAATAGTTCAATATCGAGGTCCAATATCAATATTTCAATATCAAAGGTTCAATAGCACAGATTCAATAGCACAGGTCAAAAGCAACAATTCAGTAGCAAGGGTTCAGTAGCAATGGGTTCAATACTGGAAGTTCAATAACAGTGGTTCAATAACAGAGGGTCAAAGCAAAGATTCAATAGCAATGGTTCAATAGCAATGGTCAAATAGCAAAGAAATATCATAAGCGAACAAAGTCGAAGGATCAGAAAGTCATGAGAAATCCCTACTGAAAAGGGATAGAATATCTGTACCTCAATCGAAGCAAGCAAGATAGGAAAGTAAGGTCACACGATGAATCAATCCCGCCGTCCGGAACCTATGAATTAGATAACGCTTATTAAGATCAGATTACTCATTTTTGACGGCTTTCCATTTTTAGCAGGTTTCTACTTTTAGTAATATTTCCATATTTAGTAACTTTATATTTTAGGCAAGTTTCCAAAATTAGTAACTTTCCTTATTTAGCAGGTTTAGTCATAAATGATATAGTAAACGTTAATTTAGGTAAAGACACTAGTTTTAGATTTAGATTAACGTATATGTTTTAAACCATTTAGAATCGACTACAACAAGATTACGTGACCCTTTTTAAAATTCCACTTTAGGTCGAGACCCACCCTAGGTCACCCATGATTTCATGTGATATTAAGGTTAACATTTTATGTGTCCATTTCTTTATTAATTCATGTGGTTTCAACGTATAACATGCATGTATGAGCAAAGTGTGGTCCCAAGGATTCAAAGGCTAATACAGTAGGATAGACATAAGACCTTTTTCAAACTGATATTTTATGAGACAAAAGAGTTACCATTTATGTAAGAGATTTTAACGTGTACATGCCAAGTGAGGTTCAATATCAGATTGGTGTGATCTTCTATTTTATTTAACAAGGCAAACAAAATAGAAACTGATTCATAGGGGTCGACATATATATCAAAAGTATGGAGTCATAGCCCTTTTATCTTATTATTTATGTGACAAACCATTTATTCATTTGACAAGTTCTTAACTTAAGCATGCAATCAAAAGGGAAGGTTCAAAACAAGAGCATATGGGTCGATACCTGTTTAACCATTTAAGATTTTACGTAGCCATGTTACTCGATTTTACGTAGCCTTATATACCATTTTATGTGACATGTTAACTTACATATACATATGCGCAGGAAACAAAGGAGAAAAGATGATGTCGTGTAAAGTGAGGTCAAAACAGATTCAATATAACATGTGCATGGGTAAAAAAAAACAAGGGCCTTCTTATTTGCTATATTTTACGTGATATATGCATATGATTTATGAGACCTTTTATCATATCATGTGATTACTTAACTCGTGTACATGCATTCAACAGGAGACCAAAACAGATTACATATGGGTTTCATAAAGTGAGGTCGAAACCGATTCGAAAAGTAACATGCAAATGGCTCGAATATACATGGATCAATATTCACTATTTCAGCCAATGTTATCATTTTAGGTGACTTTGATTCATGATTCATGCAACATTACGTGCCCTTTCATGCAACAATATTTACATGTGAAGTTTTAACATATCATTTTATGTAAGTATATATTTGATTATTCATGGCTAGGACCTCACGACAACAAATCAAAGAAAGCAAAAGAATGAAATAAGATAGGTGATATGATTACCCTTGTAAGGTGTCGCATGGAGGAGAACAAAAAACCAAGTCGAGATTGAACTAAAACAGCCACAACCAACACCCTAACAGCCCACGACCAAGGTCTTTTTCGAACCAAGACTACAACCAGTAGCGTCTTTTCACAGTCACAACCAATATCTCCCTTGCTTGCTGTCTTGATCGAATGGAATAGAGGAAGAAGAAAGGCAGCCG
This sequence comes from Chrysanthemum seticuspe, assembly GCA_019973895.1. Taxonomy (NCBI): domain Eukaryota; kingdom Viridiplantae; phylum Streptophyta; class Magnoliopsida; order Asterales; family Asteraceae; genus Chrysanthemum; species Chrysanthemum seticuspe. The sequence goes on along the minus strand of BPTQ01000006.1, from coordinate 197,564,155 downwards.
TCACTTTTGAGACTAGGGTTTAGGTGATGTTTTGAATGAGTAAAAGTAAGTTACAGGATAATGGTTAAATGGGGGGTTTAAATGGCGTGAGGATTGGCTGAAATCACGGGAATAAAAACAGTATATTGACTTCCATAAATACAATATAATGGCTTGGTTTTTAAATTGCAAGATCTTTTAATTTGCAAACATATTTTTGGTACAAACGTGCACAATGTATTTTAGACGTAATCGATTCGGTTTCATTTATCTTGCATATTACGCTTGGTAATTATTTACAAGTTAAGTTAGGATTACATTTAATGAGCTTGACGTATTTTACGGGTTCTTCAATTATTAAGCTAAGGGGCAAAATAGTCATTTAACACGTTTACGATTTTTAGGGTTTTACAAGTATGGGGTTGCAGTTGAAACTCATTTAGCACTGCTTGCACAAACCTTGGATACATCAAAAATTTTGTTGAACTCTTTACATTGCCTTGCATACTTTGAAAAATATAATTTGACCAATTGAAAGTCCTATCAGTGGCTAGACAAACCAAAGGGTAAGCCATGGTTGAACTGAATTGTTCATAAGAGGTTTTCTTAGGACTTAGGCAATGCAAAAGAGTATGTATCAAAAATCTCCAATGGGGATAAAAACCAGTCTTTTTGAAAGTAGCCTTTTTGTCAGTGGTATCATACCCCATGGATGAAAGATGTGAATGAATTTCGGGCATGGGTAATGTGATGATATCATTGAGATCATCCAATTGGAGAATTCTCCTCAAGGATGCCTCAGTAACATCAATAGTTACCCTATCCACAGTGGCTCTAAGAGCATCCAATGTTTCATGTGTATCTCTAGTTTCAATGGTTATGGACTGAGCAGAAGTCCAAAACTATTTGATTTGAGAGATATAGATTGTGGGATTTAAAACTAAAGCATACCTTATATGGGTAGTATTAAGAAAGTCCACAATCTGGTGAAAAACAGGGCCACTCTTCTCGTTTGACTTTCGTAAGTAGGCCACTTGGTTGCGCTCATCTGCAAAAGTGATAGGTGCCATAGAATCTTTTGTTGAAAAATTGTATTTTGTCAGTATGAATTGAAGGAATAACTAGCCAATTGAGAGATAAAGATATATAGAGGTAGGGTTTAAGATTATTGCGCAAGAAAGACTATCTTTAGAAAATATTTATCTTAAGAGGATAAATAATAATATGGAAAGTAGATAATCTCCTTAAAATTTTACCCTATATATATGGAAATCAGTGGTTTCTTTCAACGGCTAGTAAAAATTAGTTACTGACACAATCAGTTGTAATGGCTAGAACAATAGTGGTAAAAATAACACTGTCAGTGGAAAATGTGAACTAGCAGTGGGAATTTTTCACAAAGATTTTCAAAGAGCAGTGGTACCAACTGTGAACTAGCAGTGAGAATTTTTCACAAAGATTTTCAAAGAGCAGTGGTACCAAACATGTTAGAATCGATGCTCGAGGTTTTTTAGACCTTATCTAGGATTATAAATAAGCTCAAATAACAATAAAAAATAATATGTATGCACAACGGAATAATCAAAATATCATTGTTATTATTAAGGTTTCTTCGTCATCATCATGTGTTCTATAAACACATTCACAGCCCCAATCCTAGATGATCAACTCTAAGACGGTTACACAACAGGGACCAATGATCCTTGGGGCTAAACACTACAAGTCGACTAACACCTAGTCTAGGCGTTTACATACTCACGCCCTAGACCTACACACACACACCTTTGTCTGATGTTTACATTGTTTGAAACACATAAAACCTAATTCCCTATATCTCCTTATATAATAGAGATACTAGGGTTACAAATGACTACAAGAGACTAGATAATAAATACTTCTTTGCCAAGTAGGTCCCTTGTCTTTCTTTTTCTTCAACAGTCCTTCATCTTTCATGTATTTTGTCTTATCAACTTAAATATAATTCCCAACAATCTTCCCCTAGTTGATAATGACAAAACCAAATAAGCACGAACAAATATGTCATGAAAGATAAACAAACTTCCCCTTAAACATGCAATATCACCAAGGATCTTCAAGTTGCAAATCTTCTATGTAATGCCTTCTTCCCCTTTTTGTCATAATCCACTAGAAGACGCTAAGTAAAAGCAACTTTGATTCCAACCACCACAAACCAATATCATACGACTAATCCATCCTTCTAATGCCTCAAGATACCCGCCATGAAGATCACCAAAAAGCTTGCTAAAAATAAAAATAAGGCAAAAGAAATCTGAACCAGGAGTATAAATACCAACAAGTAGTAGTCAAAATCTTCACCTCGAAAGATGCATGTAAATAACCATAAGAACTTGTCGAATAACTAACCACCATGGTCACAAATACGTTGTAGTTCCAGCCGTGAAGAATATAGTACCAGCCAAAATACTAATAAAGATGACTATAATCGCATTTGAAAGCAAGTAGTAGTAACATGAAGAATAGTTCTTTGGTTAAATAGTAGAGACCATGTAAAAAGTGAAAAACATTTAAAAATTGGACTGCCCTTATCATAGTTTTTAGCAAACTACCAGCTATCAACGGATTTGATATGTCTTTACCATGAGCCGTTTGTTATGGACTAGCCAACTCTTAATCATAAAGAATATGGTGAGTTGATAACCATATAGTTTTTAGTAAACTAGCAACCATAAACGGATTAGTCAAGTCTTTACCAGTAGCCGTTTGTTCTGGACTAGTTGATTCTTATATGGATTAGACATGGTGAATCAATAACCATTTGTTGTGTATCTCAGTTATACACCTTTTAAGATCAACTCCCAGCCAAGATTGGTTATGTACCTGCATATGTTAGCATAATACAAAGAGTAGGAATAACCAACTTGTTCTTAACCAAAGTTACTTTTAACCAAGCCACTATCTAAAAATATCTTCCAAAGTCAACCCAATAATATCTATATTTACTCTTTAACCTACCAAAATAGGGAAAAGTAAATATATTCATTAATGAACCCTTGTGACCGACTTTGTCTATATAAGGAGGCTTGGCATATTGTAATCTTCATCAAAACACATTCAAACATACAAAATCCCTAAATATAATCATGAGTAATCCTTCCAACACCATTAACATCTCCTCTGATTTAGAGGAAGAGTTTGTGATCGAGTCAGAGTCTTCCTCAGAGGCATCAGGGTGGACTGGATACTTTCCACCATGGGCTGGAAGCACTTCATCCAAGAAGTACACTAAAGACACTGCCAAGCGTGCACCTGCTGCCAAACCTGCACCATCTCTTGAGTTTTACTCTAGCTCATCAGATGATGATGAGAATAATGATGAGACCTATTCCTTGGCCAAAGAGTTGCCAAGAGCTCTTACAAAAGCATTGGGAGCAGCTCTCTCCAACATGAAGCAGATATCTATACCAAAGAAGCCTGCAATGCTACCAAGGCCTCCTCCACAAGTTCTTGGTCTTCCTTGTCCAAGAATGCAGTCCACCTTTGAGAACAAAAGGAAGAGAGCAAAAAAGAACAAGCATGACTATGTGGGCAAAGGCAAGAAGCCAATGGAGTAGCTGCTGTAGGGTGTCGGAATGTAGGAAGTTCTCTTTTGCAGTCTTTTGTGTTTTGTTTGTGGTTAGGAGCACTTTCTCTTTGGTTGTAATGAATCTTCATGATGACTTGAATAAAATTTCTTTGTTTTACTGATTTCTCTGTGAGAGTACCTGTTACCACTGATTGCATTGTAGTTTCCACTATTAGACATAACTTCTTCATAAGATGTAGTGGAAAATCAAAGATACTAGCACTAAACAGCAATAACTTCAAGGTAAACAAAGAACCCTTCAAATCTTCATGTCACAAACATAAACCATACACTGAAGATATTGTTAAGATTTGTAGTGGTTAGAAAATAACTAAAAGAGGATAAAGATTTCTGATGGCAGTGGTTAGTCTAATACTAAACCACCCAGTCAATAGGTCAACTCCAAGTCATTAATCTGGCCACCAAAGTCAAAGACTTCAGTTACTTCTCAACAACTTATACCTTCCCTTCATTAACTAACTGATTCCAACTTAATCTTGTATTTAAGAACCAAGAACCCACACACTTCTAACACACTAACACTTCTCTCTCCTAAAATCTGTTAGGATTTAGTAAATCCAGTTATTGAAGAGTCGGTCACCTCAAGTATATGTAATCGTTAGAAAGCTCGTAGTCGTAGATTATTATAAGTTAAGTAGTATTTAGTTTAAGTAACACCGTGGAGGAAGGACGGGTCTTTACCCACTGTATGCTTGATCCACAGCCCGTAGGTGGCGTTTTATGTAAAGACTATAAATACTCTCTACCTTCCAAGGTAAAGAGTTGGAGCTCATAATAAGATTTTTCTTTCTCTCACTAAAGTTCCCAACCTCTAACTCTCTCTCTCTAAAACATCATTTGTACACCTACTTATGATTATGGTTTAGTGTGATTGTGAAATCCAATATGTAAATGGTATCAAGAGCCATGGTTTGATCATCTCTTACATATCCTTGGATTTGTAGTGGTTTTTAGATGGTTTTAGAGTTTGAAAAAGTTTAGTGGCTTTTGCATCATTTGGATCATTTCTAGTGTTAAAGTTTGAATCTTGGGTGTAGTTTTGTGTTTAGAATCAGTGTATGTGCTTGGGTTTTGATTTGGTAAGCTAGAATCATCGTGGTTGGGTTGTTTTTGGATTGAAAAGTGGTGTTTGTGAGATTTTCTAGCTAGCGACTTGAGCCACGGAGTGTTATTCTTGTTAGCGACTTGCTTTGTAAGTTGGTAGCGAGTTGTAGTTGAAGTTGCTAGCGATTTGAGCTTAGCGACTTGTCTATTGAGACAAGCCGACAAACAGTACACTTAGTGGATTCTCCACTACGAGTAGCGACTTGGTGAAAGTTAGCGACTTGTACTTAAGTTTGTTAGCGACTTGGTGTTAGCGATTTGGTGCCTAGCGAGTTGCTATTTAGCGACTTGACAACTTAGCGACTTGGTGCTTAGCGAGTTGTTCTTTAGCGACTTGACTCTGTCTTAGCGACTTGACATTATAGCGACTTGATATTTAGCAACTTGGTGGTTAGCGACTTGCTTCAAGGCTTCTTGGCGACTTGGTTGATTTTTGCTTGTAAAACGGTTTTCTCTTGATTCATTAAAATCCCGTGAAAGAATCTATTTCCCGGTTTAATCATTGAGTTATAAAATCCCGTGTAATTTGTTAACATGTCTACCAACGTACCTACAATCATCTCCACTGTTGCTGAGGATGTTCAAGCAGCTGGCTCAGATACTCGCCCACCCATGCTTGACAGAACCGACTACGACTCTTGGGCACAACGAATCAGATTGTACTGTCTTGGAAAGGAAAATGGGGTCAACATTCTCAAATACATTGATGAAGGACCTTATCAGATTGAGACTACTAGAGACTTAATTGATATAGCTGCAGATGGAACAATGATCTATGGAATAGACAGACCTAAGACGTATGATGAGCTCAATGAGAAGGAGAAAAAGAGATTCGATGCAGATATCAGGGCGTCTAACATTATACTTCAAGGTCTTCCAAAAGACATCTACAAGCTTATCAATCACAACACTGAAGCAAAGGTTGTATGGGACAATGTCAAGATGCTTCTCTCAGGTTCTGAATTAACTGTTGAAGACAGAGAATCACAACTGTATGATGAATTTGAGCACTTCAAGATGAAACCAGATGAAAGTGTCTATGAGTACTATGTGAGATTCCATAAGCTTGTGAATGACATGAGGAACATCAAAATGACCATGCCTAACATTCAGCTGAACTCAAAGTTTATGAACAACATGAATCCCGAATGGCACAAGTTTGTCACTTCTGTGAAACTCACTAAAGGATTGAAGAATACAAACTATGAGCAACTGTATGCATTCCTTCTCTAGAATGAGAGACATGCTATGTTTGAAAAAAGGATTCTGGAATAGTTCAAAACCAATCAGGGAGAAACAAGTTCATCAAATGACTCAACTGCTTTCTACACAAATGTTGGAATTACCACCAAAGCTTCTCAAGTTATACCCATGGGTAATGGTAATCACAAACTCATTCCCGATCCAATGTTCAAACAAGCTGATGCTGATGCAGCCGTGGGTAACTTCATTAATCAACTGGCTCTCATGATTAGTCAAAACATGAACTCTCTCCCACACACCAACAACAACCTCAGAACAGCATTCAATGCACACAATCAAGCCACTGTCAGAGATGTGAAGGTTATGGTGCAGCCAGTTCAAGAAAGGCAGTACGAACAAGGAAGAGGTGGAGTTGGTAGAGGATATGTGGCAAATCTGAATAGGGGAAGAAATGGAAATCAGGGACAAGCAAAGCCGATCAAGTGCTACAATTGTGGAGGAGAGGGACATATTGCAAGGAACTGTACATCGCCAAAACATCCTCAGAATGCAGAGTACTTCAGGGATAAGATGTTGCTTGTGCAAGCTCAGGATAATGGAGTTGCTTTGGATGAAGAGGAGTTATTGTTTCTTGCTGAAGGGAATGCCAAGACTTATGATGCTGATGTTGATGAACAACCAATTCAGGAGATGGGTCATAATCATCAGAATGCCTTTCAAGTAGCAGATTGTGATGCATTTGACTCTGATGTCGATGATGAACCTACTGCTCAAACAATCTTCATGGCTAGCATCTCAGCTATGGTTTCTCCAAAGGTCTCTTCACCACAACAAACTGGTCCATCCAAAGACAAAATCATTTCAGAGGTATTAAAACTATATGATGATGTTGATGAGCGAAAGATGCATAATGAAGTACAATCTCTTGAGACTTATGAATCAGATATTGATAATGTGGGTAATAGCAATATTGTCCCATATGATCAATATGTGAAACAAAGTGAAAGTGAGGTTGTACCAAGTAATGCATCTTCCACAGTCAATAATGACTATGTCTTTAATGAATACACGGCATGTACCCCTGATGATTCTGTTGTCTCTGAACTAAATGCCTATAAAGAACGTGTTGCTATTTATGAACAACGAGCCAAATTTGAGTTGACCACCCGTGAGCAGGAAATGGATGACCAAATGCGTACATTTATTAGAAAAGGTAATTTTAGAGAAGAAGTATTAAAACAAGAGTTAAGCTCCTTACAAGAAAAGCTTTCTAAAACTGCTAAGAAAAAACAAGAACTTCAAGAAAATATGAAAATGCTTAAGCAAGAATTCAATGCTAAGGAATCAAAGCTTTTGAATGATTTCTCCAATCTAAAAACTTTGAAAAACAAGCTTGAAAATAAGTTGTACGTACAAGGGAACACCATTCAGACTGCTCACATGATCACTAAGCATAGAGTCTTAAGCGATAAACATAGCATTCCCCTTGTTGAGGAACCAAATCCAGAGGTAATTAAAAGGGCTAGAACTGCTCATAAGGTAATTTATGATGGCAATGAAATCCTTAAACCTAGGCAGATACCTAGTTGTGCTGAGTGCACTGAGGAAGATAAGAAATCAGATGAGGTCACTGGGGAGAAAATGGATAAGAAACTCAACAGTCCCGCCTGTAAAGAGAAAAACATAATTATCAGACCCCATGATTACAAAAAGGAAAACTGGATTTCCTTGAACAAGTTTAAGCCTCAAACGTTGTTAACGCCCGAACAACTATTCTGGAAAAAGGATTTAGATAAGCAAAAAGCAGAGAATCTTGTTGTAACAAAACCCCCCCCCCCTTAGGAAAATGCCTTCAGCAACTGTGTATCCTCCTAATACACCAATGCATTTAGTCCCTAGGACTATTGCCACTAAAAGCAAGACCTTAATCAGTCAATACGTTATCTTTCAATTATTTGTTGATTTTGAGAAAACTTGTAAGAAAAGGATCACACCCACTGGTATAACTGAAGGGGAAAGGGGTTTTGAGCAAACTAAAGAATGCTATTTAACTGAGGTCATGCCCTTCTTTAAACAACTAAAAGATCAATTTGAGAGTCTTAAAAAGGGGATGGATTCAGATATTAAAGAAATGGAAAAGGAATTTGATGCAATGATAGTTGAGGTTAGTGACTATGAGCGAGAGTTAAAATATAATGAGATTGAGAGGAAGAACTTGCATACATTGAATGAGAATCTTATTTCTGAATGTATCTCTCAAGATGTGTTTTATACTGCTACGAATTGTTCCATTAATGCTTCTCAATTTCATGAATTATATGTTGCTTTGAAAGTCTCCCATGATCGTGTTATTGAGCTTGAAAAGACTAATTCTAAACTAAATGAGAAAATTGATCTGGATGATCACGACAATTTGGTAAAACATCTTTCTAAACTAGAAGTTGAGCATTTTAATTTACAACTAAAATATCAACATCTTAAAGAAAATGTCAAAACCTCAAATAACAAGACATCTTCAGATGCTCCATAGTTTGATGCAGTTTTTCAGATAAACAAACGTGACGAACAGATTCAAGCTCATTGTAACACGATCAGAAAGTTGAAAGCCCAAATTTCTCAATTAAAGGGTGAAAAGAACAATGTGACTGGCTCCCAAATGCCTCCTCCTTTAGATTCTCAGTATTCTCAAACTTTTCATCTTCAAAACTTAGTAAATGCTTTACAAAAGGAAAACGAGAGCTTACTAGAAGAAAAAGAAAAAGTTAAACGTCACTTTAAAGAGTTATATGATTCAATTAAAATCACTCGTAACAAAAACAACGAAAAAATAACTTCTTTACAAAAGGAAATTGAGAATCTGAGGGGTCAGGAAAAAGGGAAACTGCCACTTGTTTTTAATGAGAATGTCGCTTCAAAGTCATCCTCTGGCTGCAAATATACTGTGACTGTTAAATACATTCCTCCTCATCTTAGGAATAATGAACTTGTGTTTAATAACTACTGTGCTCACCTTAAGGATAGTCTAGAATGTCTCCGTGAGATTGTGGAAGAGGATTTCATAAATAAACCTCTTGATAGAGAAATTAGGTTTGCTTGCATTTGTGCCAAACGATCTCTGGAGCTGCTAGAATGTTTAATTGCAACATGTCCTAAATCCTTAGGTGCGAAAGGTAAAGTTGTGATGCCTTACTCTATGCCTAGTGCCAAGCATACAAACCATTCCATGCCCAGTTTTAAGAAAGTAAACACTAATGTGCCTTCTAGTAGTTCAGATCCTTGCACATCTAGTTCAGGAATGCAAGAAATAGATCAACCAACTAATGTTCCTATAATTCCCTCTACAGGAGTAATCAGTGACATTAAAGCAAGCGGGTCAAAGCCTCCAGGCAATACCAAGCAAGATAGGACCTCGCAAGCTAAGAATGTGCATTGGAAGAGAGTAGAAGACCAACCTAGGAACTTTAAGTTTGAGTTGAATAAAACAAATCGTGTTGATTCTAGTATTAGCCATAGGCGTACTGTAATTAATTCGAATTCTAATACTATCTGTAAACCATGTAATGATGTCTGCTTGAATTCTGTTACTAATCATGAATGTGGTGTGAATGCTTTGTCTAATGCTGTCAAATCCCCAGTTAATATTGTTAATGCAAAAAATCATGCTAAAAAGGCTAAAAGGCAAAGGCGAAAGAAAGTTAGAAAACAGTGGAAACCCACATGAAGAACATTTAGTAAGATAGGTTATCAATGGATACCTGTTGGCCATAAGGTTAATCAGACAATGCCCACTAGAAAATGGATGCCTACTGGTAGAACTATTCCCTTAAGAAGTGAACATACTTTGAATAGGTCAAATACAGACAATAGTACTGCATCTATTCATAATGATTCCATTGCTTCTATTTCTGATATGAATGTTTCTATTTATGATGTGGATGTTCCAATCACTGTTACTAACCAAATGGAACCCATTCTTGCATGGGGATCCCAATTATCCAGTTATCCATTCTTGTCGGTGTTCAACTGCAGATCGTTCAAATCGTTCTGTGGTACCTGGACTCAGGTTGTTCCAAGCATATGACTGGAGATCGGTCGCGGCTCATGAACTTTGTGAGTAAATTCATCGGGACAGTTAGATTTGGGAACGACCATTTTGGAGCTATTATGGGTTATGGAGATTATGTGGTTGGTAAAAGTGTAATTACCAAGGTATATTATGTGGAAGGTCTTGGTCATAATTTGTTCTCTGTTGGTCAATTATGTGATTCCGATCTAGAAGTGGCTTTTAGAAAACATACTTGTTTCGTTTGAGAACTTGATGGTGTGGAATTATTAAGAGGTACTCGAGGTTCGAACCTATACACCATCTCTATCGATGACATGATGAAGTCTTCTCCAATCTGCTTGCTATCAAAGGCTTCTAAACCAAAGTCTTGGTTATGGCATCGTCGTCTCAATCACTTGAACTTCGGCACCATAAACAACCTTTCCAGAAAGGATCTTGTCAGAGGCTTACCCAGATTAAAATATGAAAAAGATCATCTTTGTTCAGCTTGCCAATTGGGAAAAAGCACGAAATATGCCCACAAACCAAAACCCACAAACTCTGTAATGGAAGTCCTTCATACCCTTCATATGGATCTGTGCGGCCCAATGAGAGTGAAAACTATTAATGGGAAGAGATATGTGTTAGTAGTGGTTGATGACTACTCTCGATTCACTTGGGTTAAGTTTTTTAGGACAAAGGATGAAACTCCAGATGTCATCATTAAACTCATTAAACAACTTCAGATCCGACTCAACAAAATAGTTCGAATCGTCCGTACTGACAATGGAACTGAGTTTGTTAATAAAGAACTCAATAAATTTTATGAAAATGTTGGAATCAGTCCTCAAAGAAGTGTCCCTCGAACTCCTCAACAGAACGATGTAGTTGAAAGACGAAATCGAACTCTTGTAGAAGCTGCAAGAACAATGCTGATTTACTCAAAGGTTCCAATGTTTCTATGGGCTGAAACTATTGCCACTGCATGTTACACACAAAATCAATCTCTAATTCACACATCTCATGGAAAGACTCCATACGAACTTGTCCACAATCGAAAACCTAATCTATCATACCTCCGTGTGTTTGGTGCTTTATGTTATCCAACTAATGACGGTCAAGATTTAGGTAAATTGAAAGCTAAAGCGGACATTAGAGTATTTGTTGGATATGCACCAAGCAGAAAAGGTTACCGAATCTACAACAAGAGAACCCGAAATATCATGGAAACAATTCACGTTACGTTTGATGAGCTGACCGGTCAAATGGCTCCAGGACAATTTAGTTCTAGACGCGCACTTCAAAACAGTCCCATTAGTTCATCCCTTGTACCAAATTCCTCTCCAGCAACTCCATATGTACCTCCAACTGAAGATGATTTGAAGAAATTGTTTGATCCTATATTTGATGAACACTGTGAGCCAAGTGCTAATGATCTGTCAATTCCTACAATAGAGGCTGCTCATATCCCTATTAATGAAGTCAACCCTTCAGTCTCTACAAGGAAACAACTTGCAACCGATGCCTTATGGTGCTTCTTTAACTTCGGACTCTCTAAGATCGAACCAAAAGATGTTAAAACCGCCATGAATGAAGACAGCTAGTTCAATGCCATGCAAGAAGAAATTCATGAGTTTGACCGACTTGATGTATGGGAATTAGTACCTGCTCTAGATTGTGCTATGATCATTGCTCTAAAATGGAACTTCAAAGTGAAACTTGATGAGCATGGTGATGTCCTAAAGAACAAGGCTCGATTGGTGGCTAAAGGATACCGTCAAGAGGAGGGTATTGACTTTGAAGAATCATTTGCTCCTGTTGCTCGTATCGAGGCAATCAGAATCTTCTTGGCTAATGCTGCAAGTAAGAACATGGTAGTCTATCAGATGGATGTAAAGACGGCGTTTCTCAACTGAGATCTTAAAGAAGTCGTCTACGTCAGCCAACCTGAAGGCTTTGTGAATCCAGAGCATCCTACTCACGTTTATCATTTGAAGAAGGCTCTTTATGGTTTAAAGCAAGCTCCAAGGGCATGGTATGATACACTATCAAAGTTTCTTCTATCTACTGGATTTAGCAAAGGAGCAGTTGATCCGACATTGTTCACCAGGTTTTCAGGCAAACATTTAATTCACGTTCAAATATATGTTGATGATATCATCTTTGCCTCGACTGACCCCAATGAGTGTGACCGTTTTTCAAATGAAATGGGTTCTAAATTTCAAATGTCAATGATGGGACAAATGTCATTTTTCTTGGGATTACAAATTTCACAAAGTCTCGGAGGCATTTTTATAAATCAATCTAAATATGCAAATGAGATTTTAAAGAAATTTGGATTTGATTCTAGTGACCCTGTTGACACTCCCATGATTGAGCGTACTAAACTAGATGAGGACCACTCAGGGATCATGGTAGACCAAACAAAATATCGTAGTATGATTGGATCCCTGATGTACCTCACATCTAGTAGACCAGACATCTTGTTCGTTGTTTGCATGTGTGCTAGATACCAGGCTAAGCCTACTAAAAAGCACCTTGAAGCGGTTAAACGGGTCTTTCGGTACCTCCAAGGAACCATCAATATGGGACTTTGGTACCCGAAGGACACCGGTATGTCACTAACAGCCTATGCAGATACTGATCATGCAGGATGTCAAGATACTCGTCGAAGTACGTCTGGAGGTGCTCAGTTTTTTGGTGATAAGCTTGTGAGCTGGTCTTCAAAGAAGCAAATGAGTACTTCTATTTCCTCTACAGAGGCTGAATACATAGCCATGTCATCTTGTTGTGCTCAAATCCTATGGATGAGATCCCAATTATCTGACTATGGCTTTGAATTCAACAAAATCCCTCTGTACTGTGATAATAAAAGTGCTATTGCTCTCTCATGCAACAACGTACAACACTCAAGAGCAAAGCACATCGACATCCGACATCATTTCATCAGGGAGCAAGTTGAAAACGGTGTGGTGGAACTTTACTTTGTGAGGACTGAATACCAGTTAGCAGACATCTTCACCAAAGCTCTTCCTAGAGAACGTTTTGAGTTTATTCTTCCACGACTTGGTCTTAAAAGCCTTCAACCAGAAACACTCAAACGTCTTCAAGAGGAAGAAGAGGAGTAAAAGGTTTTCCTTCATCTATCTCTTGTAAATACTTATTCGAAAAACAAAATACAAAATTACAAAACCTTCAAAAAAACCAAATAGAAAAATATAAAACTTTCAAAAATCCATAAAAATTTGAAAACTCTTGAAAAATTCTAAAAAATATTGTCATTTTGTCATGTTTTTCTCGATTCGATTATATCTACGGTATTTGTGCTGTCATTCAAATAATGACACGGGACTTTAGATGTTGTTCGAATTTTCTCAAAAAAAAATAAAAAAAAAAAAAAAAAAAAAAAAAAAAAATGGGAGAAAGAGAAACAATGGTTTATTGCCATTTCAAGCAGTAACCCGCTTTTCAAAGAAAGAACAGAGCCATGCTTTATCTTGGTTTTCAAATTTCATGCTCTGATTCTATTAACAATTACTTACTATCTTATGAAAACTAGTTGCTTTGAAAAATAACTTGGACTCTATTTTTGAAAATCATCTGGACTTAAAGTTCGTCAATATCTATCTCTCAATCAACAACTTATGTCATTGATTGAGGGGGAGAATAATTTCAATTAAATCAAAAGGTTATTTGTCATTCAATTGTTTTCAAACGATAATTATGCATGTTTAATCAATGGAGTTTAAAGTCTCAAATTCCGATCCTTATCAGTTAAAACGTTTTCCTAATCAAGTCACAATTCTCCTTAAAAAGCTTTCCAAAATCAATTTAAATCTACAAAGATCACAAATCTCAAATGATTTGAAAATTGTGATCGGGGGAGAATTTGTGATTTAAATTGGATTTAATCTGATAATTCGGTAAATGGTTTTATAAGGATGTACAAGCTCTCCGTCCCACATGTGTCAAACGATTTCAAAATTTCCATACACATGTTGAGGGGGAGCATCTATCTTAAACCACAAAGATCTGAAACGTGATCAATTTATTTCAATGTGCAGTCTTTTCCCTCTAGTATGTGCAAAACTCTTCCAAAACCTCGAGGCATATATTGAGGGGGACCAAAATTTTGAAAACCTCATCCTTCCCCAAAATGCTTTATCTAATTGATTTGATTAGGGAAGTGATGTTGATATCTTTTAGAAAATGGAAATTAAAGAAGTAAATTCTTCCTCTTGCCTCCGTGTGCTAAAACAATTTCAAATACATGCAGCACATGTTGAGGGGGAGCTCTTGTTCTAAAAATATCAAAAACAATTCAGGTACAAAAATGCTTTGATAATATATCACAAGTATCTGAATTGATTTTCAAATGGTTTTCAATTGGTTCCAATGGCAGATGAACAATACCAAATAGACCGACCAAATTTACTTCATGTTTGGTGATATAAGGATGACAAGGTTAGGTATTTGTTCCCATGATCCGCCAGAACCGGAGGGATCTACCCAGGGACAATCCACTAGATAGTGTAGAAGTCCTTAGGTATATTAAAAAAAAAGGGGGAGAAAAATGAGATATGGGAAGTGTGCGGACTGAAACTGAGCTAGTACTGGAATAAACCCAACAAGGTTCTAGTTACGAAGTTTCGGTAAGCACTGAAGGGGTTGAAGAATGAAAAAGAAATTAAATGTGAAAAAGGGTGAAAAGAAATAGCCCTCCATTTATTCAACCTTAGGGCAGAAACCGGGTTCAATTAATATGCTACTGGTGGTTGCCAAGGTAACATCGGTAGTGAAGACAAGACGTCATGGACCCAGTGATGCACTGCACTACAACTTCCCAAGCCACTCAAGTTTCTCTTTTAAAGACTTGTTTCATTCTCACGGGGAACTGACATAATCTATCGACTTTCTCTTAGAGATTGTTGATATTAAAGAAGGAGACCCTCTCCCTAGTCTCCGGCATAGGAACCAAATATGCACAATTGAGTCTAGAGCCACGAGATCATCAACAAATCTCTTTAGGACACTTTCAATGAAGACTCTCTGTTTCACACAATGTGGAAAGAGAGATTATATCTTATGAGTCCTACGCATTATTCCTTGTGGTATTGCCAGAACATCTGAGTAGTATGCCAACATACTCACAATGAAGATGGAAAGCCTTCTGGAGCCAACATCAAACAAGCTCCTGGTGGGTGGCATGTGAGATCTATCCAATAGATCAACCATGTGACAACTGAACATAAACAATGGGGCGATTCAATCTTTTGAATCAATCCTGGTTCAGGTTATGGATTGACGGATACCTTTGAAAAACCGGCCGTTGTGCTTAAAAACACTTTTCCTTAGCACATCGACTGTGTACTAATTTTTCAAAAATAAAAGGTGTTTATGATTGATAATTGATTTTCATTAAAACCTTCGTTGTATTGCAAAAACAATTTCTATTGAGCGATACACGATTGTTTTTCAAATCTCTTTTTATCAATCAGTGAATCTCAATTCGCTGGTTCACTCACTCCGTGTTGTCTTCTTTGAGACGTTCCGGTTTGAGAACAGCTAGAGCAACTGCGAAACCCTGTCAAGGAAATTCTTCGGAATTTTACCTGATCACAGGCAGTACTTGTACTGATCAACGGGGAACCGTGGGTCGTGTACCTCAATTCAACAAAAGTGATCAAAGACACTCTTGTGCGCTTTATTGCTAACTGTTTTATGCAGGAGCTCCCGACGTTTGCAGCTGATCAGAATGGAGCGGTCAATCCACAGCCGCATGCTCACACAACACATTCATTTCCAAAGAAATCATGATTAGTGCATCAATGACTCTGATATTACCACTCCATGCTTCTGCTATGCTGTTGCCAATATCATGAATCAACGAAAGCTTTCACTACTCTGATGAGAATATATCATGATCCAGAATGTGAGCATGTCGGTCTAAATGTCACAACATCACATAATACCAACACCATATCGGATGAGTCAGAGATTGATGTTAGCTGATGATCTTAAAACTGGCTCAAAACTCATTATCACGTGGATCAGTAAAAAGACCTCCACTTGGATTAATCAAACATGCAATGTGAAGAATCAATGACTACGAGCTTCAGAGCAAAGTACTACATCAAGAATGCAAGAATAATTTTTTTAATGTCATATCTATTTGTATTCAATGTATGTTTAATGTGTGTTTGAGGTGAGCTCCCTTAGGGGGAGATTGTTAGGATTTAGTAAATCCAGTTATTGAAGAGTCGGTCACCTCAAGTATATGTAATCGTTAGAAAGCTCGTAGTCGTAGATTATTATAAGTTAAGTAGTATTTAGTTTAAGTAACACCGTGGAGGATGGACGGGTCTTTACCCACTGTATGCCTGATCCACAGCCCGTAGGTGGCGTTTTATGTAAAGACTATAAATACTCTCTACCTTCCAAGGTACAGAGTTGGAGCTCATAATAAGATTTTTCTTTCTCTTACTAAAGTTCCCAACGTCTAACTTTCTCTCTCTAAAACATCATTTGTACGCCTACTTGTGATTATGGTTTAGTGTGCTTGTGAAATCCAATATGTTATAAAATCTGTCAAAAGCAACTTTACCAAAAATTACCATGAGCAATTCAAACCCAATCAACATCTCTTCTGACAGCTCAATTTCTGACAGCTTTTGGGATGATGAGTCTTTGCATTATGTGCTCAACAATCCAGGTAAGAAGAAGAAAGAGGTTTTTGAAGTAGTTTCATCAAGAAAAAGAACTCATGCAGATGCTTATTCAAACCCTGTTGCTGCTGGTCCTTCTTCAACTCATCCAATGCCACAAGAAGCTTTCATCATTGAAGATAGCTCAGACTCCAATGCAAGCTACATTTCCCTATGTACAAGCACAAATGATGATACTACTTCAAGCGTCTTAGATGTGCCTCCCCTTGCAAGAATCCTTCCATCAGGACCACCACAAGAGGGACCTTCATCATCCTCACCACCTGTTAGAGAAGTGGTGATGGGGCTAGCAAGCCCTAAGGTATATAGCTGGATTGATATGCGTAATGCGCCAAAGGTGATGCCAAAGTGGGCCTTCCCAAAGAATCCATAGGTGGTAGATGGTGGTTAGATGGAGTAGGGTTGGAGTAGTATGTGAAGCTTTTGTGATCAGTTTGTAGTTTGATGATGTGTTCTGTTTTCCAGTTTATGTAATGATGCTTGTAATATGAACCCAATGGATGTAACCTCTGCACACAGAGTGCAGATTTGTTAAATATGAATAACAATCCATGTCTTTTAATTTAAATTCCTTGCATCATTCTGGTTGTGTTAAACTTTTTACTCCAAAGCTGACAAATTGTCCATCATAATGTTCAAAATATGAGAGATGGGACTTGTTGCCAGTCATGTGCCTTGAACATCGACTATATGTATAGCCTTGATCTGATCTTTTTGTCCTTGGATGTTCATGCACATAAAAGTAAAGAGTTAGTTTCTTTTGGGGACCCAAGCCATGATTGACTTGGATCTGCCTCGTGTATCAATATAGTTAAATCTATCAAAGGTCATTGATACACCATTGGGATTGGTTGATGAGGTAATTCCTTTAGGTTTCCATTCCCAACATGCTGAGGCCTTCACAGCATTGCCCATGTCCCCCCTTTTCTTGTTTACAACCCTTGCAGTGGAAACTTTTGATTGAGCAGTGGAAAATGCTGGTTTGGTTTTAGGTACCCACTGTTGGTTATAATGAACCTTTTTATTTTGAAAAGTTCTTTTCCCTGTTTGTGCAGATTTTGCAAAAGTTGTTTTGGATTTTGCACTAGAAACAGGTGATTTGGGATGAACAGTGTTAACAGTTTTTGCAGTGGCAAAAGTTTTGAGGCCACTTCTTAGTTGAACTGCTCTTGGGATCATTTTGCTGTGAGAATTAGGGTGTACATTGTTTTGAAATCTGTTAGACTCCACCCTTTTATTTCCATGGACTTCCCTTCTCCCAACATGATAGTCACAATAAGCATGTAAATAATCAAAACTACCACAGATATAGCATGCTTTATTGTACATCACAAAATCACTACCTAGTTGTTGAGATTTAACATGATTCCAACTCCTCTGGTTACCCCTAGGAGCTGTAGGCTTATTCCTATACATCTCAGCATACCTTACAGTTGGTCTATCTTAGGTCACTAGTTTTACAACACAAGCATCAATAGAAAGAGTAGAGAGGAGATAGAGGTCGGTTGAACAATATCTAAACACACACACACGTATAAGTATAAACGGTTAGGCGTAGAGATGAGTGAAAGAGAATGAATTGAACAACCAACCCTCAAGTGAGGATTATTACAAGGTATTTATAGGAAGGGGAGCTAGGGCAACACTCCTACTCCTTTCCATTCCTTAATGGACATGGGCCTAAGCTTATGGGCCTTCTACATAAGCTTAAGCTAATAACAAACATAAAGGCCATAATTAAGCTAACTATTACATATGAATCACTAACACTTGATTTAGGTTTAGGAGTGATTCCAAAAATCTCCCCCTAAGTGTTGGTGATGAATGAAAGTAAACGGTGAAGGTACAGATGTAATAGTAGCTTTGACGTCTTCTGACATTCTTCTTTCTTGTGAGAAGAATTGCCTTGATTAGAACAATCTCCCCAGTGTAGAGAAATTGTTTTCTTTAAACAGTTTTGCTTTGACGTCATCTTTAACTTTGTTCTTTGATCATTGTTCTTTGTGATGGTAGTGATAGTATGTTGTTGTTGTCTGCATCAAGTCTGCCTCAGGTCTACTTCGCTGCTCCAGTGTCTCCAAGTCATTCTTCAACATGCTCACACGCTCTTTGACGTTGGATTTCAGTATTGATGAAGTTCTTTAAGTCTTTAACTTTGTAGATTCTTTGACTTGACGAAGAATCATTTTGACTTTTGTGTTGCCTTTAGATAGAACTTCCATTAGTGATGATGTTGGCATGAGCATGTGAAAAATCTGCACGATCATTCTGCTCCAGAGCTTCCATAAGAAGAAAACATAAGAAGGGTTAGTAATAAGTGGATTCCGGCACTTACAAGTTTGAACTTCGAGAGTGTTAACAGCATAGTGTGAAAACACAACTCTAATTCTCACAAAGGCCGTTCCTGAACTGGAGTCCCACAAGTGAGATAACGCGATGTACCGAAGTACATCTACAGTTCAGATGAGTCACTGAGGTACACCGAAGCATCACCTTACGACTGTAGACCGTTTGAGACACACTAAGCGTAATCCACGGGGAGTTACCGAAGTGACCTGCTGTCAGGGCTGTTTGATGTTGACCCTGGCAGGAGTTTCCATTCAATCACTGAGGATCACAATTGTGAACCTCTCATAAATGTTCTTGACAGATTGCTAAGATCTGTGAAGGACTCGATAACGTACCACTGATGTTCTTATTGTTGAACATCAAGTGATGAAATGTCAAGTGTACCTAAGAGATCTTTTGATGAATCTCGTGGCTCTAGACTCAATAGTGCGTTTTGGTTTTCCTGAGCGGAGACTAGGGAGAGGGTCTCCTTCTTCAATATCAGCAAGCTCTAAGAGAAAGCCGATAGATTATGTAGGGTTCCCTGTGAGAATGAAACAAGCTTCTGTTGAGAGAAACTTGAGTGGCTAAGAAGGTTTAGTGTATGCGTCACTGGGTCCATGACGACTTTTAATCTTCAATACCGGCGTCATCAAGTGACAACCAGTAGCATATGAATTGAACCCGGTGTCTGCCCTAAGTTGAATAATTTGGAGGGCTATTTCTTTTCACCATTTTCTTTGCATTTCTTTTTAATTCTTCAACTCCTTCTTTCTCCAATTCTCATTTTCTCCTTTTTACAATCATACCTAAGGACTTCTAATTCTAACTATTGGTAGTGTCCTTGGGTAGATCCCTCCGGCTCTGGCGGATCATAGGACGGTTATTCCTAACCTTAATCACCTTATAACTCCATTGCCATAAAACCATTTTCATGAAAATCTCTCGAAGTGTTTGTGAATGAAAAAACATGTTTGAACACTTCAAGAGTTTTAGATTTTCAGAAATAGTCCCCCTCCACATGTACTTAAGAGTTTTTACAGAAATCTGCACAGTGAGGAAAGAGCTCGCACTTTTGAATTGATCGACTCAAGATAGAGAATTCCCCGAGGGACACGGTTACATTGCATAGTTAAAGAGATACATTGTCAGCTTTTAGGTGACAACTAGCTCTAATAACTACCTTTAAGGTGTGGACAAACATCGAAAGGTTGTCAAACCCGTCAAACTTCATGTCTATCAAGAGCTTCTCGAATAGGTACAATTTACTTGGATAAGTCTTTGGAAGACAAATCTTTTCAATGTATGATTGTTCAGATCCCCTTAATTCATGGGTTGAAGTCTTTTCACACGAGGATTCATTAGCAAAACACAACATATTTCTTATCACATAATTTTCTCCCTCTCAAAAATGGCATATAAATGGTATTTTTGAAGAAATGTTGAGAATAAATATGACCATTTTGAGTTTTATGGGAAGATGACCACTGTGAACAATTTGTGAACAAAGTTTATAAGTCAAATACTCCCCCTCAACAAGTGATATAAACGGTTGAGGTTTTGAAAATCATAAGGGGAAGTACTTGTTCTTTTGAGCAAAACCTTGAAAAATGAAAGGTTTGATAGGTTTTACTCAAAAGTAAGAAGCTTTCGCTTCTTTTATAAGGATTGTGGTACTGAAGCGTACCACAAGGTCCTTTCTTGACAAGTACGGGTTGTACACTGTTATGTGTGCACAAGCCATTGTCATAATTAAATCATACATCCAAAATATTATGAAATAGAAGCAGTTCAAGGGGTACCAGGTAGTCCAGTTATGTTGCCAGGAGTGCGAACCGGGAGTTGATAGCCGGTGAGATTAATCCTGGGACGACCACCTACAAAGCTCTCTAATGTTCTGAACCGGTCCCTTCGATACAACCTTTCATCAATCATGGTGATGATCCTCTTCACATCCCTTCTTTCCAGAGAATTCCATCGCTTTTGAGACCCAATGCCTTCATATATCGCCTTCAACCGATAAGCCAATCCATCCCTAACCTTCTTCAATGTGTGATCCCTAAACTTGTGGAGATCTCGACACGCCATCAAGCAGTTTCGTTGTAGTTCACTACGATAAATTACACCGAATGGTTTGCTGACGAGGGTGTATTGTGGAAGTTGGTTGATGTCGGGAAGTTCTAGCTGAGGTCTGGTGAAGTTGACACGGGTCTGATACGACTCAACAGCAAGTTGTAGATCTTTTACACGTTCCTGATGAATATGAGCAAGGACTTGATTTATTCACGTTGAACTTCAGTCGAGAATTGTCTCATGCGTCCCTGTACTTTTGCAAGATACAGATCTTCAATGTCGTTGAGAGACAAATTCTGAAAGTCTGCTTCACTGAATGCATAATCTCTTTCGTCTTGTCTTTTGACCACGATATTCTTGAGAAAAGTGTAGTCCCATTTAGACGAAAGATCAACATGTTTAACAGCAACGATTCCTTTAGTACTGAACACTTCATGTGAATACTTCTGAACCTGGCAGCTTCTGTAGTAGATTCGTCGGCGATCCGGCCAATGGTGAATCCCATACATTGCATCACGGTCATACAATTCCACATTGTTGGAAAACATGTGGGTAGCCTTTTCCTCGATGGCTGTGCAGTTAGAGTATATGGCTGCCGGGAACGGAAGTGTCAGTGATGTAGCGTATTTCCTTGAACCATCACTGTCGTGTAGAAGAAATTCCAAATCGTTGTTGAAGAAGTAGCGAAATGGAATCTTAGGTTGATCTGGTTGGCCAATCGTTGGTAGAGGTTTAGACCAGTCGGTGTAGTAAGGAGCATTTTCTTTCCTGGAGAAGTCGATGTTTGCTTCCGGGTTGAGCCAATCAATATTGTTGGACATGGCTCGTGCTATGTTTTCAAGGTGATACTCAACCTCGATGGCACTTTCCGAGCTGTCTTTTAATAGTTGAAAAGCTTCATTCTTGATTCGTTTCAACTATGATTTCGTCATCTTCTTTACTCGGAATTTTTCTTGCAATATCTTTTCATGCTCCAATGTACTACCTTCTTCCAGATCTTGACCTTCAGGTGGGTAGGGAGTAGAATTAACAAGTGTAGAAAACCAGTCGTATTCATCGGTGTCATCTTCATCTAGCCATGATACGACGTCAGCCTTAGGCGCCTTCTTTTTCTTTTTCTTAGGCCTGGATGAGGATTCTGGTTTCTTAACTTTGTCGGGAGAGGTGGGTTGTTGTTGGGGCTCAAGGAATTCCTCATCATCACCACCCGTATACTCAAAGTGATCACCGGTTTTCTGAGTCTGGGGTGGTAACTCAGAAGAATCCTGAGGTTTTTCAGTAGAAGAGCGAGGAGGAGACCTTTGTTGAGCTGGAGTTCGTTGGGGTGCAGGTTGCATAGAAGATGATTCACCAGACTTCTTCGGGCGTTTAGGCTCGTCATTCTTATCCTGATCCTTATCTTCATCATCGCGTGGACGCTTAGGCCTTTCAGCTTCTTCTCTGCATGCTGATTTTAGTTGGTATTCCAGCAATGCTTCAAACAATTTACCTTCGTAGGAGGCAAATGTTGTAGATCGTTTCGACATTTGAGCTACCAGCCGGTTAACCAATTCAGCATCTGAGAAGATTATGGGATCAACTGGATTGATGTTCACATGCGTTGAAGTTGATTTCATAGTCTGTTTGGCCAGGTGTAAGAGATTCGGATAGAGTTGTTTGGTGAACAGCTCCTTAGTAACTCCAGGAACGATGTCAAGAAGGTACTTATGAGTGTAACCTTTGATCATCTCGTTCATTTCCCCTTGAAAATCACGTTTCATGAACTTCTGGACGTATTCCCTTTCAACTTGCATCTTGTCGTTCTCACCATGAAGATACTGTATCTGATCAACGAAGAAATTCATCTTCTTGTAGAGCACGTCTTTCTTTCTGACCTGTTTGACAGCTTTAACGATTCGTGTCTTAGCTTGAGAGATCCAAGATGCAGTTGGCTTCTTCACTGATTTGGATGTTGATTTGGTTGATCTTTTTGATGGTGGTGGTGAAGAATGAGATGATGAATCTGAAAAGGAGGAGATATGAGGAGACTCGGGGTCCTTAGGAGGCTCAGAAGTTTCCTCCTTAGAACGTTGTGGACTATCTAGAAGAAGGTTATCGTAATCGGTTTCTTCATCATTTTCAGAATTAGTCTTTTCATCAGCCTTAGTCCGGGCCTCTTCATCTGCTTTGTCATGAGCTGCAGCCTCACTCTCAGCTTTTTCTTTCTCAGACTTTTCCTTTGCTGGTTCTTCAAAGTCATACTCAATAGTATCTTCCACGCGCGTTTGTTGTTGCTTCAAAGTGGTGGCACCAGATCCCTTATCAGGTTGATTAACCGCATCAGGATTTGGTGTAGGTTGAACTGCACCACTTGACCCTCCGGGGCCACCCATTTGATCCTTAGCAAATTCTTTCGCAACGTGTTGGAGCCTAATGATTTTGAACTTCTTCCTGTAATCAGTTTCCAGTGGCTCTTCTTCTGAGCTTTCCTCTTCGTGCTCAATCACTGGAGTCTTCCCTTTGCCGTGTTCAGCTATAGGACTGGGAGGTTTGACTGCAGAAGGATTAGTATCGGTTGTAGTTTCAGAGTAGAAGATCTCTTCGTCTGATTGTGTATCTTCAGAGCTTTCGTCCACTAGCTTTCTTGGCGATTCAGGCTTTGGCACGGGAATGGGAACAACTTCCTTAGAAGGAACAGTCCTTTTTCGTGGAGGATTCCTCTTGGGGAACTTCCTATGAGTCTCAGTGCTTGCAGCACTCCCTGCACTCCCTCTTCTGGTTCTCCTTTTAGGTGTACCAGAAGATTTTTCATCGAGAAAACCAACTTTGTTCTCTTTCACAGCTACCAAATATCTTTTATAAGAGTAGAGCTATTTGAGTTCATCTGAGAGAAGGAGATCCGGCAACACAGCACCTTGTTTCTTCGTTGTTGATTCCTTAAATCTGACAGTTAGTGTAGGTTCAGACAACATGTCGTGATTGTTGGGGTCATTGAGTCTCTTGGGGATATCAGACTTGAGTCCAAGAGCTCTTTGGATCAACAGTTTTGTGTATCTGATATAAGGAATCATTGAGCCAAGCTTTTTAAGGAATGTCATCATGTCATCCCATATCAGAGCTTCAACTTCGATGTGCTTCATGTTGATCAAAGCCCAAAAGATTTGCAGTTCCATGAGCTTGGGATGCTCATAGCCACTGTCATGACCAGAAACAGATTTTGTGATGATGATATAGAGGGTTCTCCAAGGCTGAGGAATGTTTTTAAGATCCACGTGTGAATGCTTAGTGATAACTCCTGAAGCTTCGTCATACCCAATATCAATCAAAAATTGCAGAACAGTATCTTCAGTTGGTGCAGCAGAGTATTCAGTTGGTATGATGTTAGGAATGAGGAGGACAACCCTTAAATCTGCAGGAGTGATGGTGAGTTGCTTGTGATTGAGCGTCACCATCACAGCATTCTGTCCTTTGATCTGTTGCATTGTAGTCCAAAACTGTTGAATGTAGATCTCTGGAACAGTAGCAGAGTGGGAGAGCATGTTCTGATAAGGATGGTTCTTCAGAATATCCACAGCTATCAAGCAAGAAGATTCTGAGCAGGTGAGAGTTTCAAAGTCAACGCGAAGGTTATTCGTCACAATCTTCATCAGATAACCATTTGGGAAGATATCAGCAATGGTGAGAACATTTGGTGCATCCACATTCATCTGAGCGTCCATGTCAAGATCTGAAATACATTTAGCCAAAAGAACCAACATATCGAAAGACATTATGTTAGTCAACAGATGGTTTTATTGTCTAATTATTGAATGTGATATGTTAATGATTGTTACGAGTCCAATGTCACTTTTTTGTCCAATAGTCTAATGAATTCGTGATAAGTTTCATGAGTTAGTTAACTTTAAGTTTTAAAGTTTATGTTATCACTTATTTTACACAACATATCAAACGCTTAAGTTTATTAGTGACATTATTGGTTTCGTGACGTTATGATTTGTTTATTTACAAGTTTGCACGCGTAACAATTCATAATGAAAGTTTAATCAAGGCTTAGGCGTAGAAATGGTAGCTTATGCGTAAACAGGATAAGTATACGCGTAAAACGCAAGCTTATGCGTAGGACCCTGACTTACGTGTAAGAAATATTACACGTAGGAAAAGGGGACCTTATGCGTAGAGCTTACGCGTAAGCGCATATAAAACCTTACGCGTAAGGCTTACTCGTAAGAGTAGACCTTATGCGTAGAGGTCACTGTTTACGCATATCCTTCACAGGATACGCGTAGTCCCTTATGTAGAACCTTACGCGTAAACGCTACGCGTAAGATTTCTCTTACGCATAACATGCTACGCGTAAGGTGATCCTTATGCGTAGATGTCTAACAACCTTGATTCTGATTTTTACGTGTTGCAAAACTGAAATAAAATCATCATATCATCAATTTTAGCACATACATTCATTCTATAACAGATCAAGGCATGAATACTTATCAAACAGTTTACGCGTAGAAAACCTTATGCGTAGAACTTAAACCCTAGTTTCAAGAATTACGCGTAAGAAATCTAGCCATGAAAATTGCACCAAAGTTTTTCTGGTAAGTCTAGGAAGCCTATAGAGTTGTTTTATCCAAGTTTTAACATCAAACATGTCATGAATAAAAAATACCCAAACCGTATGAACATAAACCCTAAATTTCAATTCTTTCATTTTTTATGTTTCTGGGCAAGTTTTGGGCTTAAATATGATGAATTCAACTTTAAAACAACCTATTATAACAATCTTTATTACCAAAAACGTTCACAAATGAAAACACCCAAACCCACGCATAAACCCTAATTTCCAAAATCCATCAATTCGTGTATCTGGGTGCATTTTGAGGATAAAAATGATATCATTGATGTTATAAAAACGTTTTGACACTATCTTTTTAACCATAAACACACAATCTTGATCATGTGTTCATACGCATATGCGTGGAACACAAAATCAATCATATACAAAAATCTGACCGTTGGATTCGTATAAAAATCAAAACCAATGTTTGTAACCACGTTAAGATTATGAAACAACTTACAAATTGATGATCCAAAACACGGATTTGTTGAACGAATTTTAAGTGTAGGATGAGTTAGGTAGTGTAATAAATGTGAAGAGTTAATGTTAGGTGGGGAGTTTTATTAGAAAACACTTTAAACTTTTAACACTTTCAGTCCCTCCACCTTTACCATTTACATCAAAAGCCTTTAACTTCCATTTTGGTTACCAAACGAAGAATACATGGAAATAACTTTGACGACACTCCCCCTCGACTTTTGAAATAATGAAAGGTTATAAATTTTAGTTCGAGGAGTGTCAGAAAACCAGAAATGTGACCACCATTATTAAAGAATCAACCGGGATAGTATAACATGCAAGTACATAGTTATTTTGAAACAGTTAAGAATTTATTTTCTCCCCCTTAACACTTGATCGGAAAAATACTGAATTTTGAAAGATTAGAGTGTTGACGGAAGAAATGTACTTGCCATGTTGAAAGAAAAATAGATAGAAGAATATTTGTGTTGTTTTATCAGGTTTTATATTTTTGTATTTTGTTTTTGAAAAATATTTACAAAAGAGATTTTGGTGTTTGACTCGTTTTTAAGATTGTTTTAAGAGTTCATCCAATTCCTCTTGAGTCAAACACCGCATACCAATCCGGTGGACCAACTCATTAAACCTAGCGGGAGGCAAGGCTTTGGTGAGAAGATCTGCCAATTGGTATTCTGTACCCACGAAGTATAATTCAATTGTACCCTGTTCCACATGGTCCTTGATGAAATGATAGCGAAGATCGATGTGCTTAGAATTCGAGTGCTTAACTGAGTTGCACGAGATCGCAATGGCACTCTGATTGTCGCAGTACATCGGGATTCTGTCAAATACGTAACCATAGTCTTTGAGTTGTGTTCTCATCCAGATGACTTGAGCACAACACGCCGACATGGCTACATATTCTGCTTCGGTTGATGACAGCGATGTACAATCCTGCTTCTTTGATTGCCAGGACACCAGTTTATCACCAAGAAATTGTAGTGCTCCGGAAGTACTTTTCCGTGAATCTAAACATCATGCGTGATCAGCATCTGAAAAAGCGATTAGTTCAAAACCAGAATCCTTCGGATACCAGATCCCCAAGTTAATGGTTCCCTTGATGTATCGGAGGATTCTTTTAGCCTCAGAGAGGTGGGTTTCAGTTGGTCTCGACTGATAATGGGAGCAGAGATAAATGGCAAAGACAATGTCAGGTCTGCTAGCTGTTAGATACATGAGAGACCCAATAATACTTCGGTATTTTGTCGGGTCGACTAATTTCCCATGTAAATCAGCGTCTAGCTTCTTGGTATAAGTCATTGGTGTGGCATAAGTGTCACAGGTTTTCATTCCAAATTTGTTTAACAATTCAAGGGCATATTTGGACTGACTCAAGAAAATACCACGGGGTGATTGATGAACTTGCAGTCCTAGAAAGAACGTAAGTTCACCCATCATAGACATTTCAAAATTTTTCTTCATTAGTTTTGCAAAAGCGATAAGTACTTTTTATGTGTAGACCCAAAAATAATGTCATCCACGTAAATTTGAACAATTAAGATATGTTCCCCGTGATATTGAATGAAAAGAGTAGGGTCGACCGAACCTTTGATGAAATTATTGGTAATGAGGAAAGATGAAAGCTTATCATACCATGCCCAAGGAGCTTGTTTGAGACCATACAGAGCTTTGTTCAGTTTGTAGACATGGTTCGGGAACTCGGGATCAACGAATCCTTCTGGTTGGCTGACATAAACCGTTTCTTTCAGTTGTCCATTTAGAAACGCAGTTTTGACATCCATCTGAAAGACCGTCATATTCATATGAGCCGCGAACGCGAGAAATATCCGAACAACCTCAAGACGAGCAACCGGAGCAAATGATTCTTCAAAGTCAATACCCTCCTCCTGTCGATAACCCTTAGCCACCAGACGTGACTTGTTTCTGATTATGTTCCCTTCAGCATCCAATTTGTTCTTCCAAATCCATTTAAGACCAATGCCGTAGACCCCTGTTGGTCTTTCAACCAGTTCCCATACTTCAAGACGTTTGAATTGGTTGAGTTCTTCCTGTATGGATTCAATCCAGTTGTCTTTTGTCATTGCGTCTTTAATGTTTTTAGGCTCAGATTGGCAGACAGTGAGTGCATAAATGCAATGTTCACCATCTGTGTGAAGATGTTGTCTCGTAACGACTGGTTGATTTGGGTTGCCAATAATATTTTCCAGAGGATGGTCTTTTGTCCATCGATGTGTAGAGGGTTGATGTTGGTATACATTGTGCAGATTCTGAGGATTCAAATGGTTTGTTGATGATTCCGCGACATCTAGTGCAGCGTTCTCATTAGCAAACGGGTTAAAGAACGCATTTGGATCAAAATCTGCAGGTGGGGGTACTTCATTAAGAACATCATCAGCTGGTTCATCGTTGTTGGAAGCGGTTTGTTCAACTGTTGTGTTGGAGTCAACTGGTGGTGCTTCTTCAACCGTAGTTGTTGTAGCAGGTGTATCAGTATAAGATTTGTTGGAATCACTCCTAAACAGTATTTCAAGTATTTATATTTCATATGTAATAGGTAGCTTTATTATGGCCTTTATGTTTGTTTAAGGTCAAGCTTATGTAGAAGGCCCATAAGCTTAGGCCCAAGCCCACATAAGAAAGGATGGGAACTAGGAGTGTTGCCCTAGCTTCCCTCCTATAAATAATCTTGTAAACCCTCATTTGAGGGTTGGTTGTTCAAGTTTTCTTTTCACATACTCTCTACGCCTAACCGGTCTTCATATTAACGTGTGTGTGTGTGTGATCCTTGTTCATCCGCCTTTATCTCTTTCTCTATAACTTGTGTTTGTAAAACTAGTGACCTAACAGTGGTATCAATCGCCAAATAGTTGGGTGTACTCATTTGTTTTTGAAGTTTTTTGGTTTTGGGTCTTACGCGTAAGGTTAACGCATACTTTAGCTCTTATAAAAACTTGTTTTTTTTTGCACTTTTTAATCCAAGATTCTTGTACTTTCAACGTTTTAAGGTGTTAAAATACTTGTTTTTGGCAAAAAGTTTCAAACTTTATGCGTGGATCATTGTTTTTGAACTAGTTTCTATACGTGTGTGTATTTCTACGCATAACTGTTTTGAGTGCTTTGGATCATCAAGTTTCACACTTTTGTGTTATTTTGGTGTTATTGAAGCTATTTCATCACACAAAAACTGGTTTAGAAACAACTTTGGGCAAAATCAAAATTACGAGTAATCCTACGCGTATCAAAACCCTAAAATTACGCGTAATATTTTCCTTGGTTTGATCTTCATTTTCCTGGTTTATTCCGTGTTTTCTTACTTGGATAAGTCTGAAAATACGTCGACTTTGGATATCTTTTGCACTGTGAAGTGTAAAAGATCATTTGGGCAAAAACCCTAAAATTACGCATAAGCATAAGCTTACGCGTAGAATTCCTACGCATAAGATTCACTTTACGCGTAAACTACGGTCTACGCATAAGGTAATCCTACGCCTATGTTTCTACGCCTAACTTTTGTCTACGCATAAATTTAGTGTTTTTCCTACTTACGCGTAAGCTAAATCCTACGCGTAACTCCTCATTGTTACGCGTAACTTTTGGTGTTTTTAAGCATAAGTGCTACTTGGTTCTTGTCTTTTCTACGCCTAAGGACACTTCATCAACAAAGTTTCATTTGACTACAAAGATCCATTTTTACCACACAAGTTAATCATCATGTCTCAACCACCATACTCTAACTATTTCCCTCACACTTATAATCATCAACAACAACAACAATTAACTCCACAACATCAACAATGGAATCAACAACAAGCTATTTATCAACAACAATTTAATCAGCAACATACTCCACAACTTGGTGCAATTCCACAACCACAAATGGTTCAACCACCACCAAGTCTTCAAACTCTACCCTACACAAACGATTTCAATCAACATCCATCACGAAGCACTATGAAGGAACCCACTTGGTTTGCAAAGATGTGTGAAGCTTTAAGCAGCCAACAATCAATTCATGAAGCTGGATCACTTGATAGATCTCCAATGCTCACTCCAGGAAACTACGATCAATGGGTGATAAGGTTCTTTAGGTTTTGTGATCTAAAGAAGCCACATGGAAAGTTCTTAAAGAAGGTTATCTTGGAAGGTCCATTTGAGATGCCTACTGTCATTGTACCCGGAGATCCAACTGCTGTTCCACCAAGAGATGAACAAACCAACATTGCTACTGTTGCAGATTTAAATCCCACAGAACTTCTACACTATGAAGCTGATGAACTTGCAATGGAATACATCCTCTTAGGATTACCAAACCCAATTCTTCGTAGTGTTGATGCTCAAAAGACTGCACAAAAAATGTGGGATCATATTCGTCTTCTTATGGAAGGATCTGTACTCAATCAGGAGGATTTGGAATCCAAAATTTACTTGGCTTATGAACACTTCATGATTGAACCTGGAGAGACACTAGAGTCCTATCATCATCGATTTTCAGACATCATCAATGATTTGGATAAACACAACATCATCATGCCACGAATTGCAGTTAATACTAAGTTCCTGAGTAGTCTTGGTCCAGAATGGGAGAAGTATGTCATTTTTCTCCGTCAAGCAAAGAATATGCATCATTCTACTTATGGATTGTTGTACGATTACTTGAAGCCTCATGAAAAGGAAGTTGATCGGGAAAGGATTCTCCGTGCTCAAATTGCTAAGCAGTCACAAACGGACAATCAACAACTTGCCTTGTATGCTCAACAGAATTATCCCTCTCAACCAGCAACTCAACCAACTGCTTCAAACACACCTTCACAGCAACAACCTCAACCTCAACAAAATCAATTGGTTCCATACAGCAACAATGCTCAAGCATATGTCAGTGAAGTTACTGAGGAAATCGATCCATTCGAAGCATTGCAACAAGGATTTGTGATGATTGCTAATGCTTTTGGCCGTTACACCAACAAATCCAACAATCATATTCGTTCCTCATCTAACACACGGACTCAAGCTGTTGTGAACAATGGACGTGTTGAAGTTCAGAATCGTGATTATGGTCGTCAGATGGGCGGTGGTCAAGGGTTTAATGCTGTGGGTAGGAATAACAACAGAGCTCAAGTGATGGAACATGGAAATGCTCAGAATCAGTTAAATGGTCTTAGATGCTACAACTGTAATGAGAAGGGACACCTGGCTAATGCATGCCCAAAGCCAAGGACTAGGGGCAGTGCTTATTTCAAAGAGGCCTTACTTTTGGCTCCTAAGGATGAAGCTGGTGGATCTCTTACAGACAAAGAACAGAGCTTTATGGCAGATGCAGACTCAGATGATGATATGGAGGACTTGCAGGCTAATGCAGCTGTTATGTTGATGGCTAATATGCATGAGCTGCACATGAGTGATATAGGCCCAGTGTATGACACTGATGGCTTGTCTCAGGTACCCCGAACAAACCATCATCATATCTGAACTAATATCTCCGCCAATATCTGAATCCGGCACGGATCAGACTGTTCAAAATGAGTCTTCTACATCTCTTTCTGATGATTTTCAAGTTAACCCTGTAGTTACATTTGACGATCAAGATGACCTTATGGTTTCCTTTGATAATCAAATTGACTCCGTGGTCGTACTTGAGGATCTAAAGAATGATCATGTTGAGACTCACGTTGAACAAGATGATCTGTTGCCTCATCCGGATTTTGCTCGGTTAATTCAAGACCATAAAATCAAAATGGAGGAATGTTATGCATTAAATCAGTCCTTAAAAAGTACAAATGCACTGTTAACCAAGGATTTTGAATGCTTACAAATGCAACTCAACTTTTTCAAAACTTAAGAAAACCGTGAAAAAGGTTTTGAAGCCGCTTTTGCAAAATCTCATCAAACGAAAAATATTTAGAGAGACAGATGCGTGATCTAGCCGCCTCGAAGAATGCTTTGTTGTCTGAATTAGAACAACTGAAACACGAACATAAAAAGCAAATTAACGCTCTCACCTTGGAAAATCAAAAAGCTAAGGCTGAGTTGTTAAATTGTCAAAAACAGTTCTCCGCATACAAAAAGCATTCAACGAATCGGGTAGATGACCTTCTTGACGAAATTCTCGGCTTGCAAAACAAACTTAAAGAGTTTAAAATTGTTGTTTACAAACATGGTGAATCCGTAACAGCTATTGAAAAGTTTACCTTAAAACCTAATCCAAAAGGATATGGAAAAAATCTAGCTGATTACAAACCAAAGCTTTCACTAAAAACATTCAAACCAACTCCTGAAGTTTCCAGTGCAGAATATAAAATTGATAATACTGTCATGAGTGTTGTTGAATATCATCGTCAAGAGGAATTAGATGCAGAAGACGAGAGTCGATCAAAATTAAAAAATGTTGTTTACAACAAACCTTTCAATTATAAAAACGCGGTCACTTTCGTCACACCAACGGATTCTTCTAACACACCAAGGATTATCATCAAAACACCTGAGTCTTCTAATGTTAATCCCAAAACAGAATTTGCACAAACTTATGGTCCTTTACCTTCCATTAGTGAAGTAAACTCAAAACCTGAAAATCGAAAAATCCTTCGATATTTTGACATTTTCATGGCTGACCTCAAAATTTTACAACATGAGATAGAATATCGCTCTGAAATCAAAGTTGAACATTTTCAATCGCCTCTGGCGCGAGAACAAAGAGACATTTTTCAGAAAAATCTTTTACCTAATGTTAAAAACTTGAAAAGTTGTGCAATTGCATGGGAAAAGGATTTTCATAAGGAACTTGGGGTAATGAAAAACGTTTTCGAGAAAACAGAAACATCTATTTCTAACACAAAACGCAAAAAGAAACTGTTGAGAAAAGATGTTGATCGACTCTTGGAAGATGTTATATGTGCTGATATCCATAATGTTGTGTTACTTCATGCCTTGCCATTTGCATCTGATTACATCTCTGCTGATATTGTTGAAACTGTTGTAACTGTTGAGAACACCGATAATGTGCTTCAGATCGAGTCTTTAAAAGCTGAAAATAAACGATTACTCACTGAAATTTACAATGCAAAACGTCGTCTTCATTGGTGTGAAAAAGATATTCACAACCATCAACTTAGTTTTCAAAAGAAAATCGCTCAATTGAGTGCAAAATCTTCTGATCCTAAACTTGATCAACTGGATGATCAAAACGTGTCTTTGAAAAGTCAAATCTCAAAATATGAACAAGAACTTTTAAAAGTTAAACAGGAATATGGTGTCATATTTGATTTACTCAAAAAGACTCGACTTGAAGCATCTAACGAACTTGATCACTATCTTGCTCACACTAGAGAAGTAATGAATTTTGCTGGTAATATTCGTTCTGAAAATCAAGATTTGATTCACACCATCTCTAAGTTACGGGAAATGTTAGGAAAGTATGAACAACTTCCGCCTACTGTGATTAAGAGATTAGCACCAGTCACACTTAGTAATCGTGAACCTAGAATTCCCACTGCCAAATCACAAGTTGCTAATGTGTTTCCCTCTACTGAAACAGGAATAATTGCATCTTTTCCAAACGTCCGCACTTCACAGCCTAGGAGCACTCAATCGAAGAATAGGAAGTTGCGACCTAAGAAAAGATCAATAAGGAATGCTAAAGTAGAAGAACACCCTAGGACTCTGAATAAAACTCATGTTACTTCCACTATAGATGTTGCGTCTGGCAAATGTAATACAAATAGTGATGTAACGAATGCTAAACCGTTAAGTATTTTTGATATTCAGTCTGATGCACCTTGTGGTATTTGTCGAAAGCGTATGAATTCTGATTGTCATGACAAATGTGTTGCTAAAGCTATAATCTCTCGATTACAAAATCCTAAGAATCGGAATACCTCTAGGCCCACTAATCATTCTAAGTCTGTGCTTGGTAGACCGCCTTCTTTAGATTCTAAGGCAACCATTGCTATCACAGTAGCTCCCGCTTCACCTCCCAAGAATGTAGTACCACCTAGTGTTTTCACTAAGACTAAAGCAAAGAGTAGTTATAGATGGCAGAAATGGATATATAACATACTAGGATTTAAATGGATGCCTAAAATTCTCAATGTGTGTATGTCTAACATACCTGCTTCGGAACCCTCTAACATTTCGGGTTCCACATCTACTTCTATTCCATCTGTGTCGTCTGTGTGTAATGCAGGTGATACAGATCATTCTCTGGATTGTTGATAGCGGATGTTCCCGACACATGACAGGCAACCTTAAACTGTTATCAAACTTTATTGCAAAGTTCATTGGCACTGTCAGATTCGGGAACGATCACTTCGCAGCCATCATGGGCTACGGAGATTATGTTAATGGGAACATCGAAATCAGCAGGGTTTACTATGTGGAAGGCCTCGGTCACAATCTGTTTTCAGTAGGTCAATTTTGTGATGGAGATTTGGAGGTTGCTTTCAGGGAGAAAACTTGTTTCATTCGTGATCTACATGGAAATGACCTTATGTCTGGCTCGCGTAATTCTAGTCTCTACACTATCTCTATGCAAGACATGGTTGCTTCCTCTCCCATTTGCTTACTTTCAAAGGCAGCATCTACAAAATCCTAGCTATGGCACCGTCGTCTCTCACATCTAAACTTTCAAACCATCACCAACCTTGCTCGACACAAACTAGTTGAAGGACTCCCACGATTCCGGTATTCAAAAGATCACCTTTGCTCAGCCTGTGAACAAGGGAAAGGCACTCGTGCTCATTTTCCTTCAAAGGTGGAACACAGCTCTCAGCATGTGCTTCATCTTCTTCACATGGATTTGTGTGGCCCGATGCGCGTGCAAACGATCAATGGCAAACGCTACATCTTAGTAATTGTTGATGACTACTCACGATGGACTTGGGTCTACTTTCTTCGTAGCAAAGACCAAGCTCCACAAATGATCATCACCTTTCTCACAAAAATACAAGTTCAACTCCGCAACACCGTCAGAATCATCAGAACAGACAAAGGAACTCAATTTGTTAACAAAACCCTTCGTGAATTCTATGAGAAAGTGGGAATTCAGCATCAAACATCTATTGCACGTACACCTGAACAAAACGGAGTTGTTGAAAGACGATACCGAACGTTCGTGGAAGCTGCAAGAACAATGTTAATAAATGCTAAACTTCCAGATTACTTATGGGCAAAAGCTGTATCTACTGCATGCTATACTCAAAACCGTTCTATGATCACAAAACGCCACAACAAAACACCTTTTGAGCTTGTCCACAACTATAAACCGAACCTCAAACACTTTCATGTATTTGGATCCCTTTGCTATCCGAATAATGATAGTGATGATTTTGGAAAGCTCAAAGCTCAAAGCCAAAGCTGATATTGGAGTCTTTATTGGATACTATGACAATTCTAAAGGTTTCCGAATCTGGAATCGTCGAACTAAGGAGGTAATGGAAACGATTCATGCTCATTTCGATGAACTCACGGAAATGGCTTCTGAGTATAACAGCTTAGAACCCGGACACAACCGTTTAAACTTCCCTCAACCCCCATCATCAGCTGAACAAAGCCCCCAGCTAACTCGTCAACAAATGGAAAGGTTATTTGCTCCTCTGTTCTGTGACGATATTGATGAACGTGCTCCAGGTGTATCCGCTGTTTCCGCTGCACAACCTGATCATATTCCTATACCTGATACACCTGCTACAACAACTACTGTTGAAGATGCACCTACACCAGTTGACTCCAACACAACAGTTGAACACACCGCTTCCAACAATGATGAACCAGCTGATGATATTCTGAATGAAGTACCCCCACCTGCAGATTTTTATCCAAATGCGTTCTTCAACCCGTTTGCTAATGAGACTGCTGCACCAGATGTTGCGGAATCTTCAACAAACCATTTGAATCCTCAAAATCTGCACAATGTATACCAACATCAACCCTCTACACATAGATGGACAAAAGACCATCCTCTGGCTAACATTATTGGCAACCCGAATCAACCAGTCGTTACGAGACAACGTCTTCACTCAGACGGTGAACATTGCATTTATGCACTCACTGTCTGCCAATCTGAACCTAAAAACATTAAAGACGCAATGACAAAAGACAACTAGATTGAATCCATGCAAGAAGAACTCAACCAATTCAAACGTCTTGAAGTATGGGAACTGGTTGAAAGACCAACAGGGGTCTACGTCATTGGTTTAAAATGGATTTGGAAAAACAAATTGGATGATGAAGGGAATGTTATCCGAAACAAGTCACGGCTAGTTGCTAAGGGTTATCGTCAGGAAGAGGGAATAGACTTTGAAGAATCTTTTGCTCCGGTTGCTCGTCTTGAGGCTGTTCGGATATTCCTCGTGTTCGCAGCTCATATGAATATGACGGTCTATCAGATGGATGTCAAAATAGCGTTTCTCAATGGACAACTAAAAGAAACGGTCTATGTCAGCCAACCAGATGGATTCGTTGATCCTGAGTTCCCGAACCATGTCTACAAACTGAACAAAGCTCTTTATGGTCTCAAACAAGCCCCTCGGGCATGGTACGATAAGCTATCATCTTTCCTCATTGCCAATAATTTTACCAAAGGCTCGGTTGACCCAACTCTTTTTATACAATATCACGGGGCACACATCTTAATTGTTCAAATTTACGTGGATGACATCATTTTTGGGTCTACACATAAAAAGTTTTCAATCGCTTTTGCAAAACTAATGAAGACAAATTTTGAAATGTCCATGATGGGTGAACTTACGTTCTTTCTAGGACTGCAAGTTCATCAATCACCCCGTGGTATTTTCTTGAGTCAGTCCAAATATGCCCTTGAACTGTTAAACAAATTTGGAATGACAACCTGTGATACTTATGCCACACCAATGGCTCATACCAAGAAGTTAGATGTTGATTTACATGGGAAATTGGTTGACCCTACCAAATACCAAAGTATTATTGGGTCCCTCATGTATCTAACAGCTAGCAGACCTGGTATTGTCTTTGCCGTTTATCTATGCTCCCGTTATCAGTCGCGACCAACTGAAACCCACCTCTCTGAGGCTAAAAGAATCCTCCGATATATCAAGGGAACCATTAATTTGGGGATCTGGTATCCGAAGGATTCTGGTTTTGAACTAATCGCTTTTTCAGACGCTGACCACGCAGGATGCTTAGACTCAAGGAAAAGTACTTCAGGAGCTCTACAATTTCTCGGTGATAAACTGGTGTCTTGGCAATCAAAGAAGCAGGATTGTACATCGCTGTCATCAACCGAAGCAGAATATGTAGCCATGTCCGCGTGTTGTGCTCAAGTCATTTGGATGAGAACACAACTAAAAGACTATGGTTACGTATTTGACAGAATCCCGATGTACTGCGACAAGCGGAGTGCCATTGCAATCTCGTGCAACTCAGTTCAGCACTCAAAATCAAAGAACATCGATCTACGCTATCATTTCATCAAGGACCACGTAGAACAGGGTACCGTTGAATTATACTTTGTGGGTACTGAATACCAATTGGCAGATCTGCTCACCATAGCCTTGCCTCCCGCTAGGTTTAATGAGTTGGTCCACCGGATTGGTATGAGATGTTTGACTCAAGAGGAATTGGATGACCTCTTAAAATAGTCTTAAAAACCTGTCAAACACCAAAACATCTTTTGTAAATAAATTTTCAAAAACAAAATACAAAAATATAAAATCCGATAAAACAACAAAAATATTCTCCTAATCTATCTTTCTTTCAACATGGCAAGTACATTTCTTCCGTCAACACTTTTATCTTTCAAAATTCAGTATTTTTCCGATCAAGTGTTGAGGGGGAGAAAATAAGCTATTAACTGTTTCAAAACATTTGTGTACTTGCATCTCGGTTGATTCTTTTACAAATGGTGGTACATTTTTTGGTTCAAAGACACTCCTCGGACTTAAATTAACAACCTTTCATTATTTTCTCAAGTCGAGGGGGAGTGTTGTCAAGTTTCTTTCCTAAAATCTTCGTTTGGGTAACCAAAATGGAAGTTAAATGGCTTTGTATGAAAATGGAATAGGTGGAGGGACCAAAACTGTCAAAAACTTAAAGCTATCTTAAATAAAACACCCCCACCTAACTATCACTTCTCATTTATTACTCATAACCTAAAAACCATCCTACGCCTTACATTGATTCAAGAAAACCGTATTTTTGATCTTCATCCTGTAAGTGTTTTTGTGCTCACAACATGTTTTTAAGAAAAGGTTTTGAATTTCATGTGAATCCTACGGCTAAAACATTGACTACGCATAATTTTGTGTTTTTACGCTTATGCGTATGAACACACAGTCAGCGTGTGAGTGTTTGTGGTTAAGTGGATTATGTCAAAACGTTTCAAATACATTGAAGATATCATTTTAATCATCATAAACCACCCAGAAACACGAATTGATGATTTTTTGAAAATTAGGGTTTATGAGTCGATTGGGTATTTTCGAATGAGAAGTGATTTGGTCAAAAAGATTGTTGTGTTATGCTTATGTGATGATGAATTGATGATATCCATGCCTTATAACCACCCAGAAACCTTAATTAATTCAGAATTAGGAATTAGGGTTTAATGTTCTAAAATTGGGTATTTTTGATTCACTGCATAAAAAGTGTTAAAACTTGGTCTACATGCTCTCACAACATCTATGATATACCAGAAAAACTTTGGTGCATAATCCATGGCTAGATTTCATACGCGTAGAATTAGGGTTTAGACTACGCGTATGTAGCTCTACGCATAACTGTGTAACATGTGTTCTTGCCATGATCTGTTGTTAAAATGAATCTATGTGTTAATATTGATGATATGATGGTTCTATTTCAGGCTTGTTACTCGTGAAAATCAGAATCAAGGTCATTTGCAATTCTACGCATAAGGATTACCCTACGCGTAGTCATGTTACGCGTAAGAATAATCCTACGCATAACAGCTACGCGTAAGGTTCTACAATGGACTACGCGTATCCTGTGAAGGATATGCGTAAACAGTGACCTTTACGCATAAGGTCAACTCTTACGAGTAGCCTTACGCGTAAGGTTAATATATGCCTACGCATAAGCTCTACGCATAAGGTCTCCTTTTTTCCTACGCGTAACAATTCTTACGCGTAAGTTAGGATTCTACGTGTAAGTTTACGCCTAAGCATATATCATTCCTGTCTACGCATAACTTTGCCAAAATTACGCTTAACCCTGGATTGACCTTCATGATGAATTGTTACTTGTACAAACTTGTAAATAAACTACTCATATCATCACGAATCCAAAAATGTCACTAATAAACTTAAATCGTCTGATATGTTGTGAACAATAAGTGATAAAATAAACTTTAAAACTTAAAGTTAACTAACTCACGAAACATTTCACGACATCATTGAACTATTGAACATACAAGTGACTTAGGACTCGTAACAATCATTATCATTGTACATTCAATAACTAGACAATAAGACCTTCTGTTGACTAACATTATGTCTTTCGATATGTTGGTTCTTTTGGCTAATGTTATTTCAGATCACGACATGGCTGAACAAATGAATGTGGATGCACCTTAAGTTCTCTCCATTGCTGATATCTATCCTCATGGCTATCCAATGAAGATAGGAAAGAACAATCTCCGTGTTGACTTTGACACGCTCACTTGCTCTGAATCTTCGTGTTTAATTGCTATTGACATTCTGAGGACTCATCCTTATCAGAACATGCTTACTCACTCTGCAACTGTTCCTGAGATCTACATCCAACAGTTCTGGAACACTATGGAAAGGGTCAAAGGACAAACTGTTGTGACGGTGACTCTGAATCACAAACAAGTCACCATTACACCTGCAGACTTAAAGGCAGTTCTCCTAATTCCTGATGTCGATCCAACCAAACTATATGCCACACCTGCTGAAGAGCTCACTCTCCAATTCTTAATCGATATCGGTTATGACGAGGCTACAGGAGTAATCACCAAGCATTCTCACGTAGAGCTTAAGAGTATTCCTCAACCCTAGAGAACTCTCTACATGATCATCACCAAGTCTGTTTCTGGTCGTGACAGCGGCTATGAGCACCCTAAACTCATGGAATTGCAAATATTCTGGGCATTGGTCAACAGGAAACACATCGCTATCGAAGCTCTGATTTGGGATGACATGATGTCATTTCTCAACAAACTTGGCTCAAAGATTCCCTACATCAGATATACTAAATTGTTGATCCAGAGAGCACTTGGACTTCATCCTGACATTCCCAAGAGGCTCAATGACCCCGACAATCACGACATGTTGACGGAACCTATTCTATCTGTCAGAATCAAGGAAACGTCGACAAAGAAACAAGGTGCTATGCTGCCAGATTTCCTTCTAACTGAAGATGTCAGAAAGCTCGAATCGTACAAAAGGTATCTGGAAGCAGTCAGACAAGGCAAAGTTGGTCATCTCTACGAAAAATCTTCTGGAACACCCATAAGGAGAACCAGAAAAGGAAGTGCTGGAAGTGTCACAAGTTCAGACAGTCAGAGGAATGTTCCAAAGAAGAAACCTATTCCAAAGAGGAAACCTACCACTAAGAAGAAAGTTCCTTCTCAGGAAGCCACTCCAATCCTTTCACCTGAACCGCAAAGACAGCTCAAGGACGAGGACTCTGAGGCTACTGACACAGATGAAGAGATCTTATACTCTGAAACTGCAAAGGACGAAAATCCCTCAGTACCAAAACCTCCAAGTCCTCAAACTAATAAAGGAAAAGGCAAGACTCCTGCACTTGTGTCACAGGATGAAAGCTCTGAAGAAGATGAAGAGCAACTGGATCAATCATACAGGAAGAAGTTTCACAACGTCAGACACCTTCAAAAGGCCGAAGAATTTGCTAAAGATCAAATGGGTGGCCCCGGAGGATCAAGTGGTGCTGACCACTCCTTCCAGATCCTGATGCGGTTAATCGACCCGATAAGGGATCTGGTGCCACCACTCTTGTGCAACTACAAAAGCCTGTTGAGGACACTATTATGTATGATTTTGAGAAACAGGTAACTGAAAAAGAAAAGTCTAGAGATGACGAGGATGATTATACAAATTTTCTTCTAGACAGTCCAACACACTCAAAGGAGAAAACCTCAGAAACTCCTAAGGACCTGAAGTCTCCTCATGTCTCCTCATCATCAGACTCTTCATCTCACTCATCACTACCACCATCAACGAAGTCAACCAGATCATCATCCAAATCCGTGAAGAAACCACCTAAATCTTGGATTTCTCAGACTCATAAAAAGATTGTGAAAGCTGTCCAACAAGTCAGAAAGAAGGACATACTTTACAGAAAAATGAATTGGTTTGCTGACCAAATTCAGTACTTAAATGATGAGAAAGACAAGATGGAGAAAGAAAGGGAATTTGTTCAGAAGTTCATGAAGAGTCATCAAAAAGAGGAACTGAACGAAATGATCGAAGGTTACACTAACAAGTACCTTCAGGATATCGTTCCTAAAGTCCAAAAGGAACTGGAGAAGACAGAAAGAGATCATACCCACAAGTTTCTTCTCGACACTGTCCCCGGTGTGACTAGAGAAGTATTTTCCAGACAACTCACCCCTAACATCGTAGCATTGGTTAAACATACAATGGCCAAAGAAGCTGATCTCTCTGAATCTGAGTTAATCGCTAAACTTGTGATGCAAATGTCAAAGCGAACTGGAACGTTTACTTCGGATGAAGCTAAATTTTTCGAAAATCTACTTGATTTTCAACTCAGATCATCATGCAAGGAGTCAGCTGATCAACCCAAACGACCAAGAGATGACGATGATAAGGATAAGGACTCTGCACCTAAACATCAGAAGCAGTCTAGTAAATCTACCTCTATGCTACCTCCTCCACCACGGACTTCTTCTCAACAAAAGTCTCCTCCACCTCGGTCCTCTACTGATAAACCTCGGGACGATTCCGAGTTACCACCCCTGACTCATAAAACAGGTGATTACTTTGAGTATACGGGTGGTGACGATGAAGAGGTCCTTGAGCCCCGACAACAACCCACCTCACCCAAACAAGTGCAGAAACCATTATCATCATCAAGGCCTTCCAAAAAGAAGAAGAAGACGACTCAGCCTGGAGTCGTATCATGGCTAGATGACGATAAAACCGAAGAGTTTGAATGGTTCTCCACACTTGTCAACCAAACTTCCTACCCTGATGAAGGTCAAGAATTGGTAGACGGTTCTACATTGGAGCACGCAAAACTTTTGCAAGAAAAGTTCCATGTGAAGAAAATGACGAAATCTGAGTTGAAGCGAATCAAGAATGAAGCGTTTCAACTTCTACAAGACAGCTCTGAAAGCGCCCTCGAGGTCGAATATCATCTTGAGAACATCGCTCGAGCTATGTCTAACAACATGGATTGGCTCAATCCGGAAGCAAACATTGACTTCACACAAAGGGACAACCCTCCATACTACACCGACTGGACCAAACCTCTACCGACCATTGGCCAAGCAGACGAACCAAGGATTCCCTTCCGATACTTTTTTAACAGAGACCTGGATTTTCTCTTACACGGTAGCGATGGTTCGCGAAAATACGCTACATCATTGACTCTTCCATTCCCAGCGGCTATTTACTCAAACTGCATAGCTATCGAGGAACGTGCAAATCACTTGTTTTCTGACAACGTGCAAGCATACGACCAAGATGCATTGTATGGGATTCATCATTGGCCTGAACGCCGAAGAATCTACTACAGAAGTTGCCTGGTTCAGAAGTCTCAACATGCAGTGTATAGTTCCAAGGACATCGTGGCCATCAAACATATTGATCTCAAGTCTAAGTGGGACTACACATTCTTGAAGAATATCATAGTCAAACGACAAGATGAACAGGACTATGGATTCTCCGAGGCTGACTTTGAGAATTTGTCCCTCAACGACATCGAAGACATGTACCTTGCCAAAGTACAGGGTCGTATGAGACAATTCTCGACTGAAGTTCAACGTGAATTTATCAAGTCAGTTCTCATCTTCATTAGACGCATCGTGATCAAAGAACATGTCGAAGATATCCAGATGGCTGTTGAATCATATCAGAAACGTGTAAATTTCACTCCACCACAGCTTGATCTTCCCGACATCAACCAGCTTACATAACTTACGCTCATCAGCAAACCTTTCGGCGTTGTTTACCGCAGTGAACTTCAAAGAAACTGCTTAATGGCGTGTAGTGAGCTCCACAAATTCGGGGATCATACCTTGAAGCTGGTTAGGGATGGATTGGCGTACAGGTTGAAGGATATACGCCTGAAAGTTAGGAAT
This sequence comes from Chrysanthemum seticuspe, assembly GCA_019973895.1. NCBI lineage: Eukaryota > Viridiplantae > Streptophyta > Magnoliopsida > Asterales > Asteraceae > Chrysanthemum > Chrysanthemum seticuspe. The sequence goes on along the minus strand of BPTQ01000006.1, from coordinate 197,520,709 downwards.
CCTAAGCGCTGGAATTCTCAGGAAAGGAGGGATGTGAGACGTATCATCACCATGATTGATGAACGGTTGTTCAGAAGGGATCAGTTCAGACGATTGGAGAGCTATGTTGGTGGACGACCCAGGAGAAACATCACCGGCTTTCAACGCCCTGTGCGCACTCCTGGGAACATCACTGCACTTCCTGGTACCTCTTGAATTGTTTCCTTCATATAATTTTGGATGTATGATTATATATGTCAATGGCTTGTGCACACATAACAGTGTACAACCCGTAATGTCAAGAAAGGACCCTGTGGTACGCCTCAGTGCCACAATCCTTATAAAAGGAGCGAAAGCTTCTTATTTTTGAGTAAAACCTATCAAACCTTTCACTTTTCAAAGTTTTTGCTCAAAAAGACAAGTACTTCCCCATATGATTTTTCAAAACCTCAACCGTTTATATCACTAGTTGAGGGGGAGTATTTGATTTAAAACTTTGTTCACAAATTGTTCATAGTGGTCATCTTCCCGCAACACTCGAAATGGTCATATTTATTATCAAACATTTCAAAAATAACACTTTATATGCCATTTTTGAGCGGGAGAAAATTGTGTGATAAGAAATATGTTGTGCAAAATGCAAATGAATATGTGTACCTCAGACTTAAACAACGAATTGACGGTACTAAATTGTTAGTAACTCGAAAAGACTTGTCCTGGACGGGTAATAATTTCAAGCTAGTTCGCTAGTGATGTAAACGTGTCTCGTAAAGGACTTGTCTGAGTAGAAGGTACCATTCGAGAAACTTTTGATAGACATGAACTCTGACGGGTTTGACAACCTTCCAAGGTTTGTCTACACCTTCAAGATAATTATTAGAGCTAGTTGTCACCTAAAAGCTGACAATGTATCTCTTTAACTATTCAACGTAGCCGTGTCTTGCGGGAGATTGTCTATCTTTAGTGGAGCTTATGTCAGGTTTTGCCAGTTACGGCGTAACTCCCTCAGAAGATTTACGACGTAACCTTCCTCTGCTTTAATTCTTTCATTTTAAAACACAATAACCTTGTATAAGTATTTTAAATGAACTTTGTGGGTGTGTTCCCTGTAAACCCTCACGAGACTTCACTCGTCCACTTGGGATACCAAGTAGTTTAAAAGGCTTGTTGCATATGCTAAATGCAACCGTGATTCCTACGAAAGTGAGTTAGGTTTGTTTTTCATTTTTCTTTCATTTTTTATTTTAAGAATTATGCTTGTCGGTAGTGTGATTTTAGGGATCGAAGTTTGTTCATGATGCTTATACGAAGGCACGTCTCTTTTTCGTGGGCGTTCTTTCTTTTTGGAGAAAATTTCAGGGAAGTTCTCGTTCTAATTCTACTTTTCTCTTCACCTTTATTTAATGCTTAGTACAAAAGGGACTTTGTACAATTCAAGTGGGGGGACGGGAGTAGAATTATCTCTTGAACATTATTTTGCCCTCGTTTTTCTAGTTTATTTTGAAAAATTATGCCACTTTTAAAATTTTGACATGTTTTTCTTAACCTAACTAGATTAGACCTTAGCCGAGCACATACAACCCTTGATATTATATGGTGAGATTAGCCTTATCCATTTCCAATATTTTACCCCAAATCCACCAAATTATGAGTGTGCCGGTAGCTTGTAAACTTTAGAACTTGGCCTTTGCATCATTTCGATACCATAGACGAGGTATGTTGAGTTAGCTCGATGTATTTGGACTTTTCAGTTTTAGAAGGCAATATTATAGGATTATCACCCAAACAGCCTACCATTGTGTGTCTATCGATTAGTCACCTCGACTTCTCGACCCCCATGTGATTTGTTGCCCTCACCTTTAGTGCAAGATACCCCTAGATACACCCTTCTCAGCCGTTCCTTTCATTTTTTTAACCCGATATATTGTTTCGATACACCTATACACCTTAGTCTACCATGTAGTCTTTATTTGTGATTGGGAAGTCATCATTTGCCTAAGTTCAAGGTTCGAGTGGAAAGGTTCAGAAATCACGCTTTCATCGACAACATTTCTGAAGATCATTGAAGACCCCCCGAATTACCATTGTTCATCTCAAGTGGGAGGATATTATGTTTAGTATTTATTGTTATGTTGAAAAAAAAAATAAATAAATAAAATAGTTGTTATGTTATTGTAAAGTGCGATGTTATAAGCACTATATTATGAGCTTTATAGAATTAGTATCGAGGAGGCCACCTCGGTCACATTTGAAGATTGGAGTTGGTAGTTATGCCAACAGTTGGAGAAAAGGTGGTGTGCCCATCACGACGTCCTCTAATGACACATCTACCTTATATTTCATGATCCGTTTCTTGACTTCAAAGCTTAAACTTTGGGCGGACGGTAAGTGGTGATGACTTGGTTATAGATTTAGACTACCTGCTTGTTTTTTATTTTACACCATTTATATCCCATGTCTTATCCTACCCTTTAGTCATGAAGCATGTCTAGGTGATGCAGCGAGCAATCTTTGGTGTCTTGGCCATGGATTTGGTCATGTATCATTGATTTTTTCCACTTCACCGTGACATGTTAGTAATGACGAGTCACCCCTTAACCTTTGTCGTGTCTACCCATATTGCCTTCGAGAATTGTTTAACCCTTAACTCTAGTGGTGGAGATTTGTGTAACCGCCAAGCTTATGATATAATACATGCTATGACTGTGCGATTGAGTGATCACCCCGAAATTGACACTTAGAATAGTTGAGATATTTGAGTGTTTTGTTCCCCTTTCGTGAGGTGTTCGGCTTTGTTTTATTCTAGCATAAGGGATTTATAAACTTATATTTTCTAGGTTATGGGAGATATCTTTTTAGGAATCCTTCTAATAAGGTCTACTTGAGGGCAAGTAGAGTTCAAGTGGGGGGATATTTAATAACATCAAATAGTCTTGAATATTAAGTGTCAATTTCTCCCGATAATTCTGGTAATTTATATCATTTATATGGATTTACGCTTGTTTTCCATTGTTTTCCACTTTCAGGTAAATTACGAGCATTGAAGCTAAAGAGACGCGGAATTGGAGAATTATCTAAAGAATTATCATAGTATGCTGATTTTGAAGAAGTTACGGTGTAACTCTTCTCTCAAAATACGCTGTAACTATTGCGTGACTCAGAAAACCAACTTATCAGAAGGTTACGGCGTAACTCTTCCTAAATGCTACGACGTAACTATATTAGGTCAAATGAGGTTCCACGCCGCTGATACTTACGCCGTAACTACTACTCCAACTACGGCGTAACCAAGTTTATTGAAGACTACGGCGTAACCACTTATTAGGTTACGCCGTAACCAGCAGATCTAGTACAAAATACGATGAAATAGAAGGTTACGGCGCAACTCTTATATTAGTTACGCCGTAACCCAGATCTGGCCTATAAATACCCCACGAATTCTAGCATTTCTAATCATCCCATTCCACACACAAGAACCAGAGAACGTGGGAAAAAGCTCAAGGCAGGTCTAGAGGAGCATACGGAGCTGTCTCCAAGGGAGAAATCACTCCCCTACGATAAGCATTAGCATTTTATATTTCTTTTACTTTCAGTTCATGTATTTCGTACCTTTGAATATTGAATTGGTTTGTATGATTAATATGAGCGGCTAAGAACCTCTTGGTGCTGGCCTAGTTATGATTCCTTAATTTTTTTGTTTGCGTTTACATTACTTCCGTACAATTATTTCTAAGTGTATGCATGCATAGTTTATTGGTAGCCACCCTTGGTTCGGTAGTTTTGAATGGCGGTAGAGGCCAATTGCCTAGGAGATATGACCAACTGACCCTAGGTGAGCGGACTGAGACGGGAAGGGTAAGATATGACCAACTGACGATCCTTTCTACTTGTGCGATTTGACCATCTGATCACCTATCGTTTGGATGAACTTAAGAATTAGGGGGTGAGTGTCTAAGTTCCTAACGACCGGGCACTCACTATTATAAATCTAGCATGTAGCGGTACTTAATGACTTGGCTTAGGGGACCAGGAACAACAGGACTTATGAAGGGACACCTGACTTCTCCTGTGGTGGCATCCTTGCTTATAGGTTAGGGCGAATTGACCAAATGTTGTCCTCTCGACTTTGACCCCACCTAAAGTAATTGGAAGTAAGTAGACGTAGACATAACTAGCTAGGAGGATTAAATAGGTTAGCACAACTCTCCTCTATTGATTTGCCTTTATCATTTATCTGCTTTTATTTGCTTTATTCTGTTTTAGTAGTTTAATTAATTTAATTCCCTATCGAAACTATTATCAAATTTGTGACACCTAGAATTAGTAATAATCCATCACACATAGCTCTTGGGACGACCTCGGCTTTACCGATTACTACACTACACACGACCGGGTACATTGCCCATTAGTGCACTAGGGTAGACCATAGGTATAACGAGACATTATATATATTAAGACCTGGTCAGTAAAACCTGCATCACTATTACATGGTTTTCATAGAGTTTACTAACTGAGTCTAATAAATTTAGTAGTACAAAAGACAGCTATAACACTAGTCTATTATAGGTTTAAAAGATCCTAGTAACTCTGGTTGATTGGCAACTTCTTGGTTTAGTGTGTCATGAAGGAATGCGTAGATTAGATCTGAGATGCTATAGTGCCCATACTGACATTCTTATTGAATCAATGGTGGTCGTGGTATCATCCACAATGAGTGATCCAACTTATCACATGTAGGGATGGAAAAGGGAAATGATGGTGGTGGTGGTGATGGAAAAGTAGTAGTTTCTTGAGACGAGGTTAATGCTTCAATAAAATAGAAATTATCGTCTGATGATGAAGAGTTGTTCGGAGATGTCGGGGTATAGGTCGGTAGGATTAGTGGTACATGCGCATTGGTAGATGAAAAAGTGTCCTCAGTATCTGAGTCTGACGGGATAATAATGGGGTAGGCGGAAGAAGACATGATATCTACAATATGTATTATGATGTTAAAACAGTTCTAATGCTTACGGGGAATGCTCAAATATGTCAAGTATATATATCAATATACTAATATGTTCATGTTATTATAAAATGTCTAAAAAGGCTATAATCGTCTGGAGGATGGAAGGCACGGAGAACGGAAGGCTATAAAATATCTTTGTTTGTAAAAGTAGTTATACTTGATGGCACAACAGTCATAATAATAGAAAACGATCTCTAAAGGAGTCGTTTAAAAAGGATTTTTCATTCATATTATTGAAATATATCAGAGTTTACAAGATAGGTCCCAGTTGGTTCCATTGTTTACAAAATACATCAATATAAAGTCTTTGATGTTTTGTGAATGATAAAATAATTATAGCCTTCTTGATTTAGTCCTTGCCCCTCCGTGGCAGCTTCCGACATCATGGACCTGAAATACATGCTTAAAACTGTCAACACAAAGGCTGAGTGTAATTCATAGAGTTTGTTTGATGGTTGAACACATTATGTTGGTAGTGTGAGTTAATTAGACTCACACCAATGGTTTGAAAACAAAACAGTTATTATTATACTAAGCATCATGCAACCAAGGCATTAACGTGTTCCAATAATAATTGGTGAAAGTGTTGGTACCAGCCCTAATAGGTAAAATTGTCGTTTTTACCTAATGTTACTCAAATATAGTGCGTTTGTTTGCCTTTAACGGGGCCAACACAAACGGGATTCGTCTATTCACAATATTCACGCTCACTCTCTCTAGTGATTAATGGTTCAAGATTTAGGGACTTATGTTTGGCAAATGCGGTAACTTAGTGCTAATAAAACAATCAGATAAGCATACAGTTTCAAAGCAATGAGTTCGGTTTAAAAATAGCATGTATTCCCCCCAAGGGTTTGTAAAGCAATTAAACAATAGAAATTGGGGCTATGAACTCACTGTGAGTTTGATGATGTTTAGTGCTTTTACCAATATGATGGATAAGCCGGGAAACCTCTATGTGCAACCTAAAATGAAATGTTGCGACTTAGGTTTGGAATAATGTTTAGGAAAACATAAACCAGCCTATATACGTCTCTATGTTGATCATGATGTAGTCATTTATAGTTTGTTGCTTATAGTAATAGTTTAGTATGTGAAAACGTATTTAGTTCATAGATATCGTACTACTGTTCGGGCCATCATAATTCAGAGGTCATGTAGTAAACATTCGAGGAGCTATGACACTTTAAATCGTAAATCCAGCAACTCGTCGATACGTTTTACTCAAATGAAACCCCTCACATGAAGATCCCTAGTATTGTAGCACTTAGTAGATAAAACATATGTTTTGTAAATACAAGTTACAAGTTTATCATGTCTTTAGCAAATATCTAGTTTTTACAAGTTCTTGTCGATTACTAGTGATCATAACTTATTAACATGGTCAAAAATGAAGTTTGGTTAAAATCGGCGAAAAAGGGTAAAATGGTCATTTTCCGTTACTTGCGAAAACACTATTCCGAAGATTAAATGAAGTTTGTTAATTTAATATGTAACTAGTTATGATAATAACATGGTTTCTATATTCTTAACTTGTGAAATTCCAACTTTCGACGATAAAAACTGTTTTACAAATTTTAGGCAGAAAATGTTATCGTTTGGTCTTTTTAGGCCGAGTTTCCACGAGATAGATGTAAAACATCGTTCCGGACAACTTTCATGTTTTAACTTTTTGATGGTTCGGACCAGAAGTGCCTCTAATTTTTTATCAGATTCGACAGTAAGCTATTTCGGCGTTTCTAGGTTTTGCTAACTTCTCTTTACCATAACTTTTGACTCGTTTGTCCGTTTCGGGTGATTCAAGTTGCTATGTTCTCCTTTTTATCTTGTCTACAATAATATTTAAATTACCAAGTCTATATATAGTTGGTTTAAATGGCTTTAAATATGTAGAATATGACTAGTTTTACTAGTTTGTTACTTTACGACAATATGTGAATTAAAACATGTGATTAAGTATGTGTACATCATGAATGAACATAGTAACCATATATATATCATGTAGTTGACAAGATTAGGAATAATAAAAATGAGATAATGGAGTGATGGTGGTGATTAGTTGCTTACAACTTTTGGCTTTCAATCAAGAAAGGAGTAACTAGTAAGGATTAGGACTTTGATTGAGCACTTAGGACTTTGATAGAGCAAGCTTTTCCTACCTTGGCACCCTTCTACACTACGTGTATTCTTGAAATATTGGTGATGAAGTTTTAAGTGACTTGACTGGATTAAAACTCAAGAGAAATCACTTAACTAGCTAAGGTTTTGATGTAGTAAACTTCTTACTTGAACGTCTTAGCTAACTTGGGATACTTAGCTCTTAAAAAATCAACAATGGAAGGTGTGTCTTGGGGTGGATATGGACGGCAAAACACAAGGGGAGGGGGATTTTTATACTCAAGTAAGGATGTTAGTTTGGAAGACTTGTCAAAGCTTTTTAAGGAAGCTTTAACACATGTAATCATCCTAGACTTCAAGGTATAAGATCAAGACACACCCTAGGTGACTCACCCCCCTAAGAGGAAGTCACAATGGGAATAGGTGGCTAGGTGATGAGTCTTGGTCTTATCTTTGTTTTAGAGTGTGTTTTGGTTCCGTTAAATGTCAACCGTAAGTTGTTAAGCCATAAAACGTAAAATCGGGTATCGTAAAAAAACGAAACTTGCAGGAATGATGAAACTCATCATTATACTCCATATAAAAATATAAAATGAGTGATAAGTCTCATTGGGTGCTAAAACGCTGTTTAAAGCTGGAAATGCGGGTCAAAAACGCGTAATTCGCGTAAAACGCATAACTGAAAAATGTAAAATTTCAAAACTTGTGGAATTGTCGTAAAATGGAAAAATTACATATTTCTAATGTTTACAGTGTTTTATGGACATATCGGGATGCCTGATTGACGTTTAAACCCTAAAGTAATTCTCAGACACGGTTTTGTGAAATCGGTTTTGTATGGATTTAACGTACGTCGCCAGGACGACTTGTCGAGTTTCATTTATCTTGTCATGATAGTAAAATAAAAAAAAATGGCATGAATAGTGAAAATGAATAGTAAAAGTGAATAGTAAAAGTGAATAGTAAATTTTCAAAAATGAAAAGGTAACCTGAAAATGCGGATGGTTACAATACAAATCTTAGAAAAAAATAAAAAAAAGACGAAAAACGTGAAAAAACGATTTTTTTTCTTTTTTCGAAAATATATCAAAGTGCCCATTTATAGAAAGATAATTAAAATGCTCGTCGCGATGGTGTATTTATTTTCGTTTAACGATTAACGGTTTAAAAGATATTTAAAAGACAAAAAATAGGTGAAATGTAAAATTCTTTAATCTCAATTATTAATTTTTTTTAAATGCAAGATGAAGATGATGTAAAAAAAATCTAGTATTTAAAATAACTCTCCTCATATATTTTACACCTAAATACACTAATTATGGAAATGAAAAGACGTTCAAACCTATATACCTATAAGGAGAAATAATAATCATGTGTAAGAGCAGGAGGTACGGTGGTGCCAAACTTGGTGCCAACGAGTTTGGCGCGACGCCAAGTTTGGCGCACCGTTACCTCTGTCGCGCCAAGAGGCCTCGCGCCAAAACTAACAGCCCACTTTTTGTTTTTTTTTTCTTTTTTTTTTTTTTTTTAAAAAAAAAAAATAGCCGTTGCATTTAAAACCAAACGGCTAGTTTTGGGTTTTTTTGATTTTTTGACCTCTTTTTTACCACTTTTACCCACTTTCAAATCCTATATAAACCTTATCACTTATACCACTTCACACACACTTCAAATATATCTCAACTTCAATATTTTTTCAAGAAAATGAATCCCAACAACACCCCTTGGATCAATCGAATGCTTAACGATCCATCGAACCAAATGATCGGTTCGTCTTCGAATCCGAATCTGGACACCCACAGTCACTACTTTCCTTCGTTTTCTCAACAAAACTCATACGTCAATCCCGACGAATACGCTTTGTTTTCTCAATGGAAAATGCAACAACAACAACAACAACAACAACAAAAAAACGAATCACAACCAAGATCGTCCCACCAATCGTTCCACCTTCTTGACGAAGACGAATCCGAAGAGGACGCGGTCATCCCGACCCCCACGTCCAAAAAAACAAAAATGAAGGAACCGGCGAAGGCAAAGAAAACGAAAAAAAAAGCAACCAACAACCGAAGAGGAAGCCGAGACCCACCAACGATCGCGTAACGCATGGACCGACGAAGAAGAACTACTTTTGGCGCAAAGTTACATTCAAGTATCCGAGGATCCAAAAGTCGGTGCGGATCAAGGTAATGAAACGTTTTGGTATAAAGTTTTGGAAGCTTACAACAAGGAAGCAAAAAAACAAAAGTTTGTAACTCGTACCAAGAACATGCTTACCGGAAAGTGGACTCCGATGAATCGTTGTGTCGGGAAGTTTAATTCGATTGTGAATGAAACGGCTGTTATGAGTGGGGAGAACGATATGGATTTCATGGAACGTTGCCACACTTTGTACAAACGATATCATGGCGATTTTAAACATTCGTCGGCTTGGAAGTTTTTGAAGGACAAGCATAAGTGGAAAAATCCGGACTCAACAAATGCAAGACGTAATCGTCTTCGGGTTACGGAAGAGGATCCCGAGCATTTTGGACCCGACGCATTGCCAAGGCCGGACGGGGTGTACCGGATCGCAAAGAGCCAACGTTCGTCTAACTCGACCGCAAGTTCCGGTTCAAACCCGGAAATGTTTTCACAAATGATGGAAAAACAATACGAGTTGGAGCGAAAAATGAAGCAAGATGTTCTTGAGCGGGAGTCTCGAGCGAGGGTCGATTTAATCGAATCTCAAAGGATAGCCGAAGATATGCGGGTGCTATCTATGGACACAAACACGCTCGATCCGATGAACGCGTCAATCGTGAGGGCCCAACAAGCACGGATCCGGGCAAAATATCCACAAGAATAATTATGTTATGTTTTTTTAAGTTTATTGTTTTTTTTATTTCTTGTAATGTTTTTTTTTATGAATAAAGTAATTTTAGGATATATTGTTTTTAAATTTTATAAAAAAATAAAAAATAAAAAAATTGAGTTTGGCACCAGAAATTCTGGTGCCAAACTCAAAAACTGCTGACGTGGCAGTTTGGCACGAGCTTGGCACCACACTTTGGCACCACTGTACCCAGTGCTCTAACAATAAACATAAACGCATATACTTGCACAACTGAATGTCAAGTAAATGTATGTCTTGTCCTTCCAGGGAGCGCTCATTTTTAGCATTTTGTCTAGTTTGGATTTAGTGAGTGTGTATGGATAAGGTGAGAGTGTCCCATGTGATCTATTGTCCTTTAGTTGGTTTTTTGTTAGGGAAATGATTTGTACACTTCAAAATTTGATTGGGACACTCAAAATTGTGCATTAAATACTTGTATTGTATATATATTGTGTTTTAACAGATTGTATATTAGAGTGTGAAAATCAAAACACAATGTGTACAAATCATCTTCCTTTTTGTTATGTCTTGTTTTTATGTTTCGTGATTTCTTGCAATTCCCAAGGTCCATTCCTTCTTAATTATCTTGATTAGGAAGTTTGGAGCCTTTTGTTTGTAATTGTTTTCTTTTAGTTGGTTATATTTTGCTGTCTTTCTAAAAAAAAGTTTATCGCTCATAGAAAAAACTTGTATGGTTGATAATCATGTGTAACAATAAACACAAACCCATATACTTGCTCAATTGAATCTCAAACAACAAATATATCATTTCCTTGTTACCCTACTCTATCAATACCATTTCACATATATTTTAAAGTACTTTTTTAATGTGCGCCATGTTGACACAAGCTTAAAACATTAAATGAAGTGGTAAATCATACTTATATGTTACTTGATATCAATATTTTCTTAAATTTACGATGTTTGCTAAATTTACCGTTATTTTACATGAAAGTAAAGTTATTTAAAACAATGTTTCTTTTAATACTTGAAAACTTAGGCTATCCATGGCACAAATTAAAAAACCCTTTTTTAAATTAGCATAATAATAACAAAGATGCGTAAAAGAAACCAAAACATGCACCATTTGATTCCGTTTTGTCTTTAGTCGTAAATATTACTCCCCATACCAAAATATATGTCTAAAGACAAAAAAACACACCTTAAAATAACATAACAATTATTGTTCGTATATATTAAAAAACATGTGATTCGTATTTTTGCGGTTCATACTGTTTCACACTACAATCATATTTGCTAATTACTAAAGACTCTAATAAACGTATTTGATGAAAGTAAGTAAATGTGTTATTACCCTATTATACATTAGGCATGCATACAACGTCGTTTTGGTGGGTAAAACATTGTAACGACATCGTTTTGTGCATCAAAATGTCATTTTGGGATTTTGCCAAGGTCGTTTTGGTTTATGAGCTAATTGGCCCGTGATGTTGGGTTTGTTTCAGCTGGCCCCTTTTTATTTGTCTAGTCCTTTTATTCTTACTAATAATTCGAGGTCTTTCTTTCATTTTCCTTTATACGCACTAACATTTCTTTCACCTAACTTCACCTTCCTACACGCAAAGCGTTGTTACTTGAGGATTGATTTATGGTTATTACAATAGCTTAAGAATAGTGTGCGGTGATTTTGGGTGATTTTTGGAATAAGGGTTTCGGCATTTGCAAGCTTAATATATAAATCGGTAATAAAAATTGGTGTCAATTAATTCGTGGTTTAAGTGTTTATTTTCTTTTTTGTTATTAAAGATGTTTTTTTTTAACAGTATGTTAAATGTAATATGTATAATGTTTTTTTTACAATATATATTTTGCAAGACAAAATTATCTATGTATCTGATTTATGAATTTAGTTATATTTCCAATTGCAAATTAAGATATAATAAAATAGTTGCACTACATTACGTCTTATACCAAAAATTATTCCGAACAAATATCAGTATTAAATTTGCTCTATCACAACATGCGACAACTAAATTACTTGTTGAGTAATCTTTAAAATTTTGATTTTCCAATTTATATCTTCTCATTTAATACCGCTTGCTGGCAACATTTTTTTACTATCTATTTAAAATAGTGGATCAATTTTTGATTATTTAAATAATGAAAACAAACCTTCAATCGAGTTTACTCCAACTAACCCCATATAGTACTCCAATTGCTTTTGTCTTTGTTTGCAGAGCATCTTATATGTTGACTATCAATTAAAATTCCTCTTCTTGAAAGCTACACACATACATTTATCGTATTTGCTGAATGTCAATACAGTGATCATGATTTGATTATTAAACTATTTTTACGTAGTATGTGCGAATAACAAATCTTGAATATTTATTTTTTGATTTAAGATCATTTAAGGATAAAATATTTTTTATGTATTAAAATATCAATCTTCACCATCTATTTTCTTTTTGTTTTTATTTGAGTTAGTGAATGATATTAATCATGACAATTTGAAAAATTCACTTTCATTTTTTTTTTCCAAATATTAATATCATTCAAACCGTTAATCATTAAGCGGAAAAAAAAAATATACCTTTACGACAAACATTTAATTATCTTTGTATAGATAGGCGCTTTGATATGGTTTTGACAAAAAAAAAATTCGTGTTTTTCACGTTTTTTTACATTTTTTTCGTTACTGAAATTTGCATTAAGAAAATCACATGTGATTAAACACTAATTTGAATATCACATATGATATAATATCATATGTGATTTAACACTAATATTATGATATTCAAATTAGTGTAATCACATGTGATTTTTTCATACAAATCTCAGAAAAAAATAAAAAAAAAAAAGACGAAAAAATGTGAAAAAACAATTATTTTTCTTTTTTCGAAAATATATCAAAGTACAGTCTATAGAATGATAATTAAATGTTCGTCACGTTGGTATAATTATTTTCGTTTAACGATTAACGGTTTAAAACATATTTAAATTACAAAAAATAAGTGAAATACTAAAAAAATTTTAATCTCTGTTATTAATATCTTTTTAAATGCAGGGTAGGGATAAATCCCTTATTATATAAAAACAATTTAGTATGTAAAATAACTCGTACTTTTTACACCTAAATACACTAATTATGGAAATGAAAAAGACGTTCAAACCTATATACATTATACTTGCACAACTGAATATATATGGATTTATATTAGTTTATTGCTCATGAAGAAAACTTGTTCGGTTGATAATCATGTGTAACAATAACCACAAATCCATATACTTGCTCAATTGAATCTTAAACAACAAATATATCATTTCCTTGTTGCCTCTACTCTATCAATACCATTTCACATATATTTTAAAAGATTTTTTTAACGTGTGTCATGCTGACACGAGTTTTAAAATATTAAATAAAGTGATAAATTATACTTATATGTTACTTGATATCAATATTTTCTTATATTTATGATTTTTTCTAAATTTACCGTTATTTTATATGAAAATAAAGTTATTTTAAACAATGTGTCCTTTTAATACTTGAAAACTTATGCTATCATGGCACAATTAAATTTTTTTTTTTTTAAATTAGCATAATAATAACAAAGATGCGTAAAAGAAACCAAAATATGCACCATTTGATTCTGTTTTGTCTTTAGTCTTAAATATTAGGGCAAATCGCATAAAAAGGTACTCATCTTATGTACAATTTCAATTAAAGGTACTATTCTTTTTTTTTCTCAATTTAAGGTACCCGACTTTTTTTTTGGGCCGATTTAGGTTTTTTTCTAACTTCCGTTAACTATTTCATTAGTAAATTACATGTTTGGTCCTTGAGTTTGTATAGGCATTACATGTTTGGTCCTTCAGTCCGTTTTTGCACATTTTCAAAAAATATTTTTCAAAAATAATTTTTTTTTCAAAAAAAAATTTTCGAAATATTTTTTTCCAAATTTTTTTAAAAAAAACTTTTTCGAAATATTTCAAAAAGAAAAATTCAAAATATTTTCGTCCGTTTTTGCACGAAAAAAAATTTGGGAAAAAAATATTTCGAAAATTTTTTTTTGAAAAAAATTTGGAAAAAAACTATTTCGAAAAATTGTTTTTGAAAAAAATTTGGAAAAAAAATATTTCGAAAATTTTTTTTTGAAAAAAATTTTATTTCGAATTTTTTTTTTTTGAAAATGTGCAAAAACAGACTGAAGGACCAAACATGTAATGCCTATACAAACTCAAGGACCAAACATGTAATTTACTAACGAAATAGTTAACGGAAGTTAGAAAAAAACCTAAATCGGCCCAAAAAAAAAGTCGGGTACCTTAAATTGAGAAAAGAAAAGAGTAGTACTTTTAATTGAAATTGGATATAAGATGAGTACCTTTTTATGCGATTTGCCCTAAATATTACTCCCCGTCCCAAAGTATATGTCTAAAGACAAAAAAACACACATTAAAATAACATGACAATTATTGTTCGTATATATTAGAAAACATGTGATTCGTATTGTTGCGGTTCATACTGTTTCACACTAAAATCATATTTACTAATTACTAAAGACTCTAATAAATGTATTTTATTGAAAGTAAGTAAATGTGTTATACATCAAATAGGAAAAAAACTATGGACAACCGCCACCGGAGGGCACCTATACCGGAAAATATCCAACGTCGGATTACAAAGATTTTTGTAACCAACCTTCCTGAAGGCTGCAGTGGGACAGATTATGCGACGCAAGTTCGTTTGTATGGAAAGATTTTTGATCTTTATATTGCAAGGAAAAGGGATAAGGGAGGTAACCTGTTTGGATTTGTGTCTATGTTGGATATTAAAGACAAAGGGGATCTATTGAAGAACCTTCGTGGTATTCGTATGGGAGATAGTAAACTGTGGTTTAATATCGCCCGTTATGTGTTAGAAGATGGTGAGATTAAGACATCCGGTGACACGCATATCCCTACTAATAACGGTAATGTGAACAATAAAGGGGGAACGGATCACTCAGGGACAAATCCAGGTTTGGCAAACATAGGTGTGAGATCGTTTAGAGATTTGATTGCTGGTAAAGCTTTTAATGTGGACAGTCAACGCAATGCATTTGCTTCGGTGCATGGGAAAGCGTTAGTTGCAAGAATGGTCAATGTGGATGCTTTGAAACATATTTATGTACTGTTACATTCGATTTGCCAAGATTCTGGATTCGTTCAGTACTTGGGTGGATTGGATGTGTTGTTGTCCTTTGAAGATGAAGAGACTGCTTTAGCATTCAGTGATGTTGCGGTCAATATGAAAGACAGGTTCTCAGATGTTATAGTATGGAAAGGTCAAGCTTTGAGTTTCGAAAGACTGGCGTGGTTAAAGATTCACGGTATCCCCTTGCACTTACTAACCAACGACATCATCGATACGATTGGGGGCTCATTTGGAAAGATAGTTCACAAAGCTAACAAGTCGGAAAAGGATTCGGATCTATCATTCGAATATGTGGGGGTCTTACTTGGAGATGGCAAAAGAGTTTCTGAAGAGAACACGTTGAACTGGAAGAATCGCAAATTTCGGGTTTGGGTTTCAGAGGAACTAGGTGATTGGATCCCCGATTTCGTTGCAGTTAATTATGAACAGCAGAAAGAGGGTTCTTGTAAGGATGATATGGAAGAGGAAAATGTGAGTGATGCGGAATCCGAGTCTAAAGCGTCACCGGAGGACCGTTCGGAGGAGACCGGAAATTCAACGGATGATGATGCTGAGGTCATGGCTGATGAGGTCAACGTTAGAAAGGAAACCGATGATTGTGTAATAAATGGTATTGATGGAGCTCATTCAATGCAACTAAAGGTGGGGAATTTGAATGATAGGAATGTTGGTGATGAATTTATTCCTGCAGTTGACTTTGACTTTGAGAAATCTTTCGGTAATAACCAGTCTAGTCCCTCTACATCAAAGATTGTTAAAAGAAAGAAATGCAAAAAACAAGACGTGGGCCGATCCAGTTTACTATACACTAGTAGTAATGAGAGCCTTAAAAAGTGGTTAAGAAGCCCAGAAGTGAAGAGGATATTTTTGGGCTTAATGAATTGTTGGGCCTAAAAGATAACAATTCTTCGCCCAATGCTGTCATAGATGGCACAGACCATGTGCAGGGGATAGACCTTAATAGCCAACCTCTTTATCAGCATAATGAAGTCGAGGATATCGGTGAAGAGGATTCAACAATCGCACCTCAACCTGCCGATATTATTGATGTGCAAGCTCAGAATTTAGAGATTGAAGCAACAAAAATTTTAGGGGGAAAATTGGGAGTAATTTTGACCGGTCAAGATGTTTTAATACGGGAGTCGATAATTCAAGAAGGGTTACAATCAGGTAAGCCATGAATTTTCTGTCGATTAATATTCGAGGGATTGGGTCTCGGGGTAAACCGGGATGGGTTAACAAGTTGAAGAGCGAGTTTGGAGTATCTTTTATAGATGTCTAGTAATGTTTCTCCAGGGATGATAGCGAGTTACTGGGGTGGTTTGGGTTTTGAATATGAAAGTGTTAACTCAGAAGGAAACTCGGGTGGTATCCTCAGTGTTTGGGACCCGAAATTTTTGTTGAAGGATGCGGTTATGAAAGACTCGAACTTTTTACTAGTTTCTGGTTTACTGGGTGACGGTAACAGTCATATTAATATTATGAATGTTTATGCTCCACAAAGCAACACTGATAAAAGGAACCTGTGGGATAAAATCATCCGGGTGATTCAAGCGGGTCGAGGGTGGTGGATTATTTTTGGGGATTTCAATGCAGTTAGAGAACCTGATGAAAGAAAAAATTCTGTTTTTGATCCGGTTTGTGCTAGGGTCTTTAATGATTTTGTTGAAGAAGCGGGTCTTCGGGAGTTTGATCTCAAGGGTTTGAAATATACGTATTTGGTCAACCGGTGTGGAGAATTTAAAATGAGTAGAATTGACAGGGTGTTCGTTTGTGATAATATTTTTAACAAGTGGACGAATGCATATGTTAGAGCCCTTCGTAGAGATTTATCGGATCACACTCCGTTACTTCTTTCCCTAGTAGATACAAATTTTGGTCTGAAACCCTTTCGATGGTTTGATTCTTGGTTGGAGAGGCCGGGTGTAACGCCCCGACCCGACAAGGGTAAAGGAATCACAAGTAATGGTGTCATATCAAAGCAAACATATAATCCAAAAGAAATCTCAACATAAATATTGAAATAATCCAAGTCAAAATGACTTTAATACATAGGTCCCAGCGGAAAATAAACTTCAAATGAAATGTCTAGAATATAAAGTCTAAATGGCATCATAAGCTCAAAGCTAAAATCTCTAAGGTAAGTCCACTCAGCACTCATCCCAAAGCAATACCCAACTCCAATGCTTAGATACCTGCCGCGGAAGAAAAGAAAAGTGCGGCTGAGCTTCAAAAGCCCAGTGAACAGATATACAAGCAAAACGAATACGAAACAAGAACAAATACGAAGTAAAGTGAAAGAAAGATAGTGAAATCATATTCATTTCAAAAGATAATTCAGAATATAAGAATAAGTTTTATAGCTAACTACCTCGAGCCCAGACACATATGCCATATCAGAAACATATCATAATCACATAAGGCAACAATTTGTAGGGGAGACCTACCAGAGTTATGAAGGACGTGCATGCACGCAGCATCAATCATCAGACAACATATAGCATAAACATATAATATATATAGCATATAACAGATCTAGGATGCACCCATACGCCCCACAGACATACTTTGATAATATAATTCAAACTGAGCTCATAACAGATAACAGATAAGGGACGTGGCAGAACTTCACTCTACTGCCCTAGAGTCATGTCAGAAGTGCATTTACTGACACGGACATGGAACCCCCATGACTAGTTAATAATTGGCTCGGGTGTCAAACTATCTGAGGTCAAATAAGAATGTCATAACTGACATAGATCATATTTTATCAAACGTTTTTATCATGTTTTCAAAATTAAAGTCTTCATATCATATAGTTCAAAATCAAACGTTTTATGATTCAAAAATCAAAGTTCAGATAAGCAACAGCTCAAATAGACACATTAGGGTTCATAGCAAAGGCTTAGGAAATCCTAATATGAAAACGAAAAGAAAAACATTATACGAAACCTTTCTGAAAAGGTCAGATTATCTGTACGATAACGTAAGTGTCTTAAAGTAAGACAGAATATCCGTACCTTATTCCAAAGCAAAAGATCAAAAGTAGAAACAGGGAAAGCAAAGAATTACTCCTTCTTCACAGAACCTATATACATTAATGTCGTATATATTATTAATGATTCCATAAGCGTCAAAATGATCTTTTAATATTTTAGGGTTTTATAATTAAATGAGACTTAATGTTTTAATATTAATATCGTAAATTAGGGTTCATATGTCAATTATTAAAGTTTAGGGTTTTTCATTCTTTAATATCTCATTAATATGCATTAACTTACATGTTACGTCTTTTAATAACTCATTACTTAACCTAACACGTCACAAAATAATCTTTCCTTTTTATGTTTCACCATATACGTTCATGATTTTATGTGACATATAAGTTACTTATTACTCGTATTAATTACACGTTTACACTATTAAGGTTTAGCATAACTTATTCAATTAACATATCAAAACTAGGGTTTACGTTAACATAACCTTTACTTAATTAAGGCATCTTCAAAACTTATATATATGATTCGGTTCAATCTATGGTTTCGGCTAGTAAGTTATACGCATGTCTTAACTCATCTAAACACTTCACCTATTCAAGTTATTAAGTTCTATCTCTTAGCCGAATACATCTAGGGTTCGGTCCTAACTCATGCATGCTTCGACCTTGTTAACTCAACGTATACATGACCCGATTCAATATTACATCTTACGTTACATGTCTCTTATCTGTTACAAGGTTCAATTGATTAGGGTTTGTCTTGGTTTTGATTTACACCTCTCGGCCAAACAAAAGAAACAAGAAAACGCGACTAAACAAAATATAACTTGACATATACATGCAAGGTACGTTAAAGGAAGTCGAATAAACGTTATACCTTAACTCGTTGAAGAAAAAATTCGACACCAAGGGGTGTGAAACTCTCGGCCGAATAGGGAGAAAAGAAAAAGGAGAGGCAAATAAAACTAGGGTTCCAAACTTATGATTATGTATGGTATATATAGTTGTAGTATTTGAGTTAAACTAGGAAAGGGATTGGGTTTGGTTTGGGTCCAACCGGTCACACCAATACACACGACCAAATGGGCTTCGGCCCTTGGCTCACGAACACAAACAAACGCCCCTTGGGCTCTCGGCTTGGCGCAAGACAAAACAAAAGAAACGAGTCCATACAAACAAACGAACGACCCAACATCTTAGCGAAACATTTAAATCCTTCGTCGTACCAAAGTCGTTCACGAAATTATATTTGTTAAGTTTTATTTATTAGGTTTTTAATTTCGTAAATTCATTATAAACGTATTTTACGTATTTTATAAATTTTAGTTCCAAGGGTATTTTAGTCTTATATATGTTTTAGATTTTCAGGTTTTACAATTCTTCCCCTCTAAGAAAAATTTTCGTCCTCGAAAATTGAAATGAAACGAAAACGAAATGGAAACATACCAAACTATTCAAAGAAATGAGGATAACTAGCACGCATCGACTCCTCGGTTTCCCAAGTAGCCTCACGTTCAGGATGATTTTTCCAAAGAATCTTAACGAATGGAATCACTTTATTTCTCATAACTCTTTCTTGTCTTTCCAGAATAGCTTCTGGTTCTTCAGATAAAGACATATCGGATTGAATTTGATCAAACGGATAAGAAGCAACGTGTAACGGATGATAGTTGTATCCCCTTAGGAGTGATACATGGAAAACGTCATGAACATGCGATAACTGACGCGGAAGTGCTAATCGATACGAAACTTCTCCTATACGCTCCAAAATCTCAAACGGTCCAATAAATCGAGGACTAAGCTTGCCCTTGATTCCAAAACGTTTCACACCTCTAAACGGCGAAACTTTCAAAAACACACGATCTCCAACCCGAAATTCTAAATCACGACGATGCTTGTCAGCATAACTTTTCTGACGAGACCTAGCTTCCTTCAATTTCTCTCTAGCCACAGCTACTTTCTCATTGGTGATCTCGATCATTTCCGGTCCTTCAATCAAACGCTCACCTACTTCATCCCAACAAATAGGTGCTCTACATTTCCTTCCATAAAGAAGTTCAAACGGTGCCGCCTTAATGCTAGCATGCCAACTGTTGTTATAAGAAAACTCTACTAAACATAAATATTCGTCCCAACTGCCAGTCCATTCCAAAGCACAAGCCCTTAGCATGTCCTCTAAGGTCTGAATAGTCCTCTCTGACTGACCATCTGTTTGAGGATGAAATGCCGTACTAAAGTTAAGTCGAGTACCCCAAGCTTTCTGCAAACCCTTCCAGAAACGAGAAGTAAAACGCGGATCCCTATCTGACACAATAGACGTCGGAGTACCATGAAGTCTAACGATCTCTTGCTGAAAAATCTCCGCCAACCTACCAATACCATAATCCTTTCTAATTGGTAAGAAATGAGCATATTTGGTTAGCCGATCAACAACCACCCAAATCGCATCATGCTTCTTCTTAGTAAGAGGTAGTCCAGTCACAAAGTCCATAGATATCTTATCCCACTTCCATATCTTTGCTGCTCAGCATCAGGGAAGTAACGGTTATAGAAGATAGTCCGAAACTCAGTCCAGGTACAAGTCACAGCTAAAGCGTCTCCTCCTCTTGCTTGTTTGAGCGCCTTCCACCAACTTAAAGCATCACCTTCCAATTTGAATGAAGCCAACCGAGTCGTAAACTCGTCTCCACAACCCAGTACTTCAAACAGCTTCTCAATATGAGTGATCCAGCCCTCGGCCTCAGTAGGAGTAGCAGCAGTGCTAAACGAAAGAGGCTTAAGCTTACCGAAACGCTCGAGCCAAGTATGAATACCGACGGGTTGATTTCCTCCACCACTACCCGAAGCACCATTCTGATTACGAATGTTGTTGATCACCTGTTCCATCATCTCAGGTGTAGTCAAACCAGGGAAAAGAGAGTTGAGAGCATTCGCAATCGCAGCATCCATGTTAACAGCATCATCTTCTCCATCCGCGCCACCAGTAGTACGAGTTCGAACCATCTAAACGATTAGCAAAATGAACAAAGGTGAGATACGAAATGGAAGTACGAAGGAATCCTAAAGTCTAACCAAATCCTCACAGGTCAAATCCTAAGCTCTAAGGTCTCAAAACCTAGGCTCCATATGTCACAGGTCCTGACTACAAGTCGTAAACCTGGGCTCTGATGCCATAAATTGTAACGCCCCGACCCGACAAGGGTAAAGGAATCACAAGTAATGGTGTCATATCAAAGCAAACATATAATCCAAAAGAAATCTCAACATAAATATTGAAATAATCCAAGTCAAAATGACTTTAATACATAGGTCCCAGCGGAAAATAAACTTCAAATGAAATGTCTAGAATATAAAGTCTAAATGGCATCATAAGCTCAAAGCTAAAATCTCTAAGGTAAGTCCACTCAGCACTCATCCCAAAGCAATACCCAGCTCCAATGCTTAGATACCTGCCGCGGAAGAAAAGAAAAGTGCGGCTGAGCTTCAAAAGCCCAGTGAACAGATATACAAGCAAAACGAATACGAAACAAGAACAAATACGAAGTAAAGTGAAAGAAAGATAGTGAAATCATATTCATTTCAAAAGATAATTCAGAATATAAGAATAAGTTTTATAGCTAACTACCTCGAGCCCAGACACATATGCCATATCAGAAACATATCATAATCACATAAGGCAACAATTTGTAGGGGAGACCTACCAGAGTTATGAAGGACGTGCATGCACGCAGCATCAATCATCAGACAACATATAGCATAAACATATAATATATATAGCATATAACAGATCTAGGATGCACCCATACGCCCCACAGACATACTTTGATAATATAATTCAAACTGAGCTCATAACAGATAACAGATAAGGGACGTGGCAGAACTTCACTCTACTGCCCTAGAGTCATGTCAGAAGTGCATTTACTGACACGGACATGGAACCCCCATGACTAGTTAATAATTGGCTCGGGTGTCAAACTATCTGAGGTCAAATAAGAATGTCATAACTGACATAGATCATATTTTATCAAACGTTTTTATCATGTTTTCAAAATCAAAGTCTTCATATCATATAGTTCAAAATCAAACGTTTTATGATTCAAAAATCAAGTTCAGATACGCAACAGCTCAAATAGACACATTAGGGTTCATAGCAAAGGCTTAGGAAATCCTAATATGAAAACGAAAAGAAAAACATTATACGAAACCTTTCTGAAAAGGTCAGATTATCTGTACGATAACGTAAGTGTCTTAAAGTAAGACAGAATATCCGTACCTTATTCCAAAGCAAAAGATCAAAAGTAGAAACAGGGAAAGCAAAGAATTACTCCTTCTTCACAGAACCTATATACATTAATGTCGTATATATTATTAATGATTCCATAAGCGTCAAAATGATCTTTTAATATTTTAGGGTTTTATAATTAAATGAGACTTAATGTTTTAATATTAATATCGTAAATTAGGGTTCATATGTCAATTATTAAAGTTTAGGGTTTTTCATTCTTTAATATCTCATTAATATGCATTAACTTACATGTTACGTCTTTTAATAACTCATTACTTAACCTAACACGTCACAAAATAATCTTTCCTTTTTATGTTTCACCATATACGTTCATGATTTTATGTGACATATAAGTTACTTATTACTCGTATTAATTACACGTTTACACTATTAAGGTTTAGCATAACTTATTCAATTAACATATCAAAACTAGGGTTTACGTTAACATAACCTTTACTTAATTAAGGCATCTTCAAAACTTATATATATGATTCGGTTCAATCTAGGGTTTCGGCTAGTAAGTTATACGCATGTCTTAACTCATCTAAACACTTCACCTATTCAAGTTATTAAGTTCTATCTCTTAGCCGAATACATCTAGGGTTCGGTCCTAACTCATGCATGCTTCGACCTTGTTAACTCAACGTATACATGACCCGATTCAATATTACATCTTACGTTACATGTCTCTTATCTGTTACAAGGTTCAATTGATTAGGGTTTGTCTTGGTTTTGATTTACACCTCTCGGCCAAACAAAAGAAACAAGAAAACGCGACTAAACAAAATATAACTTGACATATACATGCAAGGTACGTTAAAGGAAGTCGAATAAACGTTATACCTTAACTCGTTGAAGCAAAAATTCGACACCAAGGGGTGTGAAACTCTCGGCCGAATAGGGAGAAAAGAAAAAGGAGAGGCAAATAAAACTAGGGTTCCAAACTTATGATTATGTATGGTATATATAGTTGTAGTATTTGAGTTAAACTAGGAAAGGGATTGGGTTTGGTTTGGGTCCAACCGGTCACACCAATACACACGACCAAATGGGCTTCGGCCCTTGGCTCACGAACACAAACAAACGCCCCTTGGGCTCTCGGCTTGGCGCAAGACAAAACAAAAGAAACGAGTCCATACAAACAAACGAACGGCCCAACATCTTAGCGAAACATTTAAATCCTTCGTCGTACCAAAGTCGTTCACGAAATTATATTTGTTAAGTTTTATTTATTAGGTTTTTAATTTCGTAAATTCATTATAAACGTATTTTACGTATTTTATAAATTTTAGTTCCAAGGGTATTTTAGTCTTATATATGTTTTAGATTTTCAGGTTTTACACCGGAATGTGTGGAGGTTATTAACTCTGTTATGGATGGGTGGATTTCTGATGGTCCGCCCGATTTGAGTCTGATTCAAAAGCTCAAAATGTTGAGGGATAAACTTAAGGTGTGGAGTAAAGAAAGCCGGTCAAAAGAAAAAGAAGAGGAGACCAGATTAAAAAAACAAAAGGAAGATTTAGAGGTCTTGATGGAACAACAAGAGTTAGAAGAATCTGATTTTTGGGTTTGGTCGGAGTGCACTAAATGTCTTCAAGAGATTGAATTTTATAGATCCCGTGATTATAGACAAAAATCTCGGGTTAAATGGGCTTCCCTTGGTGACGAGAATTCAAGCTATTTCCATAATGTTGTAAAAGGTAGACAAGCGCGGAACGCGATTCCGGGCCTTGAAGTTAGAGGGGAGTGGATTTCAGAAACCATTTCAAAGAAGCGTTGCCTGTTCGGCCAAATATTCTTTGCACGGGTATGAAACAGATATCCGAACAAGATGGAGTTTCTTTAATTGATGAGTTTTCCAGGCAAGAAATTAAAGAGGCAGTGTTTGATTGCGGCTCAAATAAGGCGCCCGGTCCAGACGGGTTTAATTTCCGTTTTTGAAGCGATTCTGGGATTCCTTGGAAGACGATTTCTTTAATATTTTACAGGATTTTCATAACACGGGTACGATTAATTCGGGTTGCGGTTCGGCGTTTATTACTTTGATCCCTAAGGTAAAATCACCTTTGGGTCTCAAAGATTACAGACCCATTACCCTTATTGGGATGATTAGCAAGGTTATTTCTAAAATCCTTACAAATCGTCTCAAGAAAGTTTTGGGGAAGGTGATATCGGAGTCTCAGTCGGCGTTCTTGTCCAACCGGTTTATTCTTGATAGGCCACTCGTGGTTAATGAGGTTATGGAGTGGTTGAAAAACGGAAGAAAAAGGCTTTTCTTTTGAAGATTGACTTCGAGAAAGCCTATGATAATGTTAATTGGTAATTCTTATTATCTATGATGAATCAAATGGGCTTTCCTTCTAGATGGTGCAATTGGATTAAAGGTATTCTTGCTTCTAGCCGGGCTTCGATTCTTGTCAATGGGTCCCCTACTTTTCAATTTAAAAGCGAAAAAGGTCTTCGTCAAGGTGACCCTTTGTCGCCTTTTTTATTTTTGATCGTTATGGAATGCCTATCTTGGATGTTGGAGAAAGCTAAAGCTTTAGGGGATCTCAAAGACATTAACTTTTTGGTGGATGACGTGGCCCTTAGTCACTTATTCTATGCAGACGATGCTCTTATATTGGGAGAGTGGTCTATTGAGAATCTCCAAAATACGGCTCGGATCCTTAGAGTCTTTTATTTATGCGCCGGGCTTCGTATAAATCTCCATAAATCTAATCTTTTCGGGGTCGGCACCGAAGACATAGAAGTAGATAATATGATGTCAGTGTTGGGATGCAAAAGGGGTGTGTTTCCTTTCGTTTATTTGGGCATTAAAGTTGGAGCAAAATTGTCCAGAATCAGTAGTTGGGATTCGGTCATTGAAGTGATACAGAATCGTTTGGTCTCTTGGAAAGCTAAAAACTTATCCATTGGGGGTCGTACTATTCTCTTAAAGTCGGTTCTAGAGAATTTACCTATATACTATCTTTCTCTTTACAAAGCGCCTAGAGCGGTTATTGAGAAAATTGAGGCTTTAATGAGGCGTTTTTTATGGGCCGGATCGAGTGATGAAAAAACGATCAACTGGGTAGCATGGGATACTATAACTTCACCAAAGAAGATGGGAGGATTGGCTTTCTCAAAGCTGCAACATGTTAACGATGCGTTACTCCTTAAATGGACATGGCGTTTTAAAAAAGAGGGACAGAGCCTTTGGAAGAAAGTTGTTTGGGGTTGTCATGGTTCGGGTAGGATGTGGTCACTACTGCCATATTCTCCTGCGGCTACAGGTTGCTGGAGACAAATTGTTAAGACCGGGGAAAAACGAATTTGGAATGGAAATACGCTCAACAGTTACTTTGTTGGTATTGTGGGTGATGGCTCGTCGATTAATTTTTGGGCTGATTATTGGCTCCATAACGAACCGCTTCGTTTTACTTATCCCAACTTGTTCAGGATCGAAAGAAAGAAATGGGCAACTGTGTCAGAAAGGCTGCTCGTTGTCAACGGTGAAAAAATTATGAAATGGCACTGGACCACAGTCCCCTCGTCGGAGGTTCAGGTTACAGAATTATTCAGCTTACTTTCTGACATCTACGACTACGACTGGAAAGGAGGCAACGATGAATGGAAATGGACAGCAGATGATGAAGGTGTTTTTTCGGTTAAACAAGCTAAAGTTCTGATGTCTTCAGGCCCTGTACAACAGAATATTTGGTGTATGAATTGGAAGGGTTGGGCTCCTTTGAAATGCAAAGTGATGGCTTGGAGGGCTGCTATTAATCGGCTCCCTACTAAGTCTGAATTGGTCAAACGCGGAGTTCCTTTGCCGAATGATACGTGTGATCTTTGCAGCAACAACGAAGAAACAACATCGCACCTATTTACCGGCTGTATGTTTGCTGCAGAAATTTGGTCGAAGATGGAAACATGGTGCCGCTTGTCGCCTATTTTCGCTTTTGAAGTGGCTGACTTGCTGACATTAGCAGACGTTCAACAACTTTCGAAGACCAACAAATACATTCTGAAAGGGATTTTGATAACTGCTTTATGGGCTTTATGGAATGAGAGGAATAATAGAGTTTTCAAAAACAATAGACGGAGAGCCATCGAAGTCGTGGAATTTATAAAAGCTACATCGTTTTTCTGGATTTGGAATAGATCTAAATATAAAGAGATAGATTGGAATGCTTGGAGAAATTCTCCGTTCTTGATGTAATCCGTTGTTGGCCCAGGGGTCCTTGTTTTGAGGACCGTCTGTGGCGTTTTTGAATGAAATTTATCTTTCAAAAAAAATACATTAGGCATGCATACAACGTCGTTTTGGTAGGTAAAACATTATAACGACATTGTTTTGTGCTTCAAAATGTCATCTTGGGATTTTGCCAAGGTCGTTTTGGTTTATGAGCTAATTGGTCCGTGATGCTGGGTTTGTTTCATCTGGCCCCTTTTTATTTGTCTAGTCCTTTTATTCTTACAAATAATTCGATGTCTTTCTTTCATTTTCCTTTATACGTACTAACATTTCTTTCACCTAACTTCAACTTCCTACACGCAAAGCGCTGTTACTTGGGATTGATTTATGGGTTATTACAATAGCTTAAGAATAGTGTGCGGTGATTTTTGGAATAAGGGTTTCATCTTTATGAGAAATTGGTGGCAATTAAATTATGGTAATAAAATACTTGAGGATTGAATTATACGATGAGTCAACAACACTTTTCGGTGATTTTGGCTGATAATTGGAATAAGGGTTTCGGCATTTGCAAACTTAATATATAAATCGGGTAATAAAAATTGGTGTCAATTAATTTGGTTTAAGTGTTTATTTTCTTTTTTATTATTAAAGATGCTTTTTTTGAACAGTATGTTAAATGTAAAATTTATATTATAATATATATTTTGCAAGACAAAATTATTTTTGTCTCTGATTTATGAATTTATTTATATTCCCAATTGCAAATTAAGATATAATAAAATAGTTGTACTATATTACGTCTTATACCAAAAATTATTCCGAACCAATACCAGTATTAAATTTGCTCCATCACAACACGCGACAACTAAATTACTTGTTTCACCTACGTGGGAAAATCGAACTCTTTCGTTGAGTCATCTTTAAAATTTTGATTTTCCGATTTATATCTTCTCATTTAATACCCCTTGCTGGTAACATTTTTTGACTATCTATTTAAAATAGTGGATCAATTTTCGAGTATTTAAAGAAAAGAATGAGAGAGAATAATTAATTAATATTTAAATTATATATATGGTAATAAGTTTTATATATTTGTTGGGAAAAAATGTAAAAAATAAGAAAAAGAAAGGATATGTGGTTGAAAAAATTTAATCAAATAAAAAGAATTTTTTGATTGGATAGATTCATAAAAACCCACCAACATAAAGTGGACTGCGATCTATCAATTTTCATTCCTTTATTCCTATTTGTGGGCCCTCAATGACAACCGAACAAAAGATTCATTTTTTCTTTTGGTGAACTCACACCAATCCCATCAACCAAACATCACCTAAATACTTTTTTCTTTAAGATTATTTGAGGAGAAAATATTCTTTACGTATCAAGAAATCAATCTTCACCATCCATCTTCTCTTTATTTTTATTTGATCTAGTGAATGAGTATATCCCAACAGTTTAAAAAACTCCATTTTTTTCCAAATTGTGGAAAACTAGAAGGGGGTTGAATAGTTTTACCGATTAAAACTTCGTTTTAATCTATTAAATGTATGTGTTGGATGTTGATAGATAAACATCTAAATAAGTAAGGCAAAGATAAAGAGTAAGAATCACAAAACCACAACGCGAGTATTTATAGTGGTTCGGCTACAAAAGACACATTCCTTGCCCTACTCCACTCCCCGAGTCACCTACTTGAGAGTTCGTAATCACTACACAACACAAGCTCCTTGTGGCGGAGAAGCCTTCATAACGTCTCCTACTCTTTATCCGGTACAAGGCTAGACACCGGGTTCTTCCACCAGGTAGAACCAAACCTATCACAACGTCGCCTACACTTTATCCGATACAAGGCTAGATACCGAGTTCCATTACAAAGGAGGAACTACTACCCAACACTACACAACACCTATCCCAAAGGAGATCCATTCCTTATTACAACATCAACAAGGATATCAATATCCTTTGACTCAAACTAATCTATCTTGTGTATCGATGCACCATATCGAATGTACACCCTAGGCACCTTTCACTAATTCCTTTGACACGACACATAGGTGCCCTTCACTAATGCCTTCAACAAGAACTTTAGGCACCCTTCACTAATGCCTTTGACACGGATCTTCGGCACCTTTCACTAATACCTTCGACTTGATCCTTTAGACATCTTTCACCTATGTCTTCAACACAACACTTCTAATGAGAGAGGAAAGAACTATCAACAAGATAACATCAGTAGTCTTGATGATGACGAAGCTTGGCAACCCATGGACTTGAGCTTGCTCGACTTCAATAGGTGGTGATCTCGCCTTTAAGAGGAACCTAGAGAATCACACAAACACAAAACTACATAGAAAGATCCTTTGGATATGAGGTTAGAGAGTTTACAAAAGAGAGAATGTATGTGAAAAGGGATAGTTTACAATAAACAAATGGCTCACTATTTATTGGCAAAAATCACTATCGTCCCCCGGATCCCTTTCTTGAGGGATCCGTCCTGTGTATTCCTAGGGATCCGTAGGACGCTCCTCCTAAATGGGTTATGGGTCATGGATCATGGGTCATGGGTTATGGACTTTGGATCATGGGTATCCAAATAGATACAATGTATCTAGAAGATGCAATGCATCTAGTCAATAGGTCATGGGTTAGCTCTATGGGTTATCGATAATACCCAACATGATTTCATGCATGATGTCATGCAATGGGTCATGGGTTATGGATCATGCTCCATGAGTATGGGTCATGGACTTTGGGTTTTACCCAACTAAATTTAATGTATCTAGTTAATGGGTCAAGTACTTATGTTAATACAAATAAGCCGTAAAAACGTTTATTTATATTTTACGATATTCTAATGTTTTGTCGATAACAAACGTAAAATCATTTTAACGAAACAAATAAAATACGTAAATAGTTTGAGCCAATAGTTTTCTAACGCACTTACGTTTTCACATAAAACACTAAAACAAGTATAAGTGATTTTATAATTTAATAATACATATGTACAACAACTAGTGTTTACATATTGGGCAAATATATACATAACTAGTATGTATTATAAATGGGTAAAAACTACAACCCATGGAGCATATATCCCATGGTATTGACCCATACCCATTTGATTAGATGCATTGCATCTATTAGATACATTGTATCTAATGAAATACCCATGGATCAACCCATAACCCATGACCCATGACCCATAACCAAAAAATCCATGGGCAAAGAGGAGCGTCCCACGGATCCCTGTCTTTACACTAGACGGATCCCTTAAGGGAGGGATCCGTGGAACAGTAGTTGTTTTTCTCAATAAATAGTGAGCCATTTCTTCCTTTTGGGTTGCCACTCCCATACATACTTTCCCCAAGTATTGTAACTCTCTAACCACTGATCCTCAGGGATCTTTCTATGTAGTTTTTCTTTTGTTTTTGTGTGATTCTCTAGGTTCCTCTTAAAGGCGAGATCACCACTTCTTGAAGTCGAGCAAGCTCAAGTCCATGAGTTGCCATGCTTCGTCATCATCAAGACTACTGAAGTTCTCTTGTTGATACTTCTTTCTTCCTCCATAGAAGTGTTGTGTAGAAAGCATTAGTGAAGAATACTAAAGGAGTCAAGACGAAGGCATTAGTGAAAGGTGCCAAGCGTTCGTATCAAGGGCATTAGTGAAAGATGCCTAGGAGTCAAATTAAGTGGCATTAGTAA
Organism: Chrysanthemum seticuspe; assembly: GCA_019973895.1. Classification (NCBI taxonomy): domain Eukaryota; kingdom Viridiplantae; phylum Streptophyta; class Magnoliopsida; order Asterales; family Asteraceae; genus Chrysanthemum; species Chrysanthemum seticuspe. Next base: position 197,490,403 of record BPTQ01000006.1, on the reverse strand, counting down.
TGGATGCCAAGGTCGTATAATCGATGAGGTGCATCGTTATACAAAAAGTGATAGTTTGTTTCCAAGGATGTTGATATCCTTGATGGTGTTGTAATAAGGAGTGTGTCTCCTTTGGGATTAGGTGTTGTGTAGTGTTGGGTAGTAGTTCCTCCATTGTAATGGAACTCGGTACTTAGCCTAGTACCGGATAAAGGGTAGGCGATGTTGTGGTAGGTGTGGTTCACCTTGGTGAAAGAACCCGGTGGTTAGCCTAGTACCGGAAAAAGAGTAGGCGACGTTGTGAAGGCTTCTCCGCCATAAGGAGTTGGTGTCGTGTAGTGATTACGAACTCTCGAGTAGGTGACTCGGGGAGTGGAGTAAGGCAAGGAAGGTGTCCTTGTAGCCGAACCACTATAAATACTCGTGTCGTGGTTATGTGCTTCTTACTCTTTATCTTTCATTACACTTTTATGTATCTATCTATCAATGTCCAACATACACATCTAAATAGATTGACATAAGTCGACTAAATATTTTATAACGAAGTTTTAATTGGTAAAACTATTCAACCCCCCCCCCCCCTTCTAGTTTTCCACAATTGGCATCAGAGCTTCGTTACCAAGTTTCTTAGAGTATGTTGTACTTTAAAAACTTGATACGATCCGTGTATGTTTGAAAAACTACAAAGAATGATTTTTTAAGTCATGTTTTAAAATTCATTATAGTGTTTATTGTTGGACAATGATAGAATGTTCTAATATTTTCCTTGTTAAGAATTCTCCATACTTGGATTTGGGCATACCAAGAAGATCATGGAGAAACTATCTAAGTATGTCTTTTCATAAAAAGAATGTTTAGCATTGTTTTCCTCACACATGGATCTGGAGATTCTAAGAAGATCACAAAGCATTTTCTCTAAATATTTCTTTCCTTAAAAAGAATATTTAGCAAAGGTATGATCGTTAATAATTTACATTTTTTTGATATTATTATTAAAGTCTTAGTTGTATGATTAATCTTTATTAGTAATTACTTAAGTAGTTATCTATATTAAAATCATCATCAAGAACAGTATTCTTCGATTGATTTATATAGACTACACTACTAATCTGTAATAATGATATCTCGGTTATTCGATAGCCTCAATCATTATTCATCACAAAAGGATTATTGACACTTCATCTATGTCAATGAATATTCATGTGAAATTTCTTATATTATGATAGAATGGGATTTTATCATAATCTTTGAAAAAACCTCCCAAGAATTGTGACTAATTCATAAAAAGGGGATCACGTCAAATAGGATTAGTATTAAACCGTCAAAACCCCAAATCACAAGTTATAGAGCTTAAACATCAAACTCTAGGCATTTTAGAACTCCCAAACCAAAGTTATCAAGGAATGCTTAAGCTGATTTTTTTGCTGAGCTTGAACTAGCAGGATCCCTAATGAGAGGGATCCGTGGGATCCGTGCAACAGAAGACAACATAAGTTAGAAATGATCACTGTGGAAGTTCCACAGCCACTTTCCCTTCAAAGACTCACGAACAAAAACCTAATTACTGTTCACAGGAGCAATTTGATCATTTCCTTCAAGCATAACAATCTCTTGTGTAAGTATAATCTTCACTACATTGTTAATTTAATTCCTTGATTTCTAGGATTACAATTTTTTCATCTTTAGAAGTTGGGTTCAAATGGGTTTGTCATTATTTGTTACCTTCTTGTTTTCTAAGATAATCTAAATCAAAGAATTAACATTGTTAATACAAATTAAACTCATTTCTTGGATTCAATAAAGATGATTCGAGCAAAATTGTGATCAAACCCTTTTAGGCTACTATTCACAATTAACACCACATTGTGGTTATGTTGTATAGGAACAATCATGCCAAGTAACCGACAACAAGACTATCAAGATACCGCCCACTACATCCCAATATACCATAGAAAGGATGGACTTAGCCCGGGAGATAGGAAAGCTTTCAAGTTGCTCGAAAAGAGACTTTTTCATGAAGGTCGTGTTGTTGAACCATCATTTCTTGCCAACACCGACATTCGACAAGTTTTTGAGACCATTGGCTTTGATTGTTTATTGGACATAAACGGACAAATTTGCCCGGTTTTTGTACTCGAGTTCTACAAGACAATGAGGATAGTTAGAAATGATGATGGGACCATCTCAATTGTCTTCATCATAAATGAGCATGAGTACACCCTTTCGCTTGTGGAGTTTGGAAGAATACTACGGGTTCCATATCAAGGAGTTTGTATGTTCTCCAATGAGTGGTCTTTGGCGGAGGTACACGATATGGTTGATCATCATGAAATCTACCACATGAGAATCCCGGAGGAAACCACGGTGAGGGACACCGTGTTCATGCAAAGGGAATCCCCATCAAGGGTAACTAGAAATTCAAAAGTGATCTATAGGGATCCTTTCCAAATGGAGCTCTCCGAGATGTACGCATTGTATAGGAAGTGGGAAGTTGTGGTAAGGGAGAACGTGTTGTGCTTAGGAGGAAATAAGGATCACCCCAACGTGTGCCTAAGTTTCATGATCTATTGTCTTGTAACTGAGACTCGCTTCAACCTTGCATACTACATGAATAAGAGATTGGCGAGCGTCAAAATCATAGACAAAATGGTGCTCCCATATGCAATGCTTCTAACCCGTCTTGCAAGGTTCATCTTTGCTTAGATCCTTCTCCATACTCCTATGATCATAGCTTTTGCAACAAAGTTATGGTGTCATTGACCGAGGGTAGAACTACAAGGTTTATGGTGGAAGGAAAAAGGCCTCACCCACCCACGGATTCCTCGGATGAACGGGAGAGGCAAAGAGAAGGTGAAGGTAGTAGCAACCCACTCGGAAACACCGATCTCGACCCTTTGGATTACATCAATCAATTGCCGGACATTCCTAGCCCATCACAAGAATGGCAACAAACCAAGGGGATCTTCAAGTGCTTCGGCAACTTCTTGGAGAAAAAGAAGTAGAGATGGTGTGATAAAGAGTGGAGGAGGGATGAAGACGGGGAGTGGTAGAGAAGTAAGGTAAGGTCATATGACCTTAATTTGTGGAAACAATTTGAAACAATGGGTTGTAACATCTAAACAATACTTATGTAGAGTAGGATGTAGTATGTAGGTATTGCCATTACTTGGCATTGAACAATCTTAACTTAGGAACGTGTAGGATGAGATTTTATGACTTCTTGAAATCATTCAAATAGTCGTCGTCACTCATCTTTAGCTACCTTTAGTTCCCCTGCACTTGCTATGCGTTATACTTGTTGTGTTCTTGCATTTAGTCTTTGTAGAAACAACTAGGATAAGCATTTTCTAAGAGTGCAAAAATTGCACATTTGCTGAAAGCCTTCTGATCTACAGTAGGCGGATCCCAGCATTATAACTAGTTGGATCCCTCCTAAGAGGAAACCGTGGGATCCGGTAAGATAGTTATCTGATACAGATCACCATACACCCAAGCTATCCCCCCAATCACATCATGATGGCTAAAACATGATTCTTTAACACTACTTAAGGCTTCCTCAAGCATAGTAGGTCTCACATTCATCCGTAGATAACTTAGGAACAAATCCAAAGTACTTTTGATTTTTCAAACTCACCAATATCCACCATTTTTCTGCTCCAACAATCACAGATTATTCCTCACATCTCATAACACTTAGTTTGATATTTCTATCAATCTTGGCAAATTGATATTAGTCACTTTTAACTCAAAAATAGGCTTAAAACTAGTTTTTCATTTTTCTTTATTTTTTAAAGATTTTATCAAATTTCTCTTGAGCCATCACCTGAATTCTAGGACTAATTACCACCATTCTTCCATTTCAAATCAAATGGTATCCTTCTCAAGCACTTAGTTAGACTATCTAAAGTCTACTTTTCTACCCAAAACCATCATTAAGCATCCTCACTCCTTAATAGTTGAGCATTTCAGACATCCACCACTCAAGACATCAAAGGAAAGTCAAAAATTCAAAATACATAGGCACTAGACATTACAAAAGGCATAATCTTTTCATCACACTTCTGTCTGACAGACGGATCCCTGGTTTATAACCAGACGGATCCCTGGTGAGAGGGATCCGTGGGATCTGTGTCTGCAGAAAGACTTTAATCAGCTTTCCTCTTCAAATTTAAGCTACCTTTTGGTTATCTAACCACTTTTAGTTACTATTTAATGTTCTATTAGAGCTGAACAATATCTTAGTGCATGCTTAATCCTCTTAGTGGTCAAGAATGTAATTCCATAATTCAAAATCATCCTTTATAAACCAAACACTCTTGACGTTAAGTCATCACTCTTACCTAGCTCTCAAAAATTAGTAGTTAGAAGCTCATATTGCATCCTTACCATTACCATGACTAAAGCTCTTAGCAACAACTCTTCAATCAAAGGTTCATCCAAAAGAAATGGTCATATGATTCATGAGATTTCATCCACCGAATCATCTCCCGTAAGAGATAATAATGCTAGAATCTCACCTCAACAAACAAATTCAACAATTTCTAATAGAACCGCAAGAATTAGCATCAAACCTTTTGGGCTAGAAAAAGGGTCATCTAGTTCTAAACCAAACATAGCTAGTTCTAGCAAGCCGTCTAAGCCCTCATTCCTAGAGCATGGACTACACTCATTCACCGAGCCCCTTTCTCACCCAAATCTCTATTCATTAGAGCATTCACCACCGAGAACCTCCCACTCGCCAACTTTCTCGTTAAATAGGGAACCACCTACAACATCGACTAGTCCATCATTAGAAACAAGGAACCACCAAGGACTTGATCATATGGAAGAATTTCCATTACCACCACCCTCACCTTTAGTATAACCTCATCCTACATCTTTCAATGAAACCCCACCATCATTCGTAGAGCCTCCTCAAAACATCCAATTTCCTCTGGTTCCCAATCAAGACAATAATTGCTCAAATTGTCTAATCACCCAAGGACTTGTTCAAGAAGTACGAAATGAGTTGCATTTCATGTTTAATCATCTTCTTGAAAGATTGGACAAAATCAACAAGTCTACTCATCCTTAGACTCAAGCACATTGTTGTTTAAGTGTTAGTAACTTAGTAGTATTAGAAGAATATGTATTACATGGCTAAATCATTCTCTTAGTTTTAGAGATTTGTTGATTATCTCTTTGTTTTATTGAATGATAACTTATTTGCCATATTGCTTTGAGTATATGTTTGTTGTTTGTATACATATCTCACTTTGATATTAACATTGTTTGTTATATCACCATTATTGAAAATCTGTCACCAGATAGACGGATCCCTGGAAATTGCCTAGACGGATCACTCCAAGGAGGGAACCATGGGATCCATGCAAGAAAAGACCAATTTTCTACTAACTTGAGTCTTATTTGCAGGAAATTATGCACTATATACTTGTTTTCTAATCATTATTTTATAGATTTTCAAAATACACATGAAGACTTTGACACCCTAAGCTAGGGGGAGCTTTGTGTCAAACCATACATTGCAAAACCATTTGCAATATAATCCTTATTTGGATTACACTTCATGTCATGCCTTTGCAAAGTTGAAATCATCAAGGGGGAGCGTTATCGTCACAAAGACGAAACCATTTGCAAACATAGTTGCAATGCATTAGCTTATTAGTTTTTATTTACTTGACGCCCTCACAAAGGGATGGACTCGTCAAGGGGAAGTTAAGACGAGAACTTTTCCCGTCACTTGCTTTCTAGATCTTTTCTCTTTAAAATGTTTTTCTTAAAAACATTGTGTTAGTTTCTTTTCGACGCTCTTTTTGTTTCGACAAAAAGGGGGAGAAGAGAGTAAAAACTCCAATTCGGACTTTTACGAATTTTAGTTTTTCCTTAAAATAATTTTATGTTTTGTCATCAACAAAAAGGGGGAGATTGTTAATACAAATAAGCCGTAAAAACGTTTATTTATATTTTACAATCTTCTAATGTTTTGTCGATAACAAACGTAAAATCATTTTAACGGAACAAATAAAATACGTAAATAGTTTGAGCCAATAGTTTTCTAACACACTTACGTTTTCACATAAAACACTAAAACAAGTATAAGTGATTTTATGATTTAATAATACATATGTACAACAACTAGTGTTTACATATTGGGCAAATATATACATAACTAGTATGTATTATAAATGGGTAAAAACTACCACCCATGGAGCATATTCATAACCCATGGTATTGATCCATACCCATTTGACTAGATGCATTGCATCTATTAGATACATTGTATCTAATGAAATACCCATGGACCAAACCATAACCCATGACCCATGACCAACAACCAAAAAACCCATGGGCAAAAAGGAGCGTCCCACGGATCCCTGGCTTTACACTAGACGGATCCCTTAAGGGAGGGATCCGTGGGATCCGTGGAACAGTAGTTGTTTTTCTCTATAAATAGTGAGCCATTTCTTCCTTTTGGGTTGCCACTCCCACACATACTTTCCCCAAGTATTGTAACTCTCTAACCACTGATCCTAAGGGATCTTTCTATGTAGTTTGTCTTTTGTTTTTGTGTGATTCTCTAGGTTCCTATTAAAGGCGAGATTACCACTTCTTAAAGTCGAGCAAGCTCAAGTCCACGAGTTGCCATGCTTCGTCATCATCAAGACTACTGAGGTTCTCTTGTTGATACTTCTTTCTTCTTCCATAGAAGTGTTGTGTGGAAAGCATTAATGAAGAATGCTAAAGGAGTCAAGACGAAGGCATTAGTGAAAAGTGCCAAGCGTTCGTGTCAAGGGCATTAGTGAAAGATGCCTAGGAGTCAAACCAAGTGGCATTAGTGATGGATGCCAAGGTCGTATAATCGATGAGGTGCATCGTTATACAAATAGTGATAGTTTGTTTCCAAGGATGTTGATATCCTTGATGGTGTTGTAATAAGGAGTGAGTCTCCTTTGGGATTAGGTGTTGTGTAGTGTTGGGTAGTAGTTCCTCCATTGTAATGGAACTCGGTACTTAGCCTAGTACCGGATAAAGGGTATGCGACGTTGTGGTAGGTGTGGTTCACCTTGGTGAAAGAACCCGGTGGTTAGCCTAGTACCGAAAAAAGAGTAGGCGACGTTGTTAAGGCTTCTCCGCCATAAGGAGTTGGTGTCTTGTAGTGATTACGAACTCTCGAGTAGGTGACTCGGGGAGTAGAGTAAGGCAAGGAAGGTGTTCTTGTAGCCGAACCACTATAAATACTCGTGTCGTGGTTATGTGCTTCTTACTCTTTATCTTTCATTACACTTTTATGTATATCTTTCAATGTCCAACATACACATCTAAATAGATTGACATAAGTCGACTAAATATTTTAAAACGAAGTTTTTATTGGTAAAACTATTCAACCCCCTTCTAGTTTTCCACAATTGGCATCAGAGCTTCGTTACCAAGTTTCTTAGAGTATGCTGTACTTTAAAAAATTTGATACGATCCGTGTATGTTTGAAAACTACAAAGAAGGATTTCTTAAGTCATGTTTTAAAAATCATTATAGTGTTTATTGTTGGACAATGATAGAATGTTCTAATATTTTCCTTGTTAAGAATTCTCAATACTTGGATTTGGGCATACCAAGAAGATCATGGAGAAACTATCTAAATATGTCTTTTCGTAAAAAGAATGTTTAGCATTGTTTTCCTCACACATGGATCTGGAGATTCTAAGAAGATCACAAAGCATTTTCTCTAAATATTTCTTTCCTTAAAAAGAATATTTAGCAAAGGTATGATCGTTAATAATTTACAGTTTTTTGATATTATTATTAAAGTCTTAGTTGTATGATTAATCTTTATTAGTAATTACTTAAGTAGTGATCTATATTAAAATCATCATCAAGAACAGTATTCTTCGATTGATTTATATAGACTACACTACTAATCTGTAATAATGATATCTCGGTTATTCGATAGGCTCAATCATTATTCATCCCAAAAGGATTATTGACACTTCATCTATGTCAATGAATATCCATGTGAAATTTCTTATATTATGATAAAATGGGATTTTATCATAATCTTTGAAAAAACCTCCCAAGAATTGTGACTAATTCATAAAAAGGGAATCACGTCAAATAGGATTAGTATTAAACCGTCAAAACCCCAAATCACAAGTTATAGAGCTTAAACATCAAACTCTAGGCATTTTAGAACTCCCAAACCAAAATTATCAAGGAATGCTTAAGCTGATTTTTTTGCTGTCATGCCGGATCCCTGAGCTTGAACTAGCCGGATCCCTAATGAGAGGGATCCGTGGGATCCGTGCAACAGAAGACAACATAAGTTAGAAATGATCACTATGGAAGTTCCACAACCACTTTCCCTTCAAAGACTCACAAACAAAAACCCAATTACTGTTCACAGGAGCAATTTGATCATTTCCTTCAAGCATAACAATCTCTTGTGTAAGTATAATCTTCACTACATTGTTAATTTAATTCCTTGATTTATAGGATTACAATTTTTTCATCTTTAGAAGTTGGGTTCAAATGGGTTTTTCAATATATATATACCCATTATGTGTATATATATATATATATATATATATATATATATATATACCCATTAAGTATAATCTTCACTACATTGTTAATATATATATACCCATTATGTAAACACTACTTGTTATACATATGCATTTCTATAAAATGTAAACACTATTACTTGTTTAGTGTTTTATATGAAAATGTAAGTGTGTTAGTAAACTATTGGCTCGAACCATTTACGTATTTTATTTGTTTCGTTAAAATGATTTTACGTTTGTTATCGACAAAACATTAGAAGATCGTAAAATATAAATATACGTTTTTACGGCTTATTTGTATTAACAATCTCCCCCTTTTTGTTGATGACAAAACATAAGATTATTTTAAGGAAAATACTAAAATTCGTAAAAGTTTGAATTGGAGTTTTTACTCTCTTCTCCCCCTTTTTGTCGAAACAAAAAGAGCGTCGAAAAGAAACTAACACATTGTTTGAAGAAAAACATGTGAAAAGTAAAATTATGAAAAATAGAGAGTAAGATAAGAGAAAGATTATCGTCTTAGCTCCCCCTTGACGGGTGCTTCCCTTTGTTGAGAGCGTCAATTAATTAGGAAAACTAAACGAGTGTTTTGCAATTTTGTTTGAAAATGGTTTCGTCTATGATGAAAAATGCTCCCCCTGAAGAGTGCTCCTTTGTGAGGAAGACGTCAAGTATTAATGTAATCCTATGTGAGAGTATGGCAAGCGTTTTTGCAACGTTTTACTTTGACAAGAAGCTCCCCCTTGTTGAGGGTGTCAAAGTCTTCAAGTGTATATTAAAAATCTACAAAACAAAGGTTAGAAAACAAGTATATGATGCATAATTTCTTGTAAATAAGACTCAAATTAGTAAGAAAAATTGTTCCTTTTTCACGGATCTCACGGTTCCTCCCTGGGAGGGATTCGTCTAGGCTAAAGTGAGGGATCCGTCTGCCTGCATACTTAAGACAACAATATGGATGTAAAAAGTGGTGTCAACATCAACAAGAGTTATGCATTAAGGCACCAAACATATTCACAATATCATATGACATATAACATATAATTTCATTCAATAAAAACATGAGAAATGATAAACATAACTCTAAAACTAAGAGAATGACTTTAAACATGAAATATGATTCCTAATCAATCTAAGTTAAGCTTAAGACTAGAACACCACTTGAATCCTTAAGCTTAGGAATGTTTAGTTTTTTTGACCTCATCGAAACGTTCGAGGAGGTGATAACACATGAAACGTAGCTCTTCACGTAGTTCATGTACTAAACCTTAAACATGTCAACAATGATAACAATCTTTGTCATGGTTTGGAAGAGGTGGTGGTAGAAATGGAATGGCTTGAGATGGAAGGTTGGGTTGAGGTTCCACAAAAGGAGGAGGGATTTGTGGAGGCACATTTGGAGGTAGTTCAACCAAGGGTGGTGGTGGTGGAATATGTGTGGAGGATGGTGGTTGAGAGGTATCTACTTCCATGTGATCGAGTGGTTGACTTTGATGATTCCTCATAATCCAAAAGGGACTATTTGAGGGTGATGGAGAAAAGGATACCGGTGCTAGTGTCGTTTCAACACCATTGTTTTGTTTTTGCACTATTCTCTCTATTGAGGAGAATGTTGGCAATGGTGGAGGATGAGATGGCCTAGAAGGTAAGTCCTCTAAGTTGTAAAGGTGTAGAGATGAAAGTGGAGTGGTGAATAATATGGCTCTAGGAACCAAAGGTGATGGTTTAGTGGAAATAGGGGTGTTTGGTTTTGTAGGTATAGTAGTGTTTGGCAATGGTAGTTTTGTGGGAACAATCCTTTTAGGGATTGGTTTGACTGGTTGGGTTGGTGGAGGGTAAATCCTAGCGTTTGTGGATTTAACGGGTGATGATTCGGTTGAAGAGATCTAGTGAACAACCCGAGCAAGTTTCTTGGGTGGTCCTTTGGTGGATGAGTTAGCACTAGGAGCTTTCCTCATGATAAATGGATGGTAAAATAGAGGCTCTTAGTTGCTGAGAATGATGTTGTAGACTGTGATTTAGAAGTACTAGCATGGTACTTCTAAATCCTTTTAGGGATTGGTTTGATTGGATGAGTTGGTGGAGCGGAAATCCTAGCGTTTGTGGATTTAACGGGTGATGATTCGGTTGAAGAGATCTAGTGAAAAACCCGAGCAAGTTTCTTGGGTGGTCCTTTGGTGGATGAGTTAGCACTAGGAGCTTTCCTCATGATAAATGGATGGTAAAATAGAGGCTCTTAGTTGCTGAGAATGATGTTGTAGACGGTGATTTAGAAGTACTAACATGGTGGTTTATAAAGGAAAGAATTTGGCAAGTGAATTTAAAGCTTAAGCCACAAAGATCCTTCAAATTGCAATGATTTGCATGCAGAAGAGTCAACTTCAGAGTTGCACTGATCAAGGAAGTCAATTAAGACAAGATGGAGTGTTCAAGTTAGCAAGGAAAGCTTGAAATGATTGTTTTAGCTAGGATTAGCTGATTCTGTGCAACCGGTTCCCTCCAATGAGGGATCCGTATAGGCTAATCCTAAGGATCCGGCTCTCACCAGCCAAGAAAAGGAAAATGATATTTTGTAACTATACATCTTGAGTGTTTCAGTCTTCTTAGGTGTATTAAATGAAGAGGGTCTTAAATGATCAAGAGAAATGATTGATGGTAGCTAATGATTGCCTTTTATTGAAAGAAATGAGACTTTATGAGCACCAATGGGTGATCAAGGATGACACTAATAGTTTTGAGAGTGTTAAGTGGAGTCAAATGATCCTAGAGATCAGATGTTAGCTCAAGAGAAATTTGAAAAATTCTTTAAGAATCATGATAAATGAAAAACTTGTTTTTAGCCTATTTTGAGGTAAGGATGACTAAAATCAATTTGCTAAAATTGAGAGAAATATCAAGCTAAGTGTTTTGAGATGTGAGGAACAATGTGTGAGTATTGGAGCAGAAATATGGTGAGTTTTGGTGAATTGATAAATCAAAAACATCTTGAATGTGATCCGAAATTAGCTATGAGTGAGTGTGAGACCTACTAAGCTTGAGGAAGACTTGAGTGATCCAAAAGAATCATGTTTAGCTAGTATGATGTGGTCTAGGGGAATGGTTTGATGTATGGAGGTCTGTAGCTTCATTTCTGTCTGCCCGGATCCCACGAATCCTTAAATGGAAGGATCCGGCTAGTTTAAAGTGAGGGATCCGACTACTGCAGATCAGTAGCTTTACAGAAAGTGTGCAGATTTTGCACTAGATGATGCATACCAATACTACAAGTTCCTACTGTAAATAAACATCAAAAAAATTAAATATCACATACAGTCATAACATAAAGACGAGTAGTAGTGATAATATTCAAACATAGAAGTAAAAATGTAAATCTTGCACAATCAGAAGCATCCATTGTTAATGAACATAAAAAAAAGTCTAAATAATCTTATAGACAAGCATAATGTCTCTTTCGTCAATCTCTTTTCTTCTTCTTTCCTGAATTCATGAGGTAGTGAGTTAGGCATTTGATCATCCCTTTTATTTGCGTTGATTATGTAGACTCATTTGGAAGAGTGAGAAGTTGTTCAAAGTAGGTCATGGGGTCGATTCGGAAGTTAGCAATGAGGTCGACTTCTTCTTCATCTTCGTCCGAAGATTCTGAGAGAGCACGAGGGCTTTTTCAATTGATTATGAGCCTTCTAGAAGGTTGTTTGGTAAGTGGTACCACAACATGGTTGGCAAGAAAATGATCATCATTGATAGGAGAAGGTTGCATTGCACTAACATACTCACGGAGTCGTGTTAGGAGCATACCATAGGAAGTACCATGTTGTTGACTTTGAACACACCTACCCTTCTTTTCACCATGTAATAGGCAAGGTTGAATGGTCTTTGGTGGATGAGGCAATAGATCATTTGGACAAGAAACGCATTGGGATGGTCTTTGTTCCCAACCAAACAAATGACATTTTCTCTAAGGATTTCTTCCCACTTTTTGTAAATGGGAATTATCTCGGAGAGTTCCATTTGAAAGGGATCACGATAAATGAGTTCTTTGTTGCGGTTGAGATGAGATTGGTCGGCTCTTATCTTGAAGATGGTGTCACGAACAACTACGGGATCATCGAGAGGAGTGTGATAGATTGGTTTGGGATCTAGTGCAAAGGATTGAGCGGATATTGCCCAATCATGGGAATACATACAAATTCCTTCACATGGAATGCGAAGAATTTGTGCAAAGGTGTTGAGGGGTAAGGTGATGGTTTGGTTGTTGACAATGAAAATGATTGAGATGCTTTCATCATTCTTTCGAATGATTCTAACACTTTCGTAAAACTCAAAGATAAAAACCGGACAAATTTGTTCAATATCTAGGAGACAATCGAAGTTAATTGCCGAGAAGACTTAACGAATGTTGGTGTTTTCAAGGAAACATCTGTAACACCCCCAATTTCGTGATACGCAGTAGAATTCAAACTAGGTGTTACTTCATGGCACAACAGTTATAACAATAGAAAACGAACTCTAATGGAGTCATTTTAAAACATTTATCATTCGATTTATATAAATATCAGAGTTTACAAATATGAGGTCCCAGTGTTTCATGGTTTACAAATTACATTAAATGAGTTTTCGAATGATAATAAAATTTATAGCCATCTTGAGTACTCGTGCCCTTCCTTTCCATCCTTGCCAGCCTCGTAAATTTATGAACCTAAGATAAACATGCTAAAAGTGTCAACACAAAGGTTGAGTGAATCCATAGGTTTATTGTTAAATGTTGAACACATAATGTTTGTGTGGGTTACGTTGTTATACACCCATAATGTTGAAAACAAAACAGTTATTATTTCACTAAGCTCATGCAACCAAGGCGTTAACTATAGGTGATGATAAATTATATAAACATATAATAAACAAATAAATGCAGCGGAAAACATCACCAACAACGGATCCATATAGACATATGATCAATCAATAATTAATTAACATAAACGGTATACCTTTGTAGCGTGATTCGGTAGATCTCTAGCAAACACCAATCCATAAATGGAGTAAGAAACCTATGTGATCAATAAGGTTGATCACCACAATGATGGAAACACACTACACATCACGGATCACCACCCGATGCTAGTCTAAACCCTGTAACATGCAATATAGCCTTGAACTACACTAGAATAAGGTTAGATGAGATCAAAAACCACAAACCCTAATATGAGGGTGTATAATTTCATGGCTTTTGGCTAGGGTAAGGGGAAAAAGTTTTGGTTAGTTGGTAAATGATTAGTGATTAAAAATTTGATCAAATCACATTTGATCTTATCATATCATAACTTACATTTAACACCCAAAAAAGCTTTCACATGCCCTCCTTAACCCCTTAAGAGTAAAACCACTTATAGGGCCCACAATGGGCTTCCCCATTGTTGGCCTAGTCCAAAAACACTAAGTCTAACTTAGTATTTAGTGGCCCATTATTGATCTCGAGTTACGTAGTCATATATAACGTAAATACGATAAATACATTATATTCAATGGTGTCTCTGTGTATATGTGTGTGACCCCATAGGCTCACATATGTCTAGCCATATAATTATTTATTATGACACGAGCATACTCCAACAGCTCCCACTTGCGACGTCATAATAGTCAATTAATTATACAAGCAAAGGTTAGCGTCTAGCAACACGCCAATGCCCCTAGAGTTATGTGAGGTTAGTTTCTTAAACATCTGATAAATGGTTTATATGTCATATATTCCTTTGTTACAGATACCATGTTGAACATTAGACATGGATCAAATGTCATTCTAATGGTTCAACTATTATGTTCTCGATCTTGATATTGAACAAGATTACCAAGTGAATTAAGATTCATCTTAATCTCATTTGGGTACGGCCATACAAACATCTGTTCAACTATTATGTTCATCTTAATCTCATTCTAATGGTTCAACTATAATGTTCTCGATCTTGATTTCGACTTTTATTTTATTTTCTACGAATTAAAAACTATTTTAACTAAATAAAATAAAATAAAATACTAAATGAAAGTAAAAATTTCTGAATTTTTTTTTCAAAACTAATCTAAACTATTATCTATCTAAGAAAAATAAAATGTACCTCAAAGCTATAAGCCATAAGCTGTTAAAAAACTAATGTATGAATAAGCTTAAAATGACAAATGCATATTAAATATTAAAGAGGGTGAAGAATGACACAACACAGGCACCAGCTCAGATGGAAGATGTATGTTGGTGTTGGAAGTTGGCGGGCTGTGCAGAAGGTCCAAGGTTCGAATCCCCCCTGTTTCTTTTTGGCAGTCTTATTTTTTTTCTTTTTCTGCTTTTACAATTCAAACAAGGGAACAAGTTGAGCTATTTTCGGCAAAATTTAAACTAGGAAAACTTAAAAACAAACTGTGAACAACTTGTTTACAGCAGATTTGGAAAACAAAATATGAATGGGGCTGTTTGGTTTAATTGACTGTCAAGGGGAAAATAAGCTATCAAAAGCTTCAAATAAGCTACCTAAGGTTCCTTACCTAATCTAATGATCCTAATAAGCTGAAAAGGCAAATAGTGAACTTAACTAAAAAGGAAATAAGCAAGATAAGCAGTTGGGTATAGAAGCTAAGCTAAGATGAACTTCTAAAGCTACAAGGAACTGATTAAGCTAAACTAAACACTAAATAAGCTAGAAACTAGAATATATAACCTAAGCTATCTAAAGAACATTAAATTGAATCTGAATAAGCCAAAGAATAAGTAATAAGCAAAGAAAAGAACATGGGCACAAGTCTGCTGAGGGGAAGTGCAGCATAACAGTCCTATGTGGTGGTTTTTAGCTTAAAATTAAGCCATCAAACCACCACCAAACTCCTAAATAAGCTCACCTAGGTAAGATTCATACAGCTGAGATCTAAAAAAGAGCAATAGAAGTCTAATAGGAAGCTTGTAACAAGCTTAAAAGGGGCTGTTAAGGGGGCTGTTTAAGTGCAGCAGCAGAACATGACAGATTTGACCAAAAAAAAATAATAATAATAAAAAAATAATAATAATAATAATAAATAAATAAAAAAAAACTATCCAAACTCTTTTGAAATCAGAATCTGTGAATAAAACCTTGGCCAATTAACTTGCAACAAACTTACACACTGATTTGTTCCAGAAAACATATTGTTCCAAACACCCCTTACAGGGGAAATAGCTTTAAAACTGTTTAAAAAAAATGATTTGGAATCTAGAAACTGTTAAGAATCTGAGTAGCACTTTAACAAAACCTTAAATGAGCTTTAACTAACTTTTACTAACCTTGAACAACAATGCTTTTCAAATTAAAAGGTAACAGACATAAATAAAAAATTACCAGAAAGGAAATTAAAACTGATTTGAAATTGAACTGAAATAAATATTACAATAAAAATAAAGAGGGACTAGAACATGAAATTTCTAGACAAATTTTACACTAATCTAAAATGCCTACTTATACAAAAAAATGAAAAACTCTTCTGGCTTTTGTCTTGTTCCTTGTGTGTTAGTTTTGTGAGAGAGTGAGCCTGTGCTTTTTCCAAACACATCACAGCCATGGATTCTTTCCTTTGTGCCTATTTCATTCACTCCTAGCCATTGATGGCATATATGAGTTGTGGATTGCCAGCGTGGCTAAGAAGCGATGTGAAGAGAGGGGAGAAACCATAGGTAGGCATGTGAAGCTTGCCTGGGTATATGGGAAAGGAAAGAGACAGGGAGAGAGGAGGGAAAAGTTTGGCGCCATTGGAGGATTTTTTGGATTTTTAGTTTCTGTGTTTGAGATAAGAAAAAGGGGAGGTCATGTAGGGGAAAGGTTTAAAGTGAGGGTTCAAAGGAGAATGGAGGGTTCAAAAGGGTGTAAGGGGTTTTATTTGAAAAAGGTTTAAAAGGAAAAATGTTATTTCTATTTTTGATTTTTTAAAGCTTTGTATTTTTTATTTTTTTTTATTTATTATTTTTTTTTGAAAACTAAAAATTGGTTTTAAGTAGAAAATGAATTTTTTATAAAAATGGGTTTTGGGGAAAATCGGGATTTATTTGGATTTTTAGCTCAAAAGGGCAAAATGGTAATTTTGGGTGTCGGGGACGGGTAAAATGGGAATTGGTTTCGGGTTAGGTTTTTAGGTTTGTTTTCCCACTCTCACTCCAAAAACGCGTCTCGGGATCCAAAAATATAGAAAATCCACTCCCCGCTCCGTCCGCAAAGCACTTTTTCTGATTTTTGCTCGTTTTCGCTCTGTTTTCAATCCTTTTGTACCTGCAAGACACAAAACACTCTCCGACGATATTTTTAACATATTTTGATCATATTCGGGTGTTTTTGGTCATTTTTGTGGTCTTGGATGGGTAAAACGAATGGTGAATAAGCACTCATTAGAACCTCTACGAGCAACCTAGAATATGGTTTCGTGTCTTAGTTTATGGAATAATGATGCGAAAGCATACACGTGTCTATATATAACTCCTTATATTGATCATGATGTACTACATGGTTGTTTGGGTATGTTGTTTATAGAACCGGTGAAAGCATAATTAGTTTATAGTTCATACTACCGTTCGGGCCATCACAATTCAGAGGTCATGTAGTAAACGTTCGAGGAGCTAGGACACTTTAATTCGTAAATCCAGCAACTCGTCGTTTACCCAAATGAACCCCTCACATGAAGTTCTCTAGTATTGTAGCACTTAGAAGATAAAACATATAGTTTGCTTGTTGTTTATGTGACATATAGATTAAGTGGTTGCATAGTTTGCAAAGTAAGTTTGGTCGTGTCCGCAAGTGAGTTTGGGTAATGTAAATGTCTAAGGAAAGTTACATGGAACTTGATTTGTAAGTAACTAAAATGGTTTAACAAGTTCTCGTTGTTAAATAAAATTTACTATTCCAAAAGTAAAATAAACTTAGGAAAGTTTATTTTTAAATGAAGATTGTTATTATATAAAGTTCATTATGTCTAGTAGGCATTTAGTTTTGAAAATAATATGGTTTATCGAGGGAGTAGATCCAAATTGTATTGTATACGTTTTGGTTTGTCAAGGCTAAGGCTTTTGGTTTATGGTCTCGGCTTAAGAAGCCTTGAGGCTTTAGCCATGGCCTTGTCGTGGCTTTGGTCTCGGCTATCATGGTCTTGAGACTCAGCCTTGGCCTTAGCCGTGGTTGTGGTCTCGGCTTAAGACCATTAGGCATCTTGGTTTGCCTTTAGTTGTGACAAAAGTTTAGTTATATAGGGCAGTTTCAGTTTTTGAAAGAAAATGTCCTCTTTTAAGTGTTTTTAGGGCCCGAGCTTCTTAACTATTTAAGGAAAACGTTGTTCCGGACAATTTTCGTGTTTTAACTTTTTGATGAAACGGACCAGAAGGCCTTAAAAAAGCGGGCAGACCCCTAACAGTTTATTCATTGCTGTTTCGGCGTTTTTGTTTCACTAACTTCTTTTGGCCATATCTTTTGACTCGTGTATTCGTTTTCGGTGATTCAAATTGCTATGTTTTCCTTTTAAAATCCTATTTAATAGTATGTAAGTGTCTAATATCATGGTTATACTATTTTGGTCGTATTTCACAATATATGTCACTAGTTTTCTTGTTTACATCCATTTAGCTAACATATGATTCCTTTAACTTGTTTTAGTGGTTTTTGTACATCATGATGATAATATAAAGACCATATCTAATATAAATGAAGTATGAGAAACATGTAAATGATGTTGAGCAAGAGAGTGTGTTAGGGTTTCTTACAACTTTTGGCTTTCTAAAGAAAGGAAGTTAAAAACAAGGATTAGGACTTGGACTTTGATTGAGCAATCTCTACACACTTCTAGCAATCCTTCTACACCCTTGTATTCTTGAAGGAATTTGTTATGAGATCTTAGGTGACTTGAATGGATTTAAATTCAAGAAGAATCACCAAATATTTCAAGGAATTGGATGTAGTTTACTTGTAGCTTGAATTCTTGAGATGATACTTGAAGTAGAAAATCAAATGAAGAGTGTTTGTGTTGTTCATGGTGGTGAACGACCAAGAAGGAGGGTAGGGAGGTTTTATAGCCTTGTTTTAGTCAAAGGAGGTGCAAAATATTTGACTAAACCAATCTTGCATGCAAAGCTTTGCAAGGTGTTGCAAGATTAGGCTAAACTTTGAGCCTAAGTTGCAAGGTGTAATGATCTAGTGAAAGCAAGAGATGAAGAGTATCCAAGACTCTTAATAGATCGGTTAGGATAAGGAGAGGTGACTAGGTGGTTCAAACTTGGTATTATCTAGTTTACGAAGTCAGTTTTGGTTCCGTTAATCGCTAACTGTGAGCCGTTAAGTAACGAAACGTAAAACCGGGTATTGTAAAAATTTGAAACTTGTAGGAATGATGAAACTCATCATTATACTCCATAATAAAATATAAAATGAGTGGTAAGTTCCATTGGGTTGCTTAAACGCTATTTAAAGCTGGAAACGCGTAAAATTCCAAAACATGTGGAATTGTCGTAAAATGGTAGAAATACATATTTCTAATTTTTATAGTGTTTTATGGACATATCGGGATGTCTGAATGACGTTTAAACCTAAAAGTAACTCTCGGACACGGTTTTGTGAAATCAGTTCTGAATGGATTCAACGTACGTCGTCAGGACGACTTGTCGAGTATCAACTTTCTTGTCATGATGGTAAAATAAAAATAAAAAATTTTACGGGGATGAATAGTACAAGTGAATAGTAAAAGTAAATAGTAACTTTTCAAAAAAAATGAAAAGTAACCTGAAAAATGCGGGTTGTTACAGTCTCACCACCTTAATGAGAATTCCGTCCCGGAATTCAGTGTGTGTTATCCGATGTTGAAGTGTCTAGGAAAATGTGGGTGTATGCACCGAATTCTAATCTTTGCGTTCTTAAGTTTCTGGTCATAGAATGTGTTATGTACCATTCTAAGTTTTTGGTGGTGGCTTAAGTTGATAATCTAAAGGGTTTTGTTAAAATCTTATAGAGTCAAATATACCTCAAGTTTGGCTTTTCCCGATTCTCAAAACGAATCATATCTTATTGTATCGAGGCTTTCAACAAAACCTTAATTTCTAACATGGAGTTTTTGTTAAATTTTAACGCCTTACATCTATGTAATTTTTGTTTTTGGCGATAGTGTGTGGCATGGAGCCTAATTTGTATTTGTATGGTTTCCTTAGTTGTTTCGTGGGTGATCTGTGAACACCTTAGTCCAGCAAATGGTTGACTGCCTTAAATAGAATAGTTTTGTTGTTGTTAGAGTAACTGATAACATCAAATAGTCCTGAATATTAAGTGTCAATTTCCCCCGATAATGCTCGTATTTTATATCATTTATATGGATTTACGCTTGTTTTCCTCTATATTTCACTTTCAGATAAATTACGAGCATTGGAGCTAATGAGACGCGGATTTGGAGAGTTTATTGAAGATATGATAGTATGCCTATTTTGTAGATGTTACGGCGTAACTCTTCTCTCACATTACGCCGTAACAGAAGCGTGGCTCAAAAAACCAACTAAACTGAAGATTACGGTGTAACTCCCTCCTAGGATTACACGTAACTAATTAGGTCAAATGATGTTCTGCGCTGCACCAAGCTACGCCGTAACTAATTCCACAAATACGGCGTAACCATGATTTATTGAAGATACGGCGTAACTCATTCCTAATGTTACGTCGTAACCAACTTTTCCAGAGCAAAATACGAAGAAATGGATGTTACGGCGTAACTCTCAACTTAAGTTATCCCGTCACAAGATATGGCCTATAAATACCGCCCAAAATTCTGCATTTTGATTCATTCACTCCACACACAAAAGCAGAGATCGTGGGTAGAAGGCTGAAGGCAGATCTCGAGGAGCATACGGAGCCATCTCCAAGGGATAAATCACTCCCTAACGATAAGCATTAGCAATTTATCATTTCTTTACATTCAATTCATGTATTTCGATATGTTAAACATTGAATCGATTGTTTTAGTTAATATGAGCGGCTAAGCACCTCTGGTGCTAGCCTAGTTATGATTCCTTGATTGTTTTTTTTATGTTTACATTGCTTCCGTATAATTGTTTCTAGTGTATGCATGCATAGTTTGTTGGTAGCTACCCTTGTTTCGGTAGTTTTGAATGGCGGTAGTGGCTAGTTACTTAGGAGATATGACCAACTGACCCTAAGTAGGTAGACTGAGTGGGAAGGGTAAGAATTGACCAATTGACGACCCTTCTTCGCTTGTGCGATTTGACCAACTGATTACCTACCGTTTGGATGAACTTAAGAAGTTAGGGATGATTGTTTAAGATGCTTGCGCCCGGGCACTCATTGTTATGAATCTTGCATGTAGCGGAACTTAATGACTCAACTTAGGGGACTAAAAACAACCGGACTTTCAAGGGTAGTAGCTTGATCTCCGGTGGAAGGCCTTTGCTGATAGGTTAGGACGAACAGACCAAATGCTGTCCTAGCGAATTTTACCCCCACTTGAAGCAATTGGAAGTAATTAAACGTGAACTTAATATGATAGCATGACTAACTAGGTTAGCACACTTCTCCTCTATTGATCACAACCCTTTCCTTTATTTTCTTTCTTGCATTTCTTGTTCTAGTAGTTTATTAATCATATCAACCTTAAAACCAATTAAAATCTTTGACACCTAGACTTAATTAGAATCCACTCAAATAACTCTTGGGACGACCTCCATTTTACCAAAATACTACACTACACACGATCGGGTACACTGCCCGTTAGTGCATCAGGGTAGACCATAGGTATAACGAGACATTATAAATATTAAAACCTGGTCAGTAAAACATGCATCAAGTTTTTGGCGCTGCTGCTGGGGAGTTATATTAGGATTTTCGTTAGGTCTTTCATTTCTGTTTTGTTTTAAATTTTCTCTATTTCTCACGATTTCTTTTCAAGTTTCAGGTACCATGGAAGTTGTTAACATTGATGACCTCACTCTTGAGGAATATTTCGCGTTGACAAGAGAAGAACAAAGCTGGGGCTCGTAAGACCAGCAATCGGAGCTAATGTCTGTTTCGAGATTAAAGATTAGTTTATGAGGGAGCTTCGTGTTAACCCTTTCTCAGGAAACAGGGACGAAGATGTGTATGAGCACGTTGAGAATGTCTTGTACATCGCAAGCCTTTTCAACATTCCTGGTTTTTCTCATGACGCTGTTATGCTACGAGTGTTCTGTTGGAAAATTTAGTGCACTTGTGGGATTAGTTCACACCTTGTAATGGGTTAGGAGGTACGGAGTGTACACCCATTAGGTCCATGAACACCCTGACTCTTATAGTGGTTTGTATTGGTAGTACTGGTGAAAGTACTGCTTGGTGAAAGTACTGCTTGGTGAAAGTACTGCTTGTGGAAAGTACTGCTTGTGGTTTCCACTGATAAGCAGTGTTTCCACTGATAGGCAGTGTTTCCACTGAAGTGGTGTATCCACTGATAGTGCTATGAAAGTACTGATAAGCAGTGTTTCCACTGATAGGCTGTACTTCCACTTCAAGTGAAAGTACTGCTAGTGGAAAGTACTGCTTATGGAAAGTACTGCTAAATGGCAGTTACAACTTCTTTATGACCACGTTTAATTGGTCATGTAACCACTAACGGCTATAATGGTGATAATTATGAGGCTATTAATGGGCCGATTAATACTCATAATTCCATTGGAATAGCTCAAGAGTAACCTCCTATATATAGGAGATCTGAACATGCATGAGAAACACACAGAAAACGTAAACACTTACTAGTGAAAGGGTTATAGAATTGTGCCTAATTCTCTAACTGCATTTGGTCTTATCCCAAGTAGATATTCGTGATACCCAGGCATTAGGGTCGAATAGTTTACTTTGGAAAGTGATCACACGATTCCAAGTGATATCCGGTAACCACCTAGTGGTATTGCTACTGTCATTGATTGTCTTAACCCTGTTCTGGGAGCTAAACCCCAACAATCAAAGTAAACTATTTTGTGATAATCAATGGCAACTGCTGCAATGAAACACATGGCTTCAAACTTTGCTAAGCTGGACAAGTTTGAAGGGGTGGACTTTAGGAGGTGGCAGAAGAAGAAGCACTTCTTGCTGTCAAGCATGAGTGTGGTCTATGTGCTGACTACTCCAATTCCTGATGATGGTGATGATGCTACTGTGGAGCAGATCAGGAGGAGGAGGAAGTGGGAGAATGATGACTACATATGCAGAGGTCTTATTCTGAATGGTATGTCTGATTCTTTGTTTGATATTTATCAGAACTTTGAATCTTCCAAAGAACTGTGGGATTCCTTGGATGCCAAATATATGGCTGAGGATGCATCAAGTAAGAAGTTCCTTGTTAGTAATTTCACAAATTACAAAATGACTGATTCAAGACCAGTTATGGAACAATACAATGAACTTCTTGGAATACTTGGAAGGTTTACACAACACAATATGCACATGGATGAGGCTATTTCAGTCTCTTGTGTTATTGACAAACTCCCTCCTTCTTGGAAAGATTTCAAGCATACCTTGAAACATAAGAAGGAGGAGTTAACTCTGGTTGAGTTGGGCAGTCATCTGCGCATTGAGGAATCTCTCAAGGTGCAGGATAATGACAAGCCAAAGAGTGGCAATGCTGCTGGACCATCTGTTGTCAATATGGTGGAGCATAACAACTCCACCAGGTACAATGACAACAAAGGCAAACGCAAGTATCATGACAACACAAGGGCAGATCCTAACAAGAAGGCAACACCTACTTGTTGGAAATGTGGCAAGATTGGTCACATTAAAAGGGACTGCAAGGGTGTTAAAATTGGTGGTAAAGCCAATGGATCAGGCACTAATGGTTCAGGGAGTGGTGGTTCAGCCAACTCACTGAAAGGTCAGAATATGTTTGATAAGTCTTTTCAGATTTATTATGTTACATATGTATCTGAATCTTTTTATGTGCAGGATGATGATGTTGCGTGGTGGGTTGACTCTGGTGCAACAGTTCATGTGTGTAAAGATAGAAGCTGGTTCAAGACTTATGAGTCACTGAATGATGGTTCTACTCTTCACATGGGAAATGAGTCAACAGCCTTGGTGCATGGTCGTGGTTGTGTAGATCTTAGGTTTAGTTCAGGAAAGATTGTAACTTTGTTTAATGTTATTCATGTTCCTGATATCAGGAAGAACTTGGTTTCAAGTAGTGTTTTGAATAATCATGGATATAAACAAGTTATTGAATCTGATAAATTTGTTCTTTCTAAGAATGGTGTTTTTATTGGTTTTGGTTATTTATGTAATCAAATGTTCAGGCTTAATATTACAACTGACAGTGTTATTTCAGCTTTTGTGACCTCATATGAACAGACTGATTCTAACCTTTGGCATGCTAGACTTGGTCATGTTCACTATAAAAGGATGCAAGATATGTCTAGGGATGGTTTAATCCCTGCTTTTGATATGGACACTGAAAAGTGTAAAACTTGCATGTTGACCAAGATAACCAAGAAACCCTTTCAGGGTGTTAGTCGTGAGACTAAGATCTTGGAGCTTATTCACAGTGACCTGTGTGATTTGCATGCCACTCCTTCTTTGGGGAATAAGAAGTACTTTGTGACATTTATTGATGATGCTTCTAGATTTTGTTATGTATATCTGTTACATACCAAGGATGAAGCATTAGATAAATTCAAAGTGTTTAAAATTGAAGTTGAATTACAACTTGGGTCTTTGATCAAAAGATTAAGGACTGATAGGGGAGGTGAGTACATGGATACTCAGTACTTTCAGTCTGTTGGTATTATCCATGAAACTACTGCTCCCTATACTCCTCAGCAAAATGGTATTTCTGAAAGGAAAAACAGGGTGCTGAAGGAGATGGTTAATTCCATGTTGTCCTATTCAGGACTGAGTCAAGGGTTCTGGGGTGAAGCTATGTTAACAGCTTGCTATTTATTAAATAGGGTTCCAAATAAAAGGAACAAGGTTACCCCTTATGAACTCTGGACTAAAAGGAAACCCAACCTGAACTATCTCAGGGTCTGGGGTTGTAGGGCTGTTGTAAGACTCCCTGATCCAAAGCAAAAGACTTTGGGTGAAAGAGGCATTGACTGCATCTTTGTTGGATATGCTGAGCATTCCAAGGCTTTTAGGTTCTATGTTATTGAACCTAATGAACATGTTTCAGTTAACACAATAATTGAATCAAGGGATGCAAATTTTGATGAGAATAGATTCTCATCAGTCCCTAGACCAAGTCATAGGATTTCTAATGGAACTCATGGCACTGGTGTATCAGAGGTCCCTGATGATGAACCATCAGTGGTACCTGATGAGGTTGTGGTTCAGCAACCTGAACGTGTGCTCAGGAAGAGCAAAAGGGTCAGGACTCCAAAGTAATTTGGACCTGAGTTTCAACTATACTTAGTTGAAGGTACTAGGGATGAGGTCTCAGACCAATACTCCTATTGCTTCATTGTTGAGGATGACCCCAAAACATTTGAAGAAGCAATGAAGTTCCAGGACATTGCTTTCTGGAAAGAAGCAATCAATGATGAGATGGATTCCATCATGGGCAACAACACTTGGGTGTTGGTTGATCTACCTCTTGGTTGCAAACCTCTGGGTTGCAAATGGATTTTCAAAAGGAAAATGAAGGTAGATGGAACTATTGAAAAGTTCAAGGCTTGACTAGTCATTCAGGGCTTTAAACAAAAGTCAGGAATAGACTATTTTGATACCTATGCCCCTGTGGCTCGTATCAGTACCATAAGACTGCTGATTGCTATGGCATCTATTCACAATCTAGTTATTCATCAGATGGATGTGAAAACAGCTTTCTTGAATGGTGAATTGGAAGAGGAGGTTTATATGAACCAACCTCAGGGCTTCATCATGCCAGGCAATGAAAACAAGGTGTGTAAACTGATTAAGTCTCTTTATGGACTTAAACAGGCACCTAAGCAATGGCATCAAAAGTTTGATGAAGTGGTTTTGTCTAGTGGTTATGTTCTTAACCAAGCTGACAAATGTGTATATAGCAAATTTGATGAATCTGGTAAAGGAGTCATCATTTGTCTATATGTTGATGACATGTTGATCTTTGGCACTGACCAAAATCAGGTTGACCTGACAAAGGAATTTTTGTCATCAAGGTTCTCCATGAAAGACATGGGGGAGGCTGATGTTATCCTTAGTATAAGGATTAAACATGAAAGTAATAGAATTTCTATCTCTCAGTCTCATTATATTGAGAAGGTACTGAGGAAATTCAATTACTTTGATTGTACTCCAGTGAGTACACCTATGGATACTTGTGAGAAGCTGATGCCTAATCATGGCAAGGCTGTATCTCAACTTGAGTATTCCAGGGTAATTGGCTGCCTGATGTATGCCATGACTTGTACAAGACCTGATATTGGTTTTGCAGTGGGAAAATTGAGCAGGTATACTAGTAATCCTAGTGCTCATCACTGGCAAGCAGTTCAAAGGGTACTGAAGTATTTGAAGAGAACTATGGATTATAGTCTCTCATATACTGGTTACCCATCAGTGTTGGAAGGTTACACTGATGCAAGTTGGATCAGTAACACTGAAGACAATTCGTCTACCAGTGGCTGGGTATTCCTACTTGGTGTAGGTGCAATTTCTTGGGCATCCAAGAAGCAAACTTGCATCACCAGTTCAACAATGGAATCTGAATTTGTGGCTCTAGCAGCTGCTGGTAAAGAAGCTGAATGGTTGAAAAACTTGCTTCTTGAGATTCCATTGTGGCCTAAACCTATAGCACCTATTTCTATCCGGTGTGATAGTGCAGCTACATTGGCTAAGGCTTATAGCCAGATGTACAATGGTAAGTCTAGACACTTAGGTGTCAGGCATAGCATGATTCGTGAGCTTATCATGAATGGGGTGGTATCTATAGAGTTTGTGAGATCTAAACAGAACTTAGCTGATCACTTGACGAAGGGTCTGGCTAGAGACTTGGTTATAAAGTCTGCTAAAGGGATGGGTTTAAGTCCAACTTAGTCACTGAATGCTAGGACACCCAACTCCCTCCCAAGGAAACTTGGGAGCTGAGTTCAATGTGGAAAGCTGAACATTCAGTGGACTGGAGCACATGTTTTATTTACATCCCAAGGTTGTGCTCAGAACCTGCTGAAAGGAGGATGAAGTCTTTACTTCTTAATGGTTATTTTTCTTTGAAAAAGTGCTTGGCAGGAGCATGACTAAAGAGGAACCACCTATGTAAATGTTGAAGTTTTGCCGCTTCAGGAAGCTTTGGACTTTTAGCTTTTACAACATTTATGAATTTGGATATGGACACATGGCTTGTATAGTGTCAGGAGCTGTTAAGTGTTTGAAAACTTGTGTGTATTTTATCTTCAGGTATTCAAATGGGTTGAAGGGTTCAAATCTTAGAACACCCTGATTCTCGAATATTTGAACGTGTAATTTACTAAGATGGAAATTCAATCCTCAGGACATTTTCGTTTATGCACATGTTTTGATTGATGTTTATTTTTCATGCAAAGGAAGTGAACTAAATTTGGGGAGGATTGTTGGAAAATTTAGTGCACTTGTGGGATTAGTTCACACCTTGTAATGGGTCAGGAGGTACGAAGTGTACACCCATTAGGTCCATGAACACCCTGACTCTTATAGTGGTTTGTATTGGTACTGCTTGGTGAAAGTACTGCTTGGTGAAAGTACTGCTTGTGGAAAGTACTGCTTGTGGTTTCCACTGATAAGCAGTGTTTCCACTGATAGGCAGTGTTTCCACTGAAGTGGTGTATCCACTGATAGTGCTATGAAAGTACTGATAAGCAGTGTTTCCACTGATAGGCTGTACTTCCACTTCAAGTGAAAGTACTGCTAGTGGAAAGTACTGCTTATGGAAAGTACTGCTAAATGGCAGTTACAACTTCTTTATGACCACGTTTAATTGGTCATGTAACCACTAACGGCTATAATGGTGATAATTATGAGGCTATTAATGGGCCGATTAATACTCATAATTCCATTGGAATAGCTCAAGAGTAACCTCCTATATATAGGAGATCTGAACATGCATGAGAAACACACAGAAAACGTAAACACTTACTAGTGAAAGGGTTATAGAATTGTGCCTAATTCTCTAACTGCATTTGGTCTTATCCCAAGTAGATATTCGTGATACCCAGGCATTAGGGTCGAATAGTTTACTTTGGAAAGTGATCACACGATTCCAAGTGATATCCGGTAACCACCTAGTGGTATTGCTACTGTCATTGATTGTCTTAACCCTGTTCTGGGTGCTAAACCCCAACATGTTCCCCATAACTCTTACTGGGGGAGCAAGAATATGGATCGAAAGATTGCCCGCCGGGGCAGTTGATACATGGGCTCTACTAAAAAAGCACTTCATCCAAAGATATAGTCCTCCGTCAAAGATATCTAATCAGCTCATGGAGATCCATATTTTCAAGCAAGATAACGATGAAACGTTGTATCAAGCCTGGGATAGATACATTGATCTCTTCTACAAGTGTCCAACTCATGACCTGAACAGCCAGCAAAAGGTCAACATCTTTTACAAGGTATCAACGTAACTACAAGACAAATGTTGGACTACCAAGGACCAATTCCGAGCATGACCCTTACTCTTGCCATTGAAGCCATCGAAAAAAAGGCCGATCATTCCCAAAAGTGGCACGATGGAGGAAGCAAGAGAAACCTCGGCGGAAATCTTGATGGAATTGCCGCCATCACTAGCAAAATTGAAAATCTTGGTCGGGATATGCTCAAGCTCAGAGAAAGTGTTCATGCCATCCAAGTAGGTTGCGAAAGCTGTGGAGGAGGACATCTCACCAAAAATTGTCCTCACATTGACGAAGATAGCACAGTCGAAGAAGCTAAATATGCAGAAAATCGACCTTTTTATCGGGATACTCGTAATAGTAATGCCTATCGTGGAGTACCTCCTGGAAATTACAACCGTGGGCCTTATGGAGAAAGAACACTCAGCATTGAAGAAACCATTAACCAATTCCTGGAAACCTCAGCCCAAAAGTAAAAAGAACAAGATAAATAAAGATTTCCAGGAAAACACAAATAGAAGCCTCTCCAATCACGACACAACCCTAAAAAACCTAGAAGCTATGGTGGAGAAACTTAGTGCAGAGATTGAGAAGAATGACACTGAATTTGAGGGAGTTAAACCTATGGTGGTGTGTAAAGCCGTTTTTGCTGATAAGGATTCAACGATTGAGAGTGAAGATTTCCATTCTCCTAATTCAAAGGTTGCGACTGTCGATAGCAGTTTGCAGTTACGCCGTAACTATCCTAATGAGTTACGGCGTAACCAGGAACCAGATGACCAGAACAGGTCAGAAACTGAGTTACTTTCGATTAAAAATGTTTGCACAAACGGGTTCGTCATTCCATGTTCTTGGGATTAGCAGATCTTGGGTCTAGCATAAACATCATGCCACTCTTAATATATTTGAAACTTAGATTAATCCATCTTTGGAAAACGGACATGGTTATTGAGATGACCAAAGCAACCCCTCTTGGGATCACGGGTGGTGTTTTTGTCAAGGCCGATATGTGACAAATCGTAATTTCAGGTCATTTCTCAAACTTTAAAATTTTCACTATTCATCTTGGGAATTTACTATTCACCGGTTACTATTCATCCTTTTACTATTCATCATTTTTTAAGCCGGTTTGAGACTTTAAGAGGTTATTTCAAAATTTTACTATTCACGAAACACTATTCATCATGGAGAAAAATCACTATTCGTGAGTCACTATTCATCATTTTTCGTAAACTAGGTTTACGAGTATCAAATACGCGTAACCTCGAGGGTTAAGATGCGTATTGATGGAACATCATTGAGGACATTTCATATAGACTAGAGTTAGTCTACATATCATCAGTAACATCATCTTCATATTAATTTATGCATGGGTTTGCATATTTCATTAACGTATATTTATTTATTAAATAAACGCTATCGCACGATCATTTATTTTGAATAATTGATCTGACACTTCCAACAATTGTCCTTATATATTTTTATACTCATTTTAAGACTATAAAAATTATATTATTAGTTTACCCGATGTTTTGAATTTATTTTGGTATATAAATTGTTATATAAATATTTACGACGGTTTTCGTAAATTCTACTCGATAATTATTTATTCACTCAATACTTGCGAGAAATGCATTTTTATAATTTTTATGACTTCAATATATTTTATTTAGTTCCGATAAAATCGATTTCTAGCTAACGCTACACTAAATAACTAACTAAATATACAAAATACACATTATACATAACATTATATACATTTTAAATCATCAAAATGCAAAACTCTTCCACCCTTTATGCCCTTGCCGACCAAAACACCCTTAGTCATCATTTTATGAAATATCTTGAGTAGATAAATGAACACATACTCCTTTTATGACTAGGCATTGTATATACTAGATATTTGCAAAATAAAACACATACTTTACATACTAAAAGGTGTAAAATAAACTAGAAAACCTCTCATTCCCTTTGTGATGTTCGGCCATGGCATGATTAAGAAGAAGAATCCATAATTTTTCAAGCTCAAGTATTTTTCTAGTTCATTTAGTAATCTATTTAAAGGTTTTGAAATAAAAACCTAAAGATTAATTAAGTTTCTAGTTCCAAAAACTCTTCAAACACTCAAGTAAGTGTTCTAAATAATTTTCCTAATCTTTCATACTATTTCTTGATTTATTTTTATGATCTAGTAAGAAAATCATGCAAATATACTATGATCCATACCACTTTTACATATTTTTAGTACTTAATATGAGTTTAAATTATCCTATTGGTATTCATTTGAAACCTATCTTTGTTGATGAAGTGTAGGAACCCATGACACCCTAAGAAGGTGTATGGTAGGTTTAGAATAGTTTTGGTGTTGATTGGAAGGGTTTAGAACAAGTATTACACTAGAGAAATCGTTTTCGACGAAATATATATAAGAGCTGTCCAATTTTGTGAAATCTGGAAACATCAGTGGTTCAGGGGATATTTTGGTTTAAATTTTCAGAAAATATATTTAAAATCGAAACCGTGGTCGCTTGAACGGGTTAAAACAGGTTTATAACGAAGAAGTTACGCTATTTTCAAGTTTAACGACGAAAACTATTTTTCTGAAAATATACTTGCTGTCAAGGGTTTTTCAAGGGTAAAAAACGAGTTGTAAACCTAAACTAGAAGAGTCGACTTATGAAAAATATATTAATACATACTATCACGATTCCGAGGATATAAAGAACGTAGAAAACGGACCTATAACGCTAAAGATATACATATTTGAAATACGACGATCACAACTATTTTCTTCAGCACTAACACTTAAATATTTTTCCAAGTGTCAAAACGGTTGTCGCGGATGACCATGTTTGAAGCCGTTTTTCTCATCTATGGAGTCAGTTTTGAGAAAATAATAACTCCAAGTAAAAGTTAGTTCACCTGGCCTATTTTCCTAAATGTCCAGCCGTTCGTCAAACGGATTTATAACGAGTAATTTATGACCTCTCAAACTTTCCCGAAAACTGCCTAGAAACTGCATTTTTAGCCCGACTACCTCACTTCACCATCATTTTTATCTGGGATCGAGACTCGTATGGACAAAAGTTCAGTGTTACGACTTTTAGATAATGTTACAAGCATTCCAAAACCGCTGAGTTTGTTTCCTAACACTCGATATTAACTATTTTACGACTAGCTTTTCGAGGCTACTTAGTCACTTTCACGAATTACCAAAGTACATTATTTTGCGACGAAAACCTATAATTTCTTGATAAATCATTAAACGTCTATCGTAGGATGTTGTTTCAACGTAAGTACTTGTAAAGTATTTTAATAACTTGACAATATGTCATAAATGTATATTTCGACGATAACTTCATTTTCAAAAATGTACAAGTGGTATAGATTACATGTGGATTTGCATGCACAACATTAAATCATGACTTACATTAGATCATATCATTCATCATAGGTTGCAGTTAGAGATTGCGCCTCATTTCAGTGTATCCACTTTTGCCATCATGATCATTGTATCAAGTAAGTTTTCATAGCCCCGTCTTTCAAATTTATACTTTATTTCAAACCTACGGGGGAGAATACATTACACATAATTTTTATTACGATACCAAGTATATCAAATTCATTACATTGGTTAAGTTACCTCATTGCCAATTGAATGTCCCCATATCATAATCATGAACCGTTAATTACGGAGTAAGCGAGGGTGAGTGAATAGATCTATTGAGGGTGACTCCTCCATCCGGGTTGGTGGATTCCAACTGGTTAAACGGATGCATTTCATTTAATATCATAATTTGAGTTGTTTGGCAAAACACTCTGTTGGGGCGAACATCATGATCAGTCTAGCTTCGGTGTCATGTGCTTATAGCAATTGTATCATTTTTATGTGACATATTTGTCATACATGACCTATACTTGTGGTAGTCGTATAAAACATTTTCATAAACTCTATGAACTCACTCAACCTTTGTGTTGACACTTTTAGCAATGTATTTTCAGGTATCTAAGGCATATACTTCATGGCATGCATAAGGACTTATCATAGAGTCGCGGTGACGACACGTCTCACTTGGATTTTATGCACTTTAAAACATCGTTTGGATTGTAACAAACTTATTTCCGCAAATGTTGACTATTTTTTTTGGGACCTATATTTTGTAAACTCTGAATGTTTTATTATATCAAATGATGTGTTTTTTAAACGACACTTTAGGTCGTTCAATATAACTGTAACTGTGATGCTATAACAGTCATCCCCCAGGAATTTCATTCCGCTGCAAAACATGTATTTTGGGGGTGTGACATATTGGCATCAGAGCAAGAGTTATAGAGAACTAGGTTGTATCATTGACCCTAGACTATAACTACATCATCATAGCATCTCATCATTTCATCATAAGTGCATATTCATTATACATGTGGTTTTATACGCACATTATGTGAGTTATTTACTTTCATTTCAAATCGATTGTCTCATTGATGTCTTCCGATACCCATTCCATTATCCTTTCTTCAAATTCCAACATGGAGAATGCCTTGTCATTCCCTATCACAATTTTAATATCCGTTGGCTCTACACCAGACTCACCACTCATATTATCCGATACTGAGACTGAACCCTGTAAGGCGGACAAAGTTGCACCTGCACCACCACTGTCACCATCAATTCGTAGTAGGAACAAGGCAGTTCCTATCATTCTGCCGGGACAGATCATACCATTTGGTAGGACTTATAGGCTTAGTCCTAATGGACCTATTAGGATGCTTACTGCAAGGAAGAGAGTACATTCTCTTACCCTCATTCTTAGATCACCTGCTACTCATGCAATACAACCACCATCAGCTACTCATACCATTATTAGTCGTCCAATAGTGCATACTCTAGCTTTACCTCTATAACATCGCGAGACAACACGAAAGAGAGTAGTATTTCATTCACCATTATTTCCTAAATCACCACTAGGATTTCCATCATCATCATCGTCATCATTTTCATCATCATTATCATCTAGAGCACCATCCGTACCATCATATCTCATAGACACTACTCATACAACTGACTTGCAGCTTGGGAAGCGTGTATGATTTGACACACCATTACCATCTATCACTAAGACTATAGACACTACACCATCTTATAGGTTTGAAGACTGTGAGAGTTCTAGGGCTATTGGTACTAGACAGCCTACTGTTCCTACACTTGAGACACAATTAGACCATCAACAGGAACATATAATAAGTACCTTTCTATCTAATGTAATCTTTATCCTTTATTATCTCCACGATAATCACAACCTTTGTTTATTTCATTCCCTATTCCAATTTCCCAATTTTCAATCATTTCACAATAATATACCGTTATCTTACTAGGGATTAGGCCAACTTTATTCTTGACTAATTAGGAGACTATTACCATTCTATGAGGTTCTCCCATGTATTCTACATCTTATATCTTCTAGGACAACAAAATCAACTAGGTAGGTGAAATTTCCTATAAAGACATGTACATCCTTGACTCTTCCCACAAAGTTGCAAACTCCATCTGGATACTTAGGGTCCCTCCTAATATTAAGTCGCTCATTCATAATGTCATTGTAGACAGCAGATGACATCACATTAATGGGAGATTCCGTATCTATGTAAGCGTGGTCGACACTCCTATATCCGATCATACAAGGGATTTTTAGGTTCCAAGGATTTCCTCTCCTAATCTTTGGGCATATCCTAATGATAGGTGATCGGGGATTATTGATTATGTATCGATGGTAAGCAACCTCTTCCTTAGTGGGGTAAAGATTGAAATAAGCACTATCCTCTTCATTCATGTTTATCCTATTTAGATTCCTGAGCTCTCCAATACGAGCTCGAAGTTGGTTGGCCAAGGCTGGATCAAACGGTGGGTATTTGTTTGATGGTAAAGTATTGTTTGGTGGTTTATCACCTTCCATGATGAAAAGTGATGGGTTACGAACAAAGGTCACGAAGAAGGGGGATAGACTACGAGGAAGCTAAAAATGAGAAAAATTTACTTGATAGGAATCAAGCAAAGAAACCTAAACGAGGTGGACTACTAACTAGCTATTCTATTCCCCGGCAGCGGCGCCAAAAACTTGATACGCTTACACAGCGCGTTCGGGGTCAAAGGAACTTCCTTTTCTTCGAGCAAGTTTTATAACACCCTAGGCAGTGAACCTAATCGTTGTAGTTTAGTATTAGGGTAAGACACGGGTATTGATATCGTTTTCTAGGGGAATAGGAATGCTAGTGAGAAGTTACTATGCTAAGATTGGGGTTGAGGAAGATTATTTTTTTTATCTTTTTATGTTTTTTTAGAAATTGAAAAGGTACGAATCTCGGGGTTTGGATTTGGGGGTTGGTATTTCTACCGATTACTCTACTTATCTAATTATCCAATCTAAGGTGTATGTAGTCTATATCTAATTATTGTGTGCTCGTATGATAGTTTAAAGATGTGTTTACTTAGGTTTTATTACTCCTTAATTATCTCCTATTGATGGTTGAATTGTCACGTCCTTATTCTTAATTGCGTTGTGTGTCTAAAGTCGTAGGGTATGCGTTTGTCCCTAACTCTTTGCAACTACCAAAGGGTCTCGTCTATAATATCTCTAGGAATTATAAACTCTAACTCTAAGGTACTCTTTGGATGGTTTAACCTACAACTACTCTAGGTGTTATAGTCTAAGGTTCATAAAGATTAATCAAGCATTAACTACACAACGAATGACCTATCGCATTACTAGATCATTAACAATTAAGATAAGAGACAACCAATCAATATTCAATAATTAAGTTTCATATTCCCTAAGCAAACACAAAAGTAAATTAGCCGGACATGGAGAACATGCAAGCATACACACACGTAATTGAAGACATAATTGAATTAATGAAGTAAAACACTTATCTTGATGTAAGATAGGGTTTGGAACCCTAAAATACTGTACAAAACAGCATTGGTTCGGTTTAGGTTTTTACTCCAAAAGACTACACACCGAAAACTGAAAAATTCGGATTCTATATATAAGATTACAATCGCGACGGCGTCACCTTATGATTTGTGACGCCGTCGGGTCGCCGTCATTAGGGTTTCGTCTTGGCCACGTTAGTCTTGTGATGGCGTCACCTTATGCTTGTGACGCCGTCCTCTTCAGCCTCTGACGCCGTCTGGATCAAATCTAGGCCGTCTGAGTGCGACGACCTACTCTTTTAAAGCCTGACACCGTCACTTGAAAATAAGCAATTTGGCTACTGTATCGTCACAACATGTGCTCTGACGGCGTCGCAGGTAACACCTGACGCCGTCCCCTTGTATTCCAGCAGTCTGAGTGGCTTGATTCTTGACTTTGACCATTTTCTTCATATATCCTCGCCTTTTCGTCCAAATAAGTGCCATTCCAGCAATTTGCCTTTGAGAGACCTAAAAAGTGAAAAGGAACGATATTAAGTAATAACAGATACAAAAGTGATCAAATAATGGCTTAGACGACCCCTCAAAAAGGTACATTTTAAAACCTTATCAAATATCCCTACACTTGGTATTTGCTTGTCCTCAAGCAAATGTGCTTTTAGCCAATTAATTTATAAGTTAGGGGTCATGAAGCATTGGTTTAAAACAATCCACAACACATATAAGCCCCGCAAAAGTCATAACAAGCACGTAAATTACATACTAGCACCTCACATGGGGTGTTTGGATACTCACATATCTCGGGTGTATATGAAATATAACAAGTTGAAAATGGAAGATAAACACTCATTAACCGGTCCTAGTACATAGATTACCATAGGCTTGAGCATAGATCAAACCTCCATCGCTTTGGCGTAAGCAGCTAGGAAAGACTATCAAAGAGGTCTTTAAAGGGTTGTAATGTTAGGCTTACGGTAGGGAAACAAAGGGTTTGGTGGGATAGGCTATTTAGTGGTGGTAAGTTAAAAATCTCTATGTTACAAGCATACGAAGAATGGCGTTGCTAAGCCAAGACTCGACACTCTAAACTCTGAAATAAACAAACATAAATTGAAAGATAGATGTAGGATGGTAGCCCATTTTTTTTTTGAGCACTATTTTTTTTATTTTTTCTTTTTCTATTTTTTTTTCGATTTCTTTTTTCATACACTTTTACTCTACCATCCTCTACGGTAACATCAAAATGATAGGGATTTATAGGCACATCCCTACACTTGAGTTTTTATTACTCTAACACTAATTTGACCCGAATTGAAAAGATCAAAACACTTGGAGTACATTATAACGCAAATAAAGGGAATTTAACGTTCCCTTCCTGTCATTTCATGAACTTTAACTTTCTCCATGAGTCCCAATCATCCCAAAACTGTGTACAAAGGATATGACTCGACTTAGCAACTCATGCAAGCAACTAGATAACTGAACTAAGGGTTTAGTGTGATAACAATAATGCACTAAAAGTGAGTGCATACAAGGTAGGCTAAGGCGATTTGGGTGTACATTTGGGGGTAGGGTGTAAACAATGCTCTTAATTGATATTCCGGAAAAAATGAAACATCACGAGAACCGCGAAAAGGATAGGCTCTGAGGGGTTAACTAGGGGTATCGTGTACTAAAAATGAGTACAACGCAAGGGTGTGGGGGAATTACTCAACCGATGTGGAAGAAGTAATTATATTACGGGTATCAAACAAGGGTTATCCTAATGCCTCTTATCATTTAGTTATTCCTAACTACACAAGTGTAGTCTTACTAGCGATCTCGGGATGCATCACAAAACAAGTTCTAGAAACTATTATACTACCGGTTCACACACTAAGCATTAAAGATGAATGCTTTAATTCCTACTAATCTAAGGGTGATCCTCACATTTTTGGTGGAATTTAGGTGGTAAAGGTTTTTTTGTGCTAGTCATATAACTTCCTATCCGTGAGACGCTTTTGTTAAGACTAATAGCCCACTCCTATATGTCATGAAAAATTTTAAATTTGGTGCCAAAATTACCCTAACCGACATTTTCTCATGGTTTATTACACAAATACAATTGGACAAAGCAAATAATCAAGGATAAGCATAGATTCAAAGTTCCCGTTTTATTTTCCCTCCCTACACTTAAACTAAACATTGTCCTCAATGTTCCCCGAAAGTATCAAAGTTATGATAATAGAAGGTAATTAAAAATGAAAGAAACTAATACTCCCCTGATTAGCTCGGTAGGATCCGTGTGAAGTAGTGGTTAAATCCTTTCCAAGAAGAATGTATGCGTGAAAAGCTCCTTCCAATCTTATGTATCTTCTTCTTAATAAATTAAACCTGCACACTTGAAGAAAACAAACGAAACCTTCGCGTAAAATCGGCGGTAATAATATATATAAGACTCTACTAAACTAGGATATAATGCTTGTGGAATGGATGTTTACAGAATTTCTGGAAAATTCCACAAATTCATAAGTAGCTCAGAAAACGAGAAAAAAGTAATCTGTTGTTTTTACTCCTTCCTGATGCCGTCAGGTTGCGATCCTGACGCCGTCAGGTTATCCTGACAAAAATTGGTCTGCGATTTTCTGGAAAAAATTCTGGAAAATTTACATCTTTAGAATCTGGAAAAAGTTCTGCAAAATATCCATTATGACTCGATATAAGCATTTGACTCGAACAAACACACATATATATCTTTTAATTAATTGAAATTCTCATGTTCCCATTTCTTTTGGAAACGTGTGTAATCCTCCCTACACTTATCCTTTATGTAAAATACCTTTATATGCAATTAAGACGAGGTTAAAAACAAAATAAAGCATTTTTACAAATTTAAACATGAGAATAGGCAATCAATAAAAGATATATGACACTAACAAACAAACAATTAAGCATGGGTTGCCTCCCACGAAGCACTTTTCTTTATTTATGAGTCTTGTAGCTAGACTCGTAGTCATGCCCTTACGTTGTCTCGTTTTGCATTCTCAATGAGAATTCTATCATGTTGACAAAATTTTCATCGACTCTATACCTAGGCCCTAGGGTCAAGCAATCCTTATAATAAAGCCTCCTTCTTTCCCACATAAATTTATAACCTTTTTCAACATCGTCCTTGCTTTTGTCCTCAAAAGCTTTGATGTTGTCTCGTTCAAAAATGGGTAGATGGCCATATTCATTTGTTTTCCAAGGCATCCTATAAGTGATCTCATCGGTTCCTTCCTTAAACCTAACCGTTCCATCATACTTGTTATGGCTCATCTTAGATGTTTCAACAAACGGCTTTCCTAGCACTACTTGGGATAAACTATAGTCAATGACGCATCATATATCTTCTAGGACCACAAAATCAACTAGGTAGGTGAAATTTCCTATAAAGACTGATTTGATTAAAAATCAATAATAGAAGTTGTGTAGTATAAGGGTAACTCAAACGTGTTAGGTTTGAGCACCGAGATCGTTCCGAACGAGGGTTGAATGGAATTTCCAACTCACGTCTCGATAATCGGGATTTGAATAAGATAAGGGGCATAATATGATAATATCTAAACTACGGGATAAGGAAAGTAAATGGAACATCTAATCTATGGGAAATCCTAAAAGTAAGGCAAACTACGCAATTCTACACTAAAACGCAAAAACGGAAATTAAACGAAACGCGAATAAAAAGCAATAACGTCTATTCTAACTTCTAAAAATAATCTAAAACTACTTTAATACTAAAAATGATATTAGAAAACTAATTATGAATTAAAACTATTTTTTAGGAATTTTCTTGATTTTATTTTAATTAAAAACTAAATATTAACTTTAAAAATAAAACTAATTAACTAAAAATTATAAAAACAAAAGGGAAAATTATGGAATTACTTTCTAAAAATCTAAAATAACATAAAAGACTTTTCCAAACTATTTTTGTAATTTTCAGATTAATATTCTATTTTCTATGAATTTAATACTATTTAAATCTAATTTAAATTATGAAAAATACCAAATAAAAGGAGAAAAATAAGGAAAAATATTTTTTATGCTTTTTATATTTATCTTAAACTATTAAAATTGAAAAACTATTTTTTGGAACTTTTTCTGAATTAAATGCAATAAAAGCTATTTAAAAAGGATTAAAAACTATTTTTAATTAAGAAAAATACCAAACAGTGTCTAAAAATGATGAAATTTTCAGGAAAATTCTAAAAAGTTATTCTGGTTCTATGAAAAATGAGAAATGTAGGGCTTATGTGTAGAAATCAAGGACTGCAGTGGAAATTAAGCCAAAATAAGCACTTAAAAATAAGCTACAAGCTATAAACTGATTTTAAGCTAAGGGGATCTTAAAGTAATCTAGAAATGACAGTGATAGAGCTATGGGAGCATACAATAGGCTAGTTATTAAGGAATGATTAAGCTAAAGTAGAAAGGACTTAAAGAAATAAGCTAATAAGCTAAGGGATCATTCAAATAAGCTATAGGGGGAAGGAGACCTAATAAGCTATCTATATTAAGGTATCTAAGAGTAATCTAAGCTAGTCTTAAAGTCTAATAAGCTCTACAATCTAATTTTGAAATCTGTAGTACCAACAGTTAAGGGAGAAATGGGACAGCTTTTGAGCTTATTTTTAAGCTACCAAACCAACTGAAATTCCTAATACCAGATGACAGAGATCAAGTCCATGTGCCAAAGAACATAAGTACCAAGTTTGAAGGTTTTTGAAACTCATTTGAGTGGTTAAAGAAGATCTGATATAAAGGCCTAGAACTGAGTCAGTGAATACTGATTTGCTGAGAAAGTTTGGACAGATTTGAAAAGCCAATTTTGAGCTTGTGAAAGCTAATGGAAATTTGTAAAAACTGATTATAAGCTGAATATGACTGCTAAACTCTACCCTAAACTAAT
This sequence comes from Chrysanthemum seticuspe, assembly GCA_019973895.1. Taxonomy (NCBI): domain Eukaryota; kingdom Viridiplantae; phylum Streptophyta; class Magnoliopsida; order Asterales; family Asteraceae; genus Chrysanthemum; species Chrysanthemum seticuspe. The sequence goes on along the minus strand of BPTQ01000006.1, from coordinate 197,450,444 downwards.
TTTTTTGTGTTTTTGAAATGTTTTAGACAGTAAGAGTAGCCATAGAAAATGCCCAAGAATCTGTTGTGACAGAAACTTAAAAAAAGTGACAAAAGTGACCCAACTTACCCAAATGCTTTTGCACTAATTAGACACTGACTTAAGACTTTAAGACACACTATCTAGGACCAAATGAACTTCAACAAAACAATGAAAAGGGACTTACTCCTCTAACTGCCATACTATTGTTTTTGATAAAACCAATTTACTCAAACCTTAAAAACTGAACTACTGCTACTAGAGACCACAAAGAGACCTTTAAAACTATTTATCCAGCAAGAGTAAACCTAATGAGAGCTTAAAGAGCTCATCAAATTGCCAAAAGTGGTGAGGAACCCACAGTGCCAAACACCCCTTTATCAAGAGTGTTTGGCAGAATTGGCCTAGATAGGTTTGTTAAACTGGAAATCTTAAAAAAACAAAAGTGTAGACACCTTATTTAATAAGAGAAATAGCCATTTCAGAAGTGAATAAGCAAAAGAGATAAGCAAATAAGCTGTTTGACTATTGTTGACTCTTTTTTGATTTTTATAAAAAACTGAACAAGAACAAAATAAGATGGTAAAACAAGCTCACATAAGCTATATAGAGCTTATATGAGCTGAAACAAACAATATTTAGAGCTTAATCAAAGGAAGAGTACGGATTGAGATCAACCAAAAATGAAATACTTGAAACTTTTTATTAAAACTAAAAGTGAAATTACAAACTGAGAATAACTTTAAGAAACCATTACTGAAAAGCTTAAAAGATACAAGAAATGAAAATTGAAATGTAAATTGCTACTAAACTACTACACTACCCGAATACAATGTGAGCACAAAGGTCCTATTTATAGCTGAAATGGAGAGGGTCTTGGGATCCTTGGAAGAGCCTAGAAGCAGAATTGAGAGCCACTCATTCACCCATTATCATTTTCACCAATCAAAGGGCACCATCTAGCTTAATTAGGTGTTTCGTCCAATCAAGTTATGCCATTTGGCCACGTGGCCATCTACTCCTGACATGTCAGCTGGGTAAGGATTTCTAGATAGATTCTAGGTACGAGGTTATTGTTTGGGAAGGTTTATTGTGGTGAAAGGGTGTGTTTGGGGCGCGACAGGGGAGGATGGGCACTGTTTGGGATAAAGGGCGCGATTGGGTTTATTTTATTGTTTTTCAAAGTCTTTGACCGGGTACTAATCATTGACTTGGGTAAGTTTTTCGGGTCAAGTGGGTGATACGGGTAGGATAGGTTTAGCCGGGTTGGGGTGTTTGGTTATCACGTGGCCGGGTCATAGATTGGGATATTGGGCCTCAAGGTTTAGATATTTGAATTGGGCCAAGAGTAATGTGAAATGGATAATGGCTTTGGACAAATAGATTGGTATAGTGGATTAGGACTAGTGGTGATAATATCTTGTACCATAGGGACCAAACATGTACATCCGGATATTTGAGGGACCCAACATGTAAATTCTGAAATTATCTTCAAGGACCACTCTTGACAATCTTCAATCATCTAGGGACTGATTTGCAAATTTCTGAAACTCAAGGGCCATTTCTGACAATTGCTGAAACTTGAGGGGCCATTTCTGACATTTCTTCAAACTTTGATCAAATCTTCACAAATCATCCTCAGAGATTAGAAATCTTCAAAAATGCATAATTCTGACCTTCCGGCTCAGCTTAAGCTCTCTTAATCTCTCGTGCTCGGATTTATGTCTGATTTGAGTCCTTTTTGCGTGTTTTTACATATCCATACCTGCACAAGCACAAACTCAAGAAAACCACAAATATTAGCAATAAACGGCTTTTCCTTGGTTGTTTTGGGTCAATTTTGATAAAGAAAAGGTATGTGTTTTAGCACATACCAAAATACCCCAGACGAAACCATTGCCGTGTCCTCACGCAATGTAATCAACTCACGCTTCTAAAACCAAGGATTTCAATCTCTTTCTACTAAACCTATGAAGAAGTAGCAAAGATTCCTCAAAAGAGATTAAGAAACCCCTAATTCTAAAAACGCCCCGTTTACCTTTTAATTCACATATATAGATATTACGATTAAGCACATTCTGAATATGAATGACGGTTTGTTGAACTTTCATGTCGATCAATAACTCAAACATTTTTCAAACGACACGTTAGGATCACGGAGTAGAAAACACAACACAGCGTGAAGTGACCATACGGATAGAATACATCGTCCCTGATTTTTCACAAGTCCCAAACTAAGCGTAAAATCGAAATCATTGTTACATATGACTCTAGATGCCAACACTACCCATGGAAGTTACTTGTGTACTTACTTTTCGTTCCCATTTTCCTATTTCCTCTAGATTTTTTTATTTTTGTGAGAAATGAATTTCTTCAAATTCTCGTTTCGATAACTTTTATTCCGATAAAGATACAAAGCTAAGTCGATAATTAGTTATCCGCCTTCTCTCAAGAACCATTGTCGTAAAAATGAGGTCCACATCAAGGAATTTTATTCACTAACTTTTGACTTTTTCACTTTTCAACATTTTTTTTTTTTTTTTTTTTTTTTTTTTTTTTTTTTTTTTCATATGAACTTTTACTTTTATTTATATGAGCTGTGAACCACGGAGCTTCACGGGGTAATTCCAAGACTATAGGCTTCATGAAATGAGAGTCCCGGCTGGCTAGGCTAAGACCTCATACAATCCCGGCTAAAGATCCAAGGGTCCGATCTCGACACCGCAGCTCACAACTTTACTTATTACTTTATCACTTGATACTCAGCACTTATTTATTATGGATCCCTGATGTGTACCCAATTTTTAAAACAAAGATTCTTTTAAGAAGATAAAGAACTAACCATCGCCAAAAACTCGACATCTCTAATTATTTAGACAGATATGGGGTGAAACAATTTTGTGGGAACAAAAAGCCATAAGTACCTTCGATGGGCTCTAAAGAGAACCAACTACTCCACGCTTAGCATCTAAACTCATAAGTAACTCTATCATTTCTCGATCTCTGCAAATTTAAAATCCCAAATAATGAGATCCGCAGATGCTTAGCCGATAATTTTTAGATTATCTATGGTTAAGGGAACAAGCTAGGGCTCAACACGCCCGGTCAAGTCAGAATTCTATTCCTACTCTCACCAGCGGAAAGTCAACAAGGTGTCAAAACATATATTAACTTAGCAAGTGTTTTGTCTTATGAAATCAAGTCATGCATATTTAAAATCACTTAGGGAAACTTTGCAAAATCTTGGCCTTGTGAGCTAGAATTCGCATTTTATAGCTTCTTGTCTAAGAGACTAGCCAACTTTTCAATCAAAAAGACTTAACAAAAGCTTCAAAAATTTTTAAATTTTGCTCATTTTTGCACAATTTTTTATTTTCTAAGGAAAAACGGGGTTACGAGAGAAACACGACAGAAATAAGCAAGTGCGGTCAAATCAAATCGAAGATTACCCTACCCCAGACTAGAACGAAACATTGTCCTCAATGTTTAAAGCAAGGGTATCACGAAAATCTAAAAACCGTTTATTAAGTATGCTAGAAGATAAACGTTAGTCGATAAGATTAGGATATCGGATTTCCTTCAGCATCGATCATGAAACTCGAGTGGAGAAAATGACAAACTTCGAGCACGAGAGTCTTCATATCGGGAACATCCTACACACAACATCACAAACAACCAAACACGAGAAATCGAAGAGGCAGACCCCTTCGCGTCACTTATTAGAAAATAGAAAGAAGAGAAGGATAAGCATGGGGTGCCTCCCACGAAGCGCTACTGTTTTTGATTACCGAGTCGCTAGCCTGACTCGTCCCCGAATTCATTTGTCCTTGGGGAAGAAAGTGGTAGAGATACCAGGGTCAAAAACGGTGTCCTCATTCCCGAAAGAATGAGACTGGGTGGGTTGGGTGGTGAAGAAAGTGTCGGGCTCAAGCACAAATGGTATATCATGAAAGAATGATCCATCATCCGGTGGTTTAGGAGGTGGACGAAAGAATGACGGATCAAAGTGAGAAAACTCCAAGAAAGATGGGAGCTTATGGTAAAAGATAAGAGATGTAGGCTCACAATTGAAGGCATCCAAAGGAGGATCCTTAACTAGAATGACGGTTTTAGCATAAAGCTCATCTATGAATATCCCGGGTTTAAAGATTTTGTCTTCACATGCGGGCTCATCGGGATAAGTGATGGTGGACTCATTAGAGAAAGAAGAGTCAAGAGAACCATCAAGAACAACCATAACATCCTCAATACCCGGTGGTATCAAGCCATCAAGAGCAAGAAATGAGTCGGCTTCCTCAATGATTGGGTCATTTATCGGAGTATCAGAAATTTCGTTCAAAACTTTGCTCATATCAACATCAAAATAGAATCGCTCAAGAATCGGAGGATAAACATCATCAATAGTGGGATTGCCTCTAATCTCTTCATCAAATCGGAAAGTCTCAAGCTCGGGAGAGAAATCACTATCTTTAACGGAGATAGGATGCGAACTTGAATTATCGTTAAGGGCTTCAATTTTGGAAATGAGAAGATAAACTCTTGACAATGTTTGACGTAGTACTGGATCCTCGATCTCAATATCATCGGGCTCAATCTCTTCTTCTTCTGGCTCAAAATCATTATCTTCTTCTATATCGGGCTTAGAAGGTAAGTCGTCGACAAAATCGATGTCTCCATAAGAATCATCATCGGAATCGGAGAACATCTCAACATGATCATTCAAATTATCAAGAGAAGGCTCATCACAAATATCAATAACCCCAGACTCTCTTGGGCTTGGGATAAGGATCTCTACATTAGACGCTTCCGTTTCCGGAATAGTACTAAGATGCTCATCCCCCATAATGAAAGAGTCTATGGGTGCAACAATGTCCGTATCAATAGAATCATCGACCTCTTCCATAAGAACGTCACTTCTCTCAACCGGCGTGAGTGAAGGGGAAGAGTCGGAAATGAAAGGCTCAGAAACGAGAGTGGTTTCAGCCGACAAACTTTCATAATATTCTTTCATTTGGATGGAATCCTCATCATCATCGAAAACGAAAGTCTTGCGATATTGGGTTGTTGTAGCATTATAGACGTCGTCATCGGTGGCTTGACAATCGTAAAAAGGATGGGGACCACCACAATAATCACATCTTTTGGTAACGGTATCAACGAACTCTGACTTTTGCTTCATGCATCGAATATCATCGGTAAGCTCAGCCATCTTAACCGGTTTATTTCTTGATGTCATAACTTTTGATTTGTTCTCGATGATTGTCAATATATCCCTTGTGGTACGATACAAGATATTGCCACCGGCGGCTGTATTAAGTGAATCTTGATCGGTTTGCGTTAAAGCATTGTAGAATATATCGATCTGGAGTAATTCCGAGAAACCGTGATGTGGGCATTTTCGTAAGAGATCTTTGAATCTATTCCATGCCTCACCAAAACATTCATCAAAACGCTGCTGGAAGTTCGTTATTTCGTTCTTAAGGTTTTTCGTTCTAGAATAAGGAAAGAAACGATTTACAAATTTTGAAACGAGATCTTCCCAAGCAGTGATCGATCGAGGGGGTTCTTTATCGAGCCAATTCCGGGCTACCCCCTCGAGAGAAAATGAGAATAACATCAACTTAATTGTGTCATGAGGAACATCCTTATATTGTATAGTCGAAATTAAATTATCAAACCATCGGATGTGAGCATAGGGATCGTCCTTCTCGAAACCATAGAATGGATTCGACATAATTAGTTGAATTAGACCGGTTTGTATCTCGAAATTTTCGGAAAGAATCTCCGGTACAACAACAGCATCTTCGTAACCCTCGGTGGGTACTTGGAGCAATTCCGACATCGTACGCGTGTCCGCCATTAGAATTAAACATATAGAGGGATAAAAGGAAAGAATTATCGGTTTAGAGGATAAAGATGATTATTTTTGGGTTTTTAAAACAAATTTTGAAAAGGAAAATCTTTTTGGGTTTTTATAAAAGGGATATGTACAAATATCAACGATAACTTCACGAGGAAGGATCTTCAAATGCACACGATTCGAGACGGAATACGAAAACTCGCTACAAGCCCTCCCCGGCAGCGGCGCCAAAAATTGATTTGATTAAAAATCAATAATAGAAGTTGTGTAGTATAAGGGTAACTCAAACGTGTTAGGTTTGAGCACCGAGATCGTTCCGAACGAGGGTTGAATGGAATTTCCAACTCACGTCTCGATAATCGGGATTTGAATAAGATAAGGGGCATAATATGATAATATCTAAACTACGGGATAAGGAAAGTAAATGGAACATCTAATCTACGGGAAATCCTAAAAGTAAGGCAAACTACGCAATTCTACACTAAAACGCAAAAACGGAAATTAAACGAAACGCGAATAAAAAGCAATAACGTCTATTCTAACTTCTAAAAATAATCTAAAACTACTTTAATACTAAAAATGATATTAGAAAACTAATTATGAATTAAAACTATTTTTTAGGAATTTTCTTGATTTTATTTTAATTAAAAACTAAATATTAACTTTAAAAATAAAACTAATTAACTAAAAATTATAAAAACAAAAGGGAAAATTATGGAATTACTTTCTAAAAATCTAAAATAACATAAAAGACTTTTCCAAACTATTTTTGTAATTTTCAGATTAATATTCTATTTTCTATGAATTTAATACTATTTAAATCTAATTTAAATTATGAAAAATACCAAATAAAAGGAGAAAAATAAGGAAAAATATTTTTTATGCTTTTTATATTTATCTTAAACTATTAAAATTGAAAAACTATTTTTTGGAACTTTTTCTGAATTAAATGCAATAAAAGCTATTTAAAAAGGATTAAAAACTATTTTTAATTAAGAAAAATACCAAACAGTGTCTAAAAATGATGAAATTTTCAGGAAAATTCTAAAAAGTTATTCTGGTTCTATGAAAAATGAGAAATGTAGGGCTTATGTGTAGAAATCAAGGACTGCAGTGGAAATTAAGCCAAAATAAGCACTTAAAAATAAGCTACAAGCTATAAACTGATTTTAAGCTAAGGGGATCTTAAAGTAATCTAGAAATGACAGTGATAGAGCTATGGGAGCATACAATAGGCTAGTTATTAAGGAATGATTAAGCTAAAGTAGAAAGGACTTAAAGAAATAAGCTAATAAGCTAAGGGATCATTCAAATAAGCTATAGGGGGAAGGAGACCTAATAAGCTATCTATATTAAGGTATCTAAGAGTAATCTAAGCTAGTCTTAAAGTCTAATAAGCTCTACAATCTAATTTTGAAATCTGTAGTACCAACAGTTAAGGGAGAAATGGGACAGCTTTTGAGCTTATTTTTAAGCTACCAAACCAACTGAAATTCCTAATACCAGATGACAGAGATCAAGTCCATGTGCCAAAGAACATAAGTACCAAGTTTGAAGGTTTTTGAAACTCATTTGAGTGGTTAAAGAAGATCTGATATAAAGGCCTAGAACTGAGTCAGTGAATACTGATTTGCTGAGAAAGTTTGGACAGATTTGAAAAGCCAATTTTGAGCTTGTGAAAGCTAATGGAAATTTGTAAAAACTGATTATAAGCTGAATATGACTGCTAAACTCTACCCTAAACTAATTTTTTTGTGTTTTTGAAATGTTTTAGACAGTAAGAGTAGCCATAGAAAATGCCCAAGAATCTGTTGTGACAGAAACTTAAAAAAAGTGACAAAAGTGACCCAACTTACCCAAATGCTTTTGCACTAATTAGACACTGACTTAAGACTTTAAGACACACTATCTAGGACCAAATGAACTTCAACAAAACAATGAAAAGGGACTTACTCCTCTAACTGCCATACTATTGTTTTTGATAAAACCAATTTACTCAAACCTTAAAAACTGAACTACTGCTACTAGAGACCACAAAGAGACCTTTAAAACTATTTATCCAGCAAGAGTAAACCTAATGAGAGCTTAAAGAGCTCATCAAATTGCCAAAAGTGGTGAGGAACCCACAGTGCCAAACACCCCTTTATCAAGAGTGTTTGGCAGAATTGGCCTAGATAGGTTTGTTAAACTGGAAATCTTAAAAAAACAAAAGTGTAGACACCTTATTTAATAAGAGAAATAGCCATTTCAGAAGTGAATAAGCAAAAGAGATAAGCAAATAAGTTGTTTGACTATTGTTGACTCTTTTTTGATTTTTATAAAAAACTGAACAAGAACAAAATAAGATGGTAAAACAAGCTCACATAAGCTATATAGAGCTTATATGAGCTGAAACAAACAATATTTAGAGCTTAATCAAAGGAAGAGTACGGATTGAGATCAACCAAAAATGAAATACTTGAAACTTTTTATTAAAACTAAAAGTGAAATTACAAACTGAGAATAACTTTAAGAAACCATTACTGAAAAGCTTAAAAGATACAAGAAATGAAAATTGAAATGTAAATTGCTACTAAACTACTACACTACCCGAATACAATGTGAGCACAAAGGTCCTATTTATAGCTGAAATGGAGAGGGTCTTGGGATCCTTGGAAGAGCCTAGAAGCAGAATTGAGAGCCACTCATTCACCCATTATCATTTTCACCAATCAAAGGGCACCATCTAGCTTAATTAGGTGTTTCGTCCAATCAAGTTATGCCATTTGGCCACGTGGCCATCTACTCCTGACATGTCAGCTGGGTAAGGATTTCTAGATAGATTCTAGGTACGAGGTTATTGTTTGGGAAGGTTTATTGTGGTGAAAGGGTGTGTTTGGGGCGCGACAGGGGAGGATGGGCACTGTTTGGGATAAAGGGCGCGATTGGGTTTATTTTATTGTTTTTCAAAGTCTTTGACCGGGTACTAATCATTGACTTGGGTAAGTTTTTCGGGTCAAGTGGGTGATACGGGTAGGATAGGTTTAGCCGGGTTGGGGTGTTTGGTTATCACGTGGCCGGGTCATAGATTGGGATATTGGGCCTCAAGGTTTAGATATTTGAATTGGGCCAAGAGTAATGTGAAATGGATAATGGCTTTGGACAAATAGATTGGTATAGTGGATTAGGACTAGTGGTGATAATATCTTGTACCATAGGGACCAAACATGTACATCCGGATATTTGAGGGACCCAACATGTAAATTCTGAAATTATCTTCAAGGACCACTCTTGACAATCTTCAATCATCTAGGGACTGATTTGCAAATTTCTGAAACTCAAGGGCCATTTCTGACAATTGCTGAAACTTGAGGGGCCATTTCTGACATTTCTTCAAACTTTGATCAAATCTTCACAAATCATCCTCAGAGATTAGAAATCTTCAAAAATGCATAATTCTGACCTTCCGGCTCAGCTTAAGCTCTCTTAATCTCTCGTGCTCGGATTTATGTCTGATTTGAGTCCTTTTTGCGTGTTTTTACATATCCATACCTGCACAAGCACAAACTCAAGAAAACCACAAATATTAGCAATAAACGGCTTTTCCTTGGTTGTTTTGGGTCAATTTTGATAAAGAAAAGGTATGTGTTTTAGCACATACCAAAGACATGTACATCCTTGACTCTTCCCACAAAGTTGCAAACTCCATCTGGATACTTAGGGTCCCTCCTAATATTAAGTCGCTCATTCATAATGTCATTGTAGACAGCAGATGACATCACATTAATGGGAGATTCCGTATCTATGTAAGCGTGGTCGACACTCCTATATCCGATCATACAAGGGATTTTTAGGTTCCAAGGATTTCCTCTCCTAATCTTTGGGCATATCCTAATGATAGGTGATCGGGGATTATTGATTATGTATCGATGGTAAGAAACCTCTTCCTTAGTGGGGTAAAGATTGAAATAAGCACTATCCTTTTCATTCACGTTTATCCTATTTAGCTTCCTGAGCTCTCCAATACGAGCTCGAAGTTGGTTGGCCAAGGCTGGATCAAACGGTGGGTATTTGTTTGATGGTAAAGTATTGTTTGGTGGTTTATCACCTTCCATGATGAAAAGTGATGGGTTACGAACAAAGGTCACGAAGAAGGGGGATAGACTACGAGGAAGCTAAAAATGAGAAACATTTACTTGATAGGAATCAAGCAAAGAAACCTAAACGAGGTGGACTACTAACTAGCTATTCTATTCCCCGGCAGCGGCGCCAAAAACTTGATACGCTTACACAGCGCGTTCGGGGTCAAAGGAACTTCCTTTTCTTCGAGCAAGTTTTATAACACCCTAGGCAGTGAACCTAATCGTTGTAGTGTAGTATTAGGGTAAGCCACGGTTATTGATATCGTTCTCTAGGGGAATAGGAATGCTAGTGAGAAGTTACTACGCTAAGGTTGGGGTTGAGGAAGATTATTTTTTTATCTTTTTATGTTTTTTTAGAAATTGAAAAGGTACGAATCTCGGGGTTTGGATTTGGGGGTTGGTATTTCTACCGATTACTCTACTTATCTAATTATCTAATCTAAGGTGTATGTAGTCTATGTGTAATTATTGTGTGCTCGTATGATAGTTTAAAGATGTGTTTACTTAGGTTTTATTACTTCTTAATTATCTCCTATTGATGGTTGAATTGTCACGTCCTTATTCTTAATCGCGTTGTGTGTCTAAAGTCGTAGGGTATGCGTTTGTCCCTAACTCTTTGAAACTACCAAAGGGTCTCGTCTACAATATCTCTAGGAATTATAAACTCTAACTCTAAGGTACTCTTTGGATGGTTTAGCCTACAACTACTCTAGGCGTTATAGTCTAAGGTTCACAAAGATTAATCAAGCATTAACTACAAAACGAATGACCTATCGCATTACTAGATCATTAACAATTAAGATAAGAGACAACCAATCAATATTCAATAATTAAGTTTCATATTCCCTAAGCAAACACAAAAGTAAATTAGCCGGACATGGAGAACATGCAAGCATACACACAAGTAATTGAAGACATAATTGAATTAATGAAGTAAAACACTTCTCTTGATGTAAGATAGGGTTTGGAGCCCTAAAATACTGTACAAGACAGCCTTGGTTCGGTTTAGGTTTTTACTCCAAAAGACTACACACCGAAAACTGAAAAATTCGGATTCTATATATAAGATTACAATCGCGACGGCGTCACCTTATGATTTGTGACGCCGTCGGGTCGCCGTCATTAGGGTTTTGTCTTGGCCACGTTAGTCTTGCGACGGCGTCACCTTATGCTTGTGACGCCGTCCTCTTCAGCCTCTGACGCCGTCTGGATCAAATCTAGGCCGTCTGAGTGCGACGACCTACTCTTTTAAAGCCTGACACCGTCACTTGAAAATAAGCAATTTGGCTACTGTATCGTCACAACATGTGCTCCGACGACGTCGCAGGTAACACCTGACGCCGTCCCCTTGTATTTCAGCAGTCTGAGTGGCTTGATTCTTGACTTTGACCATTTTCTTCGTATATCCTCGCCTTTTCGTCCAAATAAGTGCCATTCCAGCAATTTGCCTTCGAGAGACCTAAAAAGTGAAAAGGAACGATATTAAGTAATAACGGATACAAAAGTGATCAAATAAGGGCTTAAACGACCCTTCAAAAAGGTACATTTTAAAACCTTATCAATAAACATCTCTTTTTGTTAACACTCTATAGATACCTACGCCATTCATCACTCACTCAACCGATAAGTTGAAATTTTACTAGTGACCTTTTTAGGAAAGACTTTCCATACCATCTATGAGGAGGATTCCTCGATACAAGAAAACAATGAAGGATTTCAGAACGACCAACAAGGACTAGAAGTATGTAGTAAGATGCTTCAAAACTCAATAGAAATTTTAAGACATCACGAGATAATCCGAACCACTATCTTTGGATTAGAAGCCAAATCCTATCATTTCAAAAGTACTAAGCTAGACCGAGTTACAAGATTTAGTACAAAGCGAATACACACTAAGCAACACTGTAGAAATAAACCAAGCCTCCTAACTGAGACTACAGAACATTCCATTAAACATGGCCTCAACAATATGTAAACTTCCCTACAATGAGTTTCCCTCAAAGGATAATTGAGTTAAATTAAGATTATCGATATAAACTTTCTCTAAGGCACTGTGTTCTCTAGAAATTTTAGATAACCTCACTTCCATATCAAGAGATGCAACAGGTCTGAACATATCGGACAGTCAATGACTCTGCATCTACAAGTGAAATCAGAAAAAACATTCTTCGACATAGTATGAGCTGATATCTATGTTTTTGCTAGCATGATAACAATCTCAGTGATGAACTATTTTGGAATCACTCAATATCGAAACAAATCTTGAAAATCAACCACAACACCACATCACTTAAATATTTAAGGTTTTGTGACTTGACAACATAGAGCGTGGAAACATTTCGATAAGAGAAATAAAGAGAGACACCATCAAGCAATAAACATCTTAGTAATAGAGACTAAGCGCCTTAGGCAAGGAAGACTCAAGTCATGACATTCACTAGAACTAGAAGCACGAGGAATCACAATTGTTACCCATAATCTATTTTTTTCAATAATGTCCTTATTGACCGACTTGATATTTTGAAATTTGGCACGAGACACGTGATATTAATTTTAATTATACCTAATATAAGGTAGCCGATTCAACTTAGACTTCTGACAATTATTTCAAGATTCCCATGGAACCTACTAGGACATGAGTACCACCTATTATCCTCAGCTCAATGGTCAGAGCGAGAGAACAATTCGAACATTAGAAGATATACTCAAAGCATGTGTGATTTTCTGAAAATGATTGGGCAAATCATTCTTCATCGAACAAGTTCCCTTACAACAATAGTTATCACATGAACATATTGACTGCACCAATTGAGGCACTCTATGGTTGAGGTGTCAATCACTTATTTATGGGCCAAAATCAGGAAAGCCCAACTTACTAGTCCATAACATATTCATGAAACAACAAAGAAATCGTATAGATCAAGAATCAGTTACAAGCAACAACAAATAGATAGAAAAGCTACGTCGATATACGACGCAAAATATTGGAAATGTGTTCCATAAGTCACAAACCATTAGAATTTCAAGTTGGCAACAGAGTTATGTCGAAAGTCTCGCCTTGGAAAGGCGTGGTACGATTCAGAAAACGCGGGAAGTTAAACTCGAGGTACATTGGGTTATTTAAGATTCCGGATAGAGTATATCCATTAGCATACAAACTTGATCTTCTGTCAGAACTCTTAACACATTTCACGACTCAAATATCCTCACCTTTTCACCAATAACACCGTAGAAACCAACATGAACTGAATTCAGGGACTGAATTCCTTTTGGGGTGGGTGAATGTGACAAATCGTAATTTCAGGTCATTTCTCAAACTTTAAAATTTTCACTATTCATCTCGGGGAATTTACTATTCACCGGTTACTATTCATCATTTTACTATTCATCATTTTTGAAGTCGGTTTGAGACTTTGAGAGGTTATTTCAAAAATTTACTATTCATGAAACACTATTCATCACGGAGAAAACACTATTCATGAGTCACTATTCATCATTTTTCGTAAACTAGGTTTACGAGTATCAAATACGCGTAACCTGGAGGGTTAAGCTGTGTATTTATGGAACATCATTGAGGACATTTCATATATACTAGAGTCAGTCTACATATCATCAGTAACATCATCTTCATATTAATTTATGCATGGGTTTGCATATTTCATTAACGTATATTTATTTATTAAATAAACGCTATCACACGATCATTTATTTTGAATAATTGATCCGACACTTCCAACAGTTGTCCTGATATATTTTTATACTCATTTTAAGACTATAAAAATTATATTATTAGTTTACCCGATGTTTTGAATTTATTTTGGTATATAAATTGTTATATAAATATTTACGACGGTTTTCGTAAATTCTACTCGATAATTATTTATTCACTTAATACTTGCGAGAAATGCATTTTTATAATTTTTATGACTTCAGTATATTTTATTTAGTTCCGATAAAATTGATTTCTAGCTAACGCTACACTAAATATACAAAATACACATTATACATAACATTATATACATTTTAAATCATCAAAATGCAAAACTCTTCCACCCTTTAAGCCCTTGCCGACCAAAACACCCCTAGTCATCATTTTATGAAATATCTTGAGTAGATAAATGAACACATACTCCGACTAGGCATTGTATATACTAGATATTTGCAAAATAAAACACATACTTTACATACTAAAAGGTGTAAAATAAACTAGAAAACCTCTCATCCCCTTTGTGATGTTCGGCCATGGCATGATCAAGAAGAAGAATCCATAATTTTTCAAGCTCAAGTATTTTTCTAGTTCATTTAGTAATCTATTTCAAGGTTTTGAAATAAAAACCTAAAGATTAATTAAGTTTCTAGTTCCAAAAACTCTTCAATCACTCAAGTAAGTGTTCTAAATAATTTTCCTAATCTTTCATACTATTACTTGATTTATTTTTATGATCTAGTAAGAAAATCATGCAAATATACTATGATCCATACCACTTTTACATATTTTTAGTACTTAATATGAGTTTAAATTATCCTATTGGTATTCATTTGAAACCTATCTTTGTTGATGAAGTTCAGGAACTCATGACACCCTAAGAAGGTGTATGGTAGGTTTAGAATAGTTTTGTTATTGATTGGAAGGGTTTAGAACAAGTATTACACTAGAGAAATCGTTTTCGACGAAATATATATAAGAGCTGTCGAATTTTGTGAAATATGGAAACATCAGTGGGTCAGGGGATATTTTGGTTTACATTTTCAGAAAATAGATTTAAAAACGAAACCGTGGTCGCTTGAACGGGTTAAAAGGGGTTTATAACGAAGAAGTTACGCTATTTTCAAGTTTAACGACGAAAACTATTTTTCTGAAAATATACTTGCTGTCAAGGGTTTTTCAAGGGTCAAAAACGAGTTGTAAACCTAAACTAGAAGAGTCGACTTATCAAAAATATATTAATACATACTATCACGATTCCGAGGATATAAAGAACGTAAAAAACGGACCTATAACTCTAAAGATATACATATTTGAAATACGACGATCACAACTATTTTCTTCAGCACTAACACTTAAATATTTTTCGAAGTGTCAAAAACCATGTTTGAAGCCGTTTTTCTCATCGATGGATTCAGTTTTGAGAAAATAATATCTTCAAGTAAAAGTTAGTTCACCTGGCATATTTTCCAAAATGTCCAGCCATTCGTCAAACGGATTTATAACGAGTAACTTATGACCTCTCAAACTTTCCCGAAAACTGCCTAGAAACTGCATTTTTAGCCCGACTACCTCACTTCACCATCATTTTTATCTGGGATCGAGACTCGTATGGACAAAAGTTCAGTGTTACGACTTTTAGATAATGTTACAAGCATTCCAAAACTGCTGAGTTTGTTTCCTAACACTCGATATTCACTATTTTACGACTAGATTTTCGAGGCTACTTAGTCACTTTCACGAATTATCAAAGTACATTATTTTGCGACGAAAACCTATAATTTTTGATAAATCATTAAACGACTATCGTAGGATGTTGTTTCAACGTAAGTACTTGTAAAGTATTTTAATAACTTGACAATATGTCATAAACGTATATTTCGACGATAACTTCATTTTCAAAAATGTACAAGTGGTATAGATTACATGTGGATTTGCAAGCACAACATTAAATCATGACTTACATTAGATCATATCATTCATCATAGGTTGTAGTTAGAGATTGCGCCTCATTTCAGTGTATCCACTTTTGCCATCATAATCATTGTATCAAGTGAGTATTCATAGCCCCGTCTTTCAAGTTTATACTTTATTTCAAACCTACGGGGGAGAATACATTGCACATCATTTTTTTTACGATACCAAGTATATCAAATTCATTACATTGCTTAAGTTACCTCATTGCCAATTGAATGTCCCCATATCATAATCATGAACCATTAATTACGGAGTAAGCGAGGGTGAGTGAATAGATCTATTGAGGGTGACTCCTCCATCCGGGTTGGTGGATTCCAACTGGTCAAACGGATGCATTTCATTTAATATCATAATTTAAGTTGTTTGGCAAAACACTCTGTTGGGGCGAACATCATGATCAGTCTAGCTTCTGTGTCATGTGCTTATAGCAATTGTATCATTTTTATGTGACATATTTGTCATACATGACCTATACTTGTGGTAGTCGTATAAAACATTTTCATAAACTCTATGAACTCACTCAACCTTTGTGTTGAAACTTTTAGCAATGTATTCTCAGGTATCTAAGGCATATACTTCATGGCATGCATAAGGACTTATCATAGAGTCGCGGTGACGACGCCTCTCACTTGGATTTTATGCACTTTAAAACATCGTTTGGATTGTAATAAACTTATTTCCGCAAATGTTGACTATTTTTTTTTGGACCTATCTTTTGTAAACTCTGAATGTTTTATTATATCAAGCGATGTGTTTTCCAAACGACACTTTAGGTCGTTCAATATAACTGTAACTGTGATGCTATGGCAGTCATCCTCATGAATTCTATTCTGCTGTAAAACAGGTATTTTTGGGGTGTGACACGATAGGTTTGTATTTGTGTCTGAGTTTGTGGTTATCGACATGGAGAGAACCCCGAGGGAACACTTAATTCTTGGTAGACCTTTCCTTGCCTCATCACAAGCCCGGATCAAGGTTTTGGAAAAGGAGCTCTCATTGGGGTATTATGATGAGAGAGTAGTATTTAGGATGGACGATACTTTGAGCCGCGAACCAGATGAAGTTGTGACAAATGAAGTTTCCAAGGAGGTACAAGTTGATTGTTTCGATAATTTTCCTCCTTCTTATTTTTGCCATTTGCAGGAAACTGAATCTAGTGATGAAGACAGTAACGAAGAAGAAGAAGTCCGACCTTCCGTGCCTGATATTGTTGTTACGAGAAAACTTCATTGTTGTGCTCCTGAAATTGCTGTGATTAAGGGTTCTAAATTAACATTGCCAACATGTTCTCCGTTTCTCAAACGATGCAATGGAGGGGGAGTTTTTTTCATTAGAAGGATAAAAGAGGAAGCAAAAGTTTGGTGGTGCTGGGAAGACAAAAAATTGATCAAGGAGCATTGGTTTCGAGGACACGATATTATGACCGATTGGTTCGCTGAGGTTGATTGGAATCTTCATTTTTGTGAACCGCCTATATTGTCTGATGAATTGACTCAAGCATGGCCTACGTGCGATACAAACCGGAAGATTTGTAATGGGGGAGAATTCCCCGATCCTAACTGGCTCAAACGCAAGGAATGGGCGTGTTTTGACGAAGAAAGGAGAATGAAAGTCGGATACAAGTGAAGTTTGGAGCTGTCAAGCTAAAATGGGAAGTCGAGTCTACATTTCGCTATGAATGGGCGAAAGCTAATTTTTTACAAGAAAATCATTACTCCTTGACTCCAATTATTCCTCCATGTGTTTGGGACCAGCCATCCTCTAACAAAAAAACATCTAAGGAGGAAGTTGGCCAAGTCCAAAGGCCACCATAAAGCCCCATGGCTTTGAGTCTAACTTAAAGACTTGTAAATAAAGAAAAGTGCTCTTTTGGGAGACAACCCGAATTATCCCTTTCATTTTTTTTATTTCCATTTCAGTTGGGTTTTGTGTTTTTAACCATCGTTTCAGGAAAACGGAGAAAGTTGTTGCAGCTTGTTGAATGGGGACCTGATCTGTCCACAGTTACGGCATAATTCATTCTTATGGTTACGCCATAACATACTTTTTGCAGTAGTTCTTCTCAGAGCATTACCAATTATGGCGTAATCCCATGCAATGGTTACTCCGTAGCTACACTCCTGTAGCGTCTACCAGGTTTTGCAGTAATTACGGCGTAACTCCTAATAAGAGTTACGATGTAACTATCCTCTGTAACACTTCTTTCTTTATAAAACACAATAACCTTGTATTAGTTTTTAAATGAACGTTGTGGGTATGTTCCTTGTAAGCCCTCACGAGACTACACTCGTCCGCTTGGGACACCAAGTACTTTAAAATGCTTGTTGCATATGCTAAATGCAACCGTGATTCCTACGAAACTGAGTTAGGTTTGTTTTTCATTTTTCTTTTTCTTTTTTAGAATTATGCTTATCGGTAGAGTGATTTCATGGATTGAAGTTTGCTCGTGAATGCTTATGCGAATGCACGATTCTTTTCGTGAGCCTTCTTTCTTTTTGAAGCAAATTTCAGGGAAGTTCTAGCTCTAATTCTACTTTTCTCTTCACCTTTATTTAACGCTTAGTACAAAAGGGACTTTGTACATTTCAAGTGGGGGAGACGGGAGTAGAATTGTCTCTTGAACTTTATTTTGCCCTCGTTTTCTAGTTTATTTTGAAAAATTATGCCATTTTTAAAATTTTGACATGCTTTTTTAACCTAACTATATTAGACCTTAGCCGAGCACATTATAACTCTTGGTATTATATGGTGAGATTAGCCTTATATGTTTCCAAATTTTTACCCTAAATCCACCAAATTATGAGTGTGCCGGTAGCTTGTAAACTTTAGAACTTGGCCTTTATATCATTTCGAGACCATAGATGAGGTATGTTGAGTTAGCTCGATGTATTTGGACTTTTCAGTTTAAGAAGGCAGTATTATAGGATTATCACCCAAATAGCCTATCATTGTGTGTCTATCGATTAGTCACCTTGACTTCTCGACCCCCATGTTAAACCCTTCGTTGCACTCACCTTTAGTGCAACATACCCCTAGATATACCTATCTGAGTCATTCCTTTCGTTTTGTTCACCCAACATATTGTTTCATTACACCCATACACCTTAGCCTACCCTGTAGTTTTTATTTGTAATTGGGAAGTCATTGTTTGCGTAAGTTCAAGGTTCGGGAATCACGCTTTCGTCGATGACATATTCTTAAAAGATCATTGAAGACCCTCCAAATTCTCATATTGTTCATCTCAAGTGGGGGGATGTTATGTTTAGTAGTTATGACTCAAAAAAAATATAGTTATTGTTATTTATTTGAGTGTAAAGTGCAAAGTTATAAGCATTATGATATGAGATTATTATAGATTTAGTATCGAGGAGGCCAGCTCGGTCACATTTAAATAATGGAGTTGGTAATGTGCCCATCATGACGTCCTCTAATGGCACATATACCTGGTATTATCATGATCTGGTTTCTTGACTTTGAAACTTGAACTTTGGATGAACGGTAAGTGGTGATGACTTGGTTATAGATTTAGACTATTTGCTTGATTTTATTTTACACCAATTTTATCCTATGTCTTATCATACCCTTTAGTCATGAAGCGTGTTTAGGTGATGCTGTGAGTAATCTTTGGTGTCTTAGCCATGGATTTGGTCATGTAGCATTGATTTTGTCCACTTCGTCGTGACATGTTAGTAATGACGACTCACCCTTAACCTTTGTCGTGTCTACCCATATTGCCTTCGAGAATTGTTTAGTCCTTAACTCTAGTGGTGGAGATTTGTGTAATCGCCAAGCTTATGATAGAATACATGCTATGACTGTGCGTTGAGTGATCACCCCAAAATTGACACTTAGAATAGTTGAGAGATTTGAGTGTTTTGTTCCCATTTCGTGAGGTGTTCGACTTTGTTTTATTCTAGCATAAGGGATTTGTAAACTTATATTTTCCAGGTAATGGGAGATATCTTTTTAGGAATCTATCTAATAACGTCTACTTGAGGGAAAGTAGAGTTCAAGTGGGGGGATATCTGATAACATCAAATAGTCCTGAATATTAAGTGTCAATTTCCTCCGATAATGCTCTTATTTTATATGATTTATATGGATTTACGCTTGTTTTCCTCTATATTTCACTTTCAGGTAAATTACGAGCATTGGAGCGAATGAGACACGAATTTGGAGAGTTTATTGAAGATATATGATAGTATGCCTGTTTTGAAGATGTTACGACGTAACTCTTCTCTCACATTATGCCGTAACAGAAGTGTGGCTCAGAAAACCAACTAAAATGAAGATTACGGCGTAACTCCCTCCTAGGATTACGCCGTAACTAATTAGGTCAAATCATGTTCCGCGCCGCTGCAAGCTACGCCGTAACTAATTCCACAAATACGGCGCAACCATGATTTATTGAAGATACGGCGTAAATCATTCCTGATGTTACGCCGTAACCAGCTTTTCCAGAGTAAAATATGAAGAAATGGATGTTACGGCGTAACTCTCAACTTAAGTTACGCCGTAACAAGATCTGGCCTATAAATATCGCCCAAAATTCTGCATTTTGATTCATTCACTCCACACACAAAAGCAAAGATCATAGGTAGAAGGCTGAAGGCAGATCTCGAGGAGCATACGGAGCCATCTCCAAGGGAGAAATCACTCCCTAACGATAAGCATTAGCAATTTATCATTTCTTTACTTTAAATTCACGTATTTCGATATGTTAAACATTTAATCAATTGTTTTAGTTAATATGAGTGGCCAAGCACCTCTGGTGCTAGCCTAGTTATGTGATTGTTTTGTTTATGTTTACATTGCTTCTGTTTAATTATTTCTAGTATATGCATGCATAGTTTTTTGGTAGCTACCCTTGTATCGGTATATTTGAATGGCGGTAGTGTCTAGTTACTTAGGAGATATGACCAACTGACCCTAAGTAGGTAGACTGAGTGGGAAGGGTAAGAGTTGACCATCTGACAACCTTTCTTCGCTTGTGCGATTTTACCAACTGATCACCTACCGTTTGGATGAACTTAAGAAGTTAGGGATGAGTATTTAAGATGCTAGCGCTCGGGAAATCATTTTTATGAATCTTGCATGTAGCGAAACTTAATGACTCAGCTTTGGGGACTAAAAACAAATGGACTTTCAAGGGTAGTAGCTTGATCTTCGGTGGAAGGCCTTTGCTGATAGGTTAGGACGAACTGACCAAATGCTGTCCTAGCGACTTTTACCCCACTTGAAGCAATTGGAAGTAATTAAACGTGAACTTAATATGATAGGATGACTAACTAGGTTAGCAAACTTCTCTATTGATCACAACCCTTGCCTTTATTTGCTTTCTTGCATTTCTTGTTCTAGTATTTAATTAATCATTTCAACCTTAAAACCAATTAAAATCTGTGACACCTAGACTTAATTAGAATCCAGTCAAATAGCTCTTGGGACGACCTCGGTTTTACCGAAATACTACACTACATACGATCGGGTACACTGCCCGTTATTGCATTAGGGTAGACCAAAGGTATAACGAGACATTCTAAATATTAAAACCTGGTCAGTAAAACCTGCATCAGTAACTTTTGTTAATCAAAAGTGTAAGATATGGTTGATGTGAAATGGTTTATAATGATGTGATAATTGTCATTGTAGGAAGGTCTTGCTAGTGGCAAGTGGTTATCCAAACCATTTCCAAAGTTAATCATGTCTTAGGTGGTTTCGAGATGAAGGATATATCGTATAGTGTTTATGTATACTAGTGTTTGAAAGAAACGTGATACTATGAAGTTTTACATACTGGCTTATAATGGGGTTCAGATAATGATGAAATATGTTGACGATTAGAAGAGTGTAGTGTACGCTTACCATTATTCTTAGGTAGAGATGTCAAGTTTGCTTTAAAATCAAAAGTGAATCTTAAAGGATTATGGGGGAATGATATCCTTGAAACTTAAACAGGCTAGTACTTCTAAGAAATGACGATAAGATTTGATGACTATTCCAAGATAGCAGTTAGGATTATTTCATAAATGAAAACTTTCTAGAATGAAATTAGGTTGTATAAATAAGTGTTAAGATCTCGCTGAGTGGTAAGACACTATCATGTCTCTAGATCTTTTTAATGAATTCTGGTGGTTTATCAAGTTTAAGTAGGAAATTAACCTGAATATAACCCTTGAATAACTATTCTCAGTGTTTGAAAAAATTAAGTCGAACATAGTTAGTCAGACTATAGGTGACTAGACAATATTTAGCCGAGGTTTGATAAATTTTCCAAATACCTAAATTAGGTATACTCGTGATATGTCCATAGCTTTTGAGAAAATATCCACAAAGAAAAGGCGATATCAAACCATTCAGTTGCAAGTCCTGGCCATACAAGACTTGTAACCAATGTTTTCACATTTCATTGCATAGAAGATAGTATGGGTAGATACGTATGGAAAGGAAGTTTTAAGTGTGACAACTCGTATTTTCAGGTCATATTTCAAAACATTATTCATGCTTCATCATTTATCGTTTATCGTAAACTGGGTTTACGAGCATCAAATTCACGTAACCGTAATGGTTTAGCTGTGAATTCATGATCATATCATCGAGGAAATTTCATATAGACTAAGTTTAGTCTACATTTCATTAACATCATTATCATCATATTAGTTCATGCATGGTTTTGCATTTTACAATAAACGTATAATTTTCATATTAAATAAACGTTATCGCGTAATTAATTATTTTGAACAATTGATTCATTACTTCCAAAAACTATCCCGACATATTTTTATACTTACATTTAGTTTATAAAAATAATATTTTGAGTTTACCTAGTGTTTTAAATTTATTTTGTATATAAATCGTTAAATTTATATTATTACGACACTTTTCTTAAAAACTACACGATAATTACTATATCACTCAAATTTTACAAGAAATGTATTCTTACAATTTTTATGACCTCAATATATATTACTTTGATCAATTAAAGTTTATTTTTAGCTAAAACTACTTTAAATGCACAAATGTATACACAAGTTACCATTTATCTTTATTTTAACTTGCAATTACTTACACCTTTCTATACACAATAAATTAAAAAATATATATATATATATATTATTGAAATGCATTCCCCCTTTTGCCGAAAATAGGGGGGGTGACTCACTAAAGAGTTGTTAGATCTTTCATTCATGTACTTACACACTCAACCTTTCTTACACATTCAATCAATTATTCAAAGTGTAGCCAAGATTTTTTTCTCTCTTCCTTTTTCCTCTATCAAAACCGGCCAACATAAGGAGGGTAGAAAGATTCATCAAAAATTTTCAAGAAAGTTTTAACAATCTAGAATACACTCTTTGTTTAGGTTTTGAAATAAAAACCTAGGGTGTTTAAGTTTAATCCCTTGTTCTAGTCACCTCATCAAGTAACTAGTAAGCATATCATTTTCATTTTACATCTTTCATTATAATTTCATATTTATTTCATCATTTTTGAGCAAAGCATGCAAGACTTATGGATGTTTATACCATTTTTACATTGTTTTTAGAAGTTATACATATATAAGTCATCCTATAAATTATCCCTTGTTATATATTAGTTTTGGTGATGTCTAGGAACCCATGACACCCTAAGAAGGTGTATGGTAGGATTAGAATAGCTTCGGAGTTGTTTTGAAGGGATTAGAATAGGTTTAGCACGAGAAAAACTCTTTTCGACAAGTCTTAAAAAGGGTCTGATCTTATTTTGTAATTCTGGAAAATCCGACAGTAGACATAAATTTTTGGCCTAGATATTTAGAAAATATACTTTAAAACGAAACCGTGGCCGCTTGAACGGATTAAAACGGAGCTATAACGAAGAAGATATGAATTTTTCAAGTTTGACGACGAAATATATATATCCTGAAAATTTCAGCATGTTAATTCTAGTTTGTACGAGTCAAAAACGAGTCTTTAGCGTTATAAATTATTTCGACTTATCAAAAATATATTAGTATACTTTGATACGAAGCTAAGGACGTATAATACGTAGAAAACGGATTTGTAGAACTTAAACTATACACGTTTACACAAAATTTCCGTAACTTTATTATTTACGAAAAACTATATTATTTTTATTAGACAAGTGTTACGGTAAACAATTGACCATATTGAAGGCTATTTTTAACGTTGACGTAGAACTTTTTGTAAAGAAATGTCTTCTAATAAAAGTGAGATCACCAAGCATATTTTCCAAAATGACCAACCGTTTGTATAGCGGAGTTGTAATGAATTAACTACGGTTGCTTAAACTTTGCCGGAATTCACTTTTAAACTACATTTTGGACAAAACTACCCTACTTAACCTATATTTTTCTTAATGAACGAGACCTCTAGGATAAAAACTTAAATGCCAAAACTTCGAGATTTTGATACAAGCTTTCCAAAACCGTTGAGTTCGTTTCCTAACGTTCGACGTACACCATTTTACGACTAGCTTTTCGAGGCCATTTTTGTCACTTTCATGAAATTTCCAACGACATTATTTTACGACGAAAAGTTAAAATTTCACAATAAATCATTAAGAAACTAGTGTAGGATGAAATTTTGACGTAAATACTTGCAAAGTAATTTAAGAATGGTCAAGACGTCAAAAGGAGTATTTTTCGACGAAGAGTATTATTTTCAAAATTCATAAGTGGTATAAATATCATCCGAATTGCATGCATAGCATTACATCATGACTTATTATATATCATATCATTCATAATAGGTCGCAGTTAGAGATTCACGCTACATTTCAGTGTACTCACTTTTGTCTTCGCATCATTTCATCAAGTGAGTCATAGCCCCTACTCTTTTAATTGTTTTGAATTACTTTTGGGGGAGATACATGCTCAACTATTTCTATGACAATCATGATTAATTGCAAACTATATGTTTATCTGAACTGAATGTTTAGTCATATTCTATATCATAAATCATGGAACTAAATGTCTTGGTATAAACATTGGAACTAAATGTCTTGGTATTATCACGGAACTAAATGTCTTGGTATTATCATGGAGCTAAATGTCTTGGTATAATCATTGAACTAAATGTCTTGGTATTATCATTGAGCTGAATGTCTTGGGATTATCATTGAGCTGAATGTCTTGGGATTATCATTGAGCTAAATGTCTTGGGATTATCATTGAGCTAAATGTCTTAGGATTATCATTGAGCTAAATGTCTTGGGATTACCATTGAGCTGAATGTCTTGGGATTTTCATTGAACTAAATGTCTTGGTATAATTATGTCAAGTAACTGTTGATACATTAAGTCATGTACTATTATGTGAATTCATTTGACATCATGCGCTTGAACATAAACTATGCACCTTTTGGCAGTGGGTTGTGAACACACAGGTTGCAAGTTTTGTATGGGCGGAACTTGGAACTGGGTGGATTTACAATGCCTTTGCTGCATAAACGATTTTGAAAGGCTTTACATTTCAACACAAACTCTATGAACTCACTCAACCTTTGTGTTGACACTTTTAGCATGTTTTATCTCAGGTATCTAAGGCATTCACTTCATGGCATGCATATGGACTTATCATAGAGTCGCGGTGACGACGCGTCTCACTTGGGTTTTATGCACTTTAAAACATTGTTTGAATTGGAACAAACTTATTTCCGCACATGTCTAATTTCATTTGGGACCTATCTTTTGTAAACTCTGATTGTTTTAATAAATCAAACGATGTGTTTTCCAAACGACACTTTAGGTCGTTCGATATAACTGTAACTTTGATGCTATGACAGTCATCCCTCAGGAATTCCATTCCGCTGTAAAACAGGTAATTTGGGGGTGTGACAGATTGGTATCAGAGCATCGGTTATAGAGAACTAGGTTGCATCATTGACCCTAGACTATAACTACATCATCATAGCATCTCATCATATCATTATAAATGCATACTCATTGTACATGCGGGTTTATGACTTAACACCAAACATCATATGAGTCGATTAGTCCAAGCATTGCATAGTTACTCCTAAATTATACATAGCCTGATCACCTATGTCTAATTCAGGAAGAATCATGCAATGTAGGGAGTAGTAGTCTTATATGTGTAAGCTCTATGACCGAGCCAAATTTTCAAAAGACCCGTTACTCAAACCGATTTAGCCTAATCTCATGACAGTTCTTGTTTGATGAGTTGTAAGATTAAGTAAAAATCGGTTACCTAAAAGTCTTTTGAGGGTTTTGCTCGAGAATGGGAAGGCTTGCCTCATCAAACCCTAAACTGGAGAGACCAACACGAACTGAATTCAGGGACTGAATTCCTTTTTGGATGGGCGAATGTGACAACTCGTATTTTCAGGTCATATTTCAAAACATTATTCATGCTTCATCATTTATCGTAAACTGGGTTTACGAGCATCAAATTCACGTAACCGTAATGGTTTAGCTGTGAATTCATGATCATATCATCGAGGAAATTTCATATAGACTAAGTTTAGTCTACATTTCATTAACATCATTATCATCATATTAGTTCATGCATGGTTTTGCATTTTACAATAAACGTATAATTTTCATATTATATAAACGTTATCGCGTAATTAATTATTTTGAACAATTGATTCATTACTTCCAAAAACTATCCCGACATATTTTTATACTTACATTTAGTTTATAAAAATAATATTTTGAGTTTACCTAGTGTTTTAAATTTATTTTGTATATAAATCGTTAAATTTATATTATTACGACACTTTTCTTAAAAACTACACGATAATTACTATATCACTCAAATTTTACAAGAAATGTATTCTTACAATTTTTATGACCTCAATATATATTACTTTGATCAATTAAAGTTTATTTTTAGCTAAAACTACTTTAAATGCACAAATGTATACACAAGTTACCATTTATCTTTATTTTAACTTGCAATTACTTACACCTTTCTATACACAATAAATTAAAAAAAAAATATATATATATTATTGAAATGCATTCCCCCTTTTGCCGAAAATAGGGGGGGTGACTCACTAAAGAGTTGTTAGATCTTTCATTCATGTACTTACACACTCAACCTTTCTTACACATTCAATCAATTATTCAAAGTGTAGCCAAGATTTTTTTCTCTCTTCCTTTTTCCTCTATCAAAACCGGCCAACATAAGGAGGGTAGAAAGATTCATCAAAAATTTTCAAGTAAAGTTTTAACAATCTAGAATACACTCTTTGTTTAGGTTTTGAAATAAAAACCTAGGGTGTTTAAGTTTAATCCCTTGTTCTAGTCACCTCATCAAGTAACTAGTAAGCATATCATTTTCATTTTACATCTTTCATTATCATTTCATATTTATTTCATCATTTTTGAGCAAAGCATGCAAGACTTATGGATGTTTATACCATTTTTACATTGTTTTTAGAAGTTATACATATATAAGTCATCCTATAAATTATCCCTTGTTATATATTAGTTTTGGTGATGTCTAGGAACCCATGACACCCTAAGAAGGTGTATGGTAGGATTAGAATAGCTTCGGAGTTGTTTTGAAAGGATTAGAATAGGTTTAGCACGAGAAAAACTCTTTTCGACAAGTCTTAAAAAGGGTCTGATCTTATTTTGTAATTCTGGAAAATCTGACAGTAGACATAAATTTTTGGCCTAGATATTTAGAAAATATACTTTAAAACGAAACCGTTGCCGCTTGAACGGATTAAAACGGAGCTATAACGAAGAAGATATGAATTTTTCAAGTTTGACGACGAAATATATATATCCTGAAAATTTCAGCATGTTAATTCTAGTTTGTATGAGTCAAAAACGAGTCTTTAGCGTTATAAATTATTTCGACTTATCAAAAATATATTAGTATACTTTGATACGAAGCTAAGGACGTATAATACGTAGAAAACGGATTTGTAGAACTTAAACTATACACGTTTACACAAAATTTCCGTAACTTTATTATTTACGAAAAACTATATTATTTTTATTAGACAAGTGTTACGGTAAACAAGTGACCATATTGAAGGCTATTTTTAACGTTGACGTAGAACTTTTTGTAAAGAAATGTCTTCTAATAAAAGTGAGATCACCAAGCATATTTTCCAAAATGACCAACCGTTTGTATAGCGGAGTTGTAATGAATTAACTACGGTTGCTTAAACTTTGCCGAAATTCACTTTTAAACTACATTTTGGACAAAACTACCCTACTTAACCTATATTTTTCTTAATGAACGAGACCTCTAGGATAAAAACTTAAATGCCAAAACTTCGAGATTTTGATACAAGCTTTCCAAAACCGTTGAGTTCGTTTCCTAACGTTCGACGTACACCATTTTACGACTAGCTTTTCGAGGCCATTTTTGTCACTTTCATGAAATTTCCAACGACATTATTTTACGACGAAAAGTTAAAATTTCACAATAAATCATTAAGAAACTAGTGTAGGATGACATTTTGACGTAAATACTTGCAAAGTAATTTAAGAATGGTCAAGACGTCAAAAGGAGTATTTTTCGACGAAGAGTATTATTTTCAAAATTCATAAGTGGTATAAATATCATCCGAATTGCATGCATAGCATTACATCATGACTTATTATATATCATATCATTCATAATAGGTCGCAGTTAGAGATTCACGCTACATTTCAGTGTACTCACTTTTGTCTTCGCATCATTTCATCAAGTGAGTCATAGCCCCTACTCTTTTAATTGTTTTGAATTACTTTTGGGGGAGATACATGCTCAACTATTTCTATGACAATCATGATTAATTGCAAACTATATGTTTATCTGAACTGAATGTTTAGTCATATTCTATATCATAAATCATGGAACTAAATGTCTTGGTATAAACATTGGAACTAAATGTCTTGGTATTATCACGGAACTAAATGTCTTGGTATTATCATGGAGCTAAATGTCTTGGTATAATCATTGAACTAAATGTCTTGGTATTATCATTGAGCTGAATGTCTTGGGATTATCATCGAGCTGAATGTCTTGGGATTATCATTGAGCTAAATGTCTTGGGATTATCATTGAGCTAAATGTCTTGGGATTATCATTGAGCTAAATGTCTTGGGATTACCATTGAGCTGAATGTCTTGGGATTTTCATTGAACTAAATGTCTTGGTATAATTATGTCAAGTAAATGTTGATACATTAAGTCATGTACTATTATGTGAATTCATTTGACATCATGCACTTGAACATAAACTATGCACCTTTTGGCAGTGGGTTGTGAACACACAGGTTGCAAATTTTGTATGGCGGAACTTGGAACTGGGTGGATTTACAATGCCTTTGCTGCATAAACGATTTTGAAAGGCTTTACATTTCAACACAACCTCTATGAACTCACTCAACCTTTGTGTTGACACTTTTAGCATGTTTTATCTCAGGTATCTAAGGCATTCACTTCATGGCATGCATATGGACTTATCATAGAGTCGCGGTGACGACGCGTCTCACTTGGGTTTTATGCACTTTAAAACATTGTTTGAATTGTAACAAACTTATTTCCGCACATGTCTAATTTCATTTGGGACCTATCTTTTGTAAACTCTGATTGTTTTAATAAATCAAACGATGTGTTTTCCAAACGACACTTTAGGTCGTTCGATATAACTGTAACTTTGATGCTATGACAGTCATCCCTCAGGAATTCCATTCCGCTGTAAAACAGGTAATTTGGGGGTGTGACATTAAGTAATTCTAAAATAGTCCATACTTGGCTAGAATCACGAACTTTTAACAATGAAGGTTTCAAAATAGGACTTTGATGAATGTGGAGAAAGTTTCTGAACTTCAGCTTTTGTAGATGATGAGTCCGTTTATCTTTTAGAAATCCCATTTCTTGTATTTCCATTAGGGAAATTGATAGACTGTGACGGGTTTTATGTAAAACAATATCATATAAGGTTTATAAGATAATTTCTAGAGACTTTGTATAACTTACAATGTCTGTGAAGTAAATTAGACCATTGTGTAACTCACAATGTCTTGAGAAATGATGGAGAGATCATTGTGTAACTCACAATGTCTAGAGAAATGATGGAGAGGTCATTGTATAACTCACAATGTCTTGCGAAATGATAGAGAGATCATTGTGTAACTCACAATGTCTTGAGAAATGATAGAGAGATCATTGTGTAGTCACAATGTCTTGAGAAATGATAGAGAGATCATTGTGTACTCACAATGTCTTGAGAAATAAATTAGACCATTGTGTAACTCACAATGTCTTAAGAAATAAATGAGACCATTGTTTCATTTACAGTCTTTTGGGGATGTAATTAAGGCCACTGTGTTCATCACAGTATCTGGGAATGTAATAGAGACCACTGTATCACTCACAGTGTCTGAGAACGTAATAGAGACCACTGTATCTCATAGTGTCTTGAAAAATGAATGGGACCATTGTACCTCACAATGTCTGGGAAGTAGGAAAGACCATTGTAATTAGCTACAATGTCTTGGATAAAGTTTCATAATCCTAAAATGCACGAGTAGATACATGAATGGGAAAATATGATTGTGCCGCAATGCCTTAGAATAGGCATACGCAGATATGTTTAGTCCATCGTTTAGCTAAAATGATTGAAAATATGTCGAGTGTATATATCAATATACTAGTATGTTTGTGTAGCATAAACTACCTAAAAGTCACATAATCGTCTGGAGGATGGAAGGCACGGAGAGCGTAAGACTATAAAATGTTTTTGTGTAAAACTGGTTATAGTTTAGGTCACAATTAGACCCGTTTATCTTTAGTTAAGGCTCTGATACCAATCTGTAACACCCCCAATTTCGTGATACGCAGCGGAATTCAAACTGGGTGTTACTTCATGGCACAACAGTTATAACAGTAGAAAATTTAAAACATTTATCGTTCGATTTTATATAAATATCAGAGTTTACAAAGATGAGGTCCTAGTGTTTCATGGTTTACAAATTACATTAAATGAGTTTTCGAATGACAATAAAATTTATAGCCATCTTGAGTACTCGTGCCCTTCCTTTCCATCCTTGCCAGCCTCGTGAATTTGTGAACCTGAGATAAACATGCTAAAAGTGTCAACACAAAGGTTGAGTGAATCCATAGGTTTATTGTTAAATGTTGAACACATAATGTTTGTGTGGGTTACGTTGTTATACACTCATAATGTTGAAAACAAAACAGTTATTATTTCACTAAGCTCTGCAACCAAGGCGTTAACATGTTCCAATATAAATTGGTGAAATTGTTGGTACAAGCCCAAATAGGTAAAATTGCCGTTTTACTTAATGTCACTCAAATATAGTGCGTTTGTTTGCCTTTAACGGGGCCAAGACAAATGGGATTCGTCAATCCTAATAGATCTATTCACAATATTCATGCTCACTCTCTTTAGTGATTAATGGTTCATGATTTAGGGACTTATGTTTGGCAATTATGTTTACTTATTGACAATAAAACAATCAGATAACATAAAGTTCAAATGTTTGTCTGTTCATGTTAAAAATAGCATGTATCTCCCCCAAGGGTTTGTAAAACAATTAAGTAATAGAAAGTGGGGCTATGAAGTCACCGTGAGTTAATGATATCAAATGTATAGTGAGGAAGATGGATATGTCGTGAGAACCTCTACGAGCAACCTATAATATGGTTTCGTGTCTTAATTTATGGAATAATGATGCGAAAGCATGAACGTGTCTATATATAACTCCTTATATTGATCATGATATACTACATGGTTGTTTGGTATGTTGTTTATAGAATCGGTGAAAGCATAATTAGTTTATAGTTCACACTACCGTTCGGGCCATCACAATTCAGAGGTCATGTAGTAAACGTTTGAGGAGCTAGGACACTTTAATTCGTAAATCCAGCAACTCGTTGTTTACCCAAATGAACCCCTCACACGAAGTTCCCTAGTATTGTAGCACTTAGAAGATAAAACATATAGTTTGCTTGTTGTTTATGTGACATATAGATTAAGTGGTTGCATAGTTTGCAAAGTAAGTTTGGTCATGTCCGTAAGTGAGTTTGGGTAAAGTAAATGTCTAATGAAAGTTACATGGTACTTGATTTGTAAGTAACTAAAATGGTTTAACAAGTTCTCGTTGTTTAATAAAAGTTACTGTTCTAAAAGTAAAATAAACTTAGAAAAGTTTATTTTTGAATGAAGATTGTTATTATATAAAGTTCATTATGTCTAGTAGGTATTTAGTTTTGAAAATAACATGGTTTATTGAGGGAGTAGATCCATATTGTATTGTATACGTTTTGGTTTGTCAAGGCTAAGGCCTTTGGTTTATGGTCTCGGCTTAAGAAGCCTTTAGGTGTAGAATCAAAGATCCGGACTCAACTAGGGTATGAATAATATTGATTGATTGAATGCACAGTGGAATAATAATAAAAATCAACATTACTAATAAGGTTTTCTTTATTGAATAGAATATAAAAACTACTACTACTAATACTATAACTACTACACGCTCTATGCGTTAATTAGCCTCTCATTGGGAGATGTCTACTATGAAATGAAATGAAAAGGGTGGTTTGAAACTAGACGCCTACCCTCTTTATCTAGGAGAGGGAGGTTAAAAAACCTAATAATTAGCTTACTATGAAAGCTACTAAATATTACATATAAGCCCTCGTTGTTTCTTCGTTCTTCATTCTTGCTTGTGGTTTTGTAATATGCAATTCCCAACATAAGGCTTTAGCCATGGCCTTGTAATGGCTTTGGTCTCAGCTATCATGGTCTTGAGACTCAGCCTTGGCCTTAGCTGTGGTTGTGGTCACGGCTTAAGACCATTAGGCCTCTTGGTTTGCCTTTAGTTGTGACAAAAGTATAGTTATATAGGGCAGTTTCAGTTTTTGAAAGAAAATGGCCTCTTTTAAGTGTTTTCAGGGCCCGAGCTTCGTGATTACTAAAGGAAAACGTCGTTCCAGACAACTTTCGTGCTTTAACTTTTTGATGAAACGGACCAGAAGGCCTTAAAAAAAACGGGCAGACCCCTAACAGTTTGTTTATTGCTGTTTCGGCGTTTTGGTTTCACTAACTTCTTTTGGCCGTATCTTTTGACTCGTGTATTCGTTTTCGGTGATTCAAATTGCTATGTTTTCATTTTAAAGTCCTCTTTAATAGTATGTAAGTGTCTAATATCATGGTTATACTATTTTGGTCGTATTTCACAATATATGTCACTAGTTTTCTTGTTTACATCCATTTAGCTAACATATGATTCCTTTAACTTGTTTTAGTGGCTTTTGTACATCATGATAACAATATAAAGACCATATATAACATAAATGAAGTATGAGAAACATGTAAATGATGTTGAGCAATAGAATGTGTTAGGGTTTCTTACAACTTTTGGCTTTCTAAAGAAAGGAAGTTAAAAACAAGGATTAGGACTTGGACTTTGATTGAGCAATCTCTACACACTTCTAGAAATCCTTCTACACCCTTTTTGTTAGGATTTATAAAACCCAGGTATTAAAGTGTCGGTCACCTCAAGTATATGTATCCGTTAGAAAGCTCGTAGTCGTAGTTATTTACTGTTAAGTAGTATTTAGTTAAGTAACACCGTGGAGGACGGACGGGTCTTTACCCACTGTATGCCTGATCCACAGCCCGATAGGTGGCATTTTATGTAATGACTATAAATACTCTCTACCTTCCAAGGTAGAGAGTTGGAGCTCATAATAAGATTTTTCTTTCTCTTACTAAAGTTCCCTAAACCTCTAAATTTCTCTCTCTAGAACTCATCTTGTACGCCTAATTTGGTTATGGTTTGATGTGTATGTGAAATCCAATATGTTACAAATGGTATCAAGAGCCATGGTTAGATCATCTCTTACATATCTTTGGATTTCTAGTGGTTTTTACGTGGTTTTTGAGTTTAAGAGAGTTTAGTGGTTTTTGCATCATTTGGTTGATCTCTTGTGTTAAAGTTTGGATTTTGATTGTACTTTTGTGTTTAGGATCATCATAAGTGTTTAGGTTTTGATTTGGAAGGCTTGAATCATCGTGGTTGGGTTGTTTTTGGATTGAAAAGTGGTGTTTTTGGATTTTTTCATGCTAGCGACTTGAGTCACGGTGTTCTTTTCTTGGTAGCGACTTGCTCTGTAAGTCTGTAGCGAGTTGTAGTGTATTGTGGTAGCGACTTGGTGCTTAGCGACTTGCCTTTAGAGACAAGCCGACAAAAAGTACTGTTAGTGGATTCTCCACTACGGGTAGTGATTTGGTAAGGTAGCGACTTGCTTTCAATTTTGATAGAGACTTGTTCTTAAGTTTCTTAGCGACTTGGTGTTAGCGATTTGGACCAGTAGCGAGTTGCTATTTAGTGACTTGATTTCTTAGCGACTTGGTGTATAGCGACTTGCTGTCAAAATTCTTAGCGATTTGGAACGTAGCGACTTGTCTTAGCAACTTGGTTTTTAGCGACTTGATTCAAGGATTCTTAGCGACTTGGTTGACTCTTGTTTGTAATACGGTTTTCTCTTGATTTAGTAAAATCCCGTGAAAGAATCTATTTCCCGGTTTAATCACTGAATTATAAAATCCCGTGTAATCTTTAAACATGTCTACCAACGTACCTACAATCATCTCCACTGTTGCCGAGGATGTTCAAGCAGCTGGTTCAGATACTCGTCCACCGATGCTTGACAGAACTGACTACGACTCTTGGGCTCAAAGAATCAGATTATACTGTCTTGGAAAGGAAAATGGGGTCAACATTCTCAAATCGATTGATGAAGGACCTTATCAGATTGAGACTACAAGAGACTTAATTGATACAGCTGCAGATGGAACAATGATCTATGGAATAGACAGACCAAAGACATATGATGAGCTCGATGATAAGGAGAAAAAGAGATTCGATGCTGATATCAGGGCTTCTAACATCGTACTTCAAGGTCTTCCAAAAGATATCTACAAGTTGATCAATCACAACACCGAAGCCAAGGCAGTGTGGGATAATGTCAAGATGCTTCTCTCAGGTTCTGAATTAACTATGGAAGACAGAGAATCACAACTCTATGATGAATTTGAACACTTCAAGATGAAACCATATGAGAGTGTCTATGAGTATTACGTGAGATTCCACAAGCTTGTTAATGATATGAGGAACATCAGAATGACTATGCCAAACATTCAGCTGAACTCAAAGTTTGTGAACAACATGAATCTTGAATGGCACATGTTTGTCACCTCTGTGAAGCTAACCAAAGGATTGAAGAATGCAAACTATGAGAAACTTTATGCCTTCCTTCTTCAGAATGAGAGACATGCTATGTTTGAAAAAAGGATTCTTAATCAGTTCAAAACCAACCAGGGAGAGACAAGCTCATCGAATGATTCAACTGCCTTCTACTCAAACATTGGAATCACAACCAAAGCCTCACAAGTCATACCCATGGGTAATGGTAATCACAAACTCATTCCCGATCCAATGT
The DNA here is from genome assembly GCA_019973895.1 of Chrysanthemum seticuspe. Taxonomy (NCBI): domain Eukaryota; kingdom Viridiplantae; phylum Streptophyta; class Magnoliopsida; order Asterales; family Asteraceae; genus Chrysanthemum; species Chrysanthemum seticuspe. The sequence continues at coordinate 197,415,319 of BPTQ01000006.1, read as the reverse complement.
TCAAACAAGCTGATGCTGATGCACACGTAGGAAACTTCATTAATCAACTGGCTCTCATGATCAGTCAAAACATGAACTCTCTCCCACACACCAACAACAACCTCAGAACAGCGTCTAATCCACACAATCAAGCCACTGTCAGAGATGGGAAGGTTATGGTACAACCAGTTCAAGAAAGACAGTATGAACAAGGAAGAGGTGGAGTTGGTAGAGGATATGTGGCAAATCAGAATAGAGGAAGGAATGGAAATCAAGGACAAGCAAAGCTGATCAAGTGTTACAACTGTGGTGGTGAGGGACATATTGCAAGGAACTGCACATCACCAAAACGCCCTCAAAATGCCGAGTACTTCAGGGATAAGATGTTGCTTGTGCAAGCTCTGGATAATGGTGCAACTTTGGATGAAGAGGAATTGTTGTTTCTTGCTGAGGGAAATGCCAAGACATATGATGCAGATGTGGATGAGCAGCCAATTCAGGAGATAGGCCACAATCATCAGAATGCCTTTCAAGTCACTGATTGTGATGCATACGACTCTGACGTTGATGATGAACCTACTGCACAAACAATTTTCATGGCTAGCATTTCTCCAATGGTCCCTTCTAAAGTCTCTTCATCACCACAAGCTGGTCCATCCAAATACAAAATCATTTCTGAGGTACTAAAACTATACGATGAAGTTGATGAGCAAAAGATACATGATGAAGTACAATCAACTGTAATTATTGAGTCAGATATTGAAAATATGAGTAATGTCAATGTTGTCCCATATGATCAATATGTGAAACAAAGTGAAAGTGAGATTGTACCAAGTGATGTATCTTATGCAGTCAATGATGACTATGCTTTTAACGAATACACTGCATGTGCCCCTGATGAGTCTGTTATCTATGAACTTAATGCCTATAAAGAACGTGTTGCTATTTATGAACAACGAGCTAAGTTTGAGTTAACCACTAGTGAGCAGGAAATGGATGACCAAATGCGTACAACTATTAGACAAAGTAGGTTTAGAGAAGAAGTATTAAAACAAGAGTTAAACTCCTTACAAGAAAAGCTTTCTAAAACTGCTAAGCAAAAACAAGAACTTCAAGAAAATGTTAAAATGCTTAAGCAAGAATTCAGTGCTAAGGAATCAAAACTTTTGAATGATTTTTCTAATCTAAAAACCTTGAAAAACAAGCTTGAAAATAAGTTGTACGTACAAGGAAATACCATTCAGACTGCTCACTTAATCACTAAGCACAGAGTTTTGAGTGATAAGCATAGTACTCCTCTTGTTGAGGAACCAAATCCAGAGGTTGTTAAAAAGGCTAGAGCTGCCCATAATTTAATCTATGATGGCAATGAGATTCTTAAACCTAGATAGAGACCTAGTTGCGTTGAGTGCACTGAGGAAGATAGAAAATTAGATGATGCATCTAGAGAGAAAATGAATAAGAAGCTAGAAGACCCCTAATGTAAAAAGAATAACATAATGATCAAACCCCATGATTACAAGAAGGAAAACTGGATCTCCTTAAACAAATTTAAGCCTTAAACGTTGTTGACACCTGAACAAGTTTTCTGGAAAAAGGACTTAGATAAGCAAAAAGCTGAAAATCTTGTTGAAACAAACCCTCCCCTTAGGAAAATGCCAGCAGCGACTGTGTATCCTCCAAATACACCAATGCATTTAGTTCCTAGGACTATTGCCACTAAGAGCAAGACCTTAATCAGTCAATATGTTATTTTTCAACCATTTGTCGATTTTGAGAAAACTTGTAAGAAAAGGATCACACCAACTGGGATTACTGAAGGGGAAAGGGGTTTTGAGCAAACAAAAGAATGCTATCTAACTGAGGTCATGCCTTTCTTTAAACAACTAAAAGATCAATTTGAGAGTCTTAAAAAGGGGATAGATTCAGATATTAAAGGAATGGAAAAGGAATTTGATGCAATGATAGTTGAGGTTAGTGACTATGAGCGAGCACTAAAATACAATGAGATTGAGAGGAAGAACTTGCATACATTGAATGAGACTCTTATTTCTGGATGTATTACTCAAGATGTGTTTTACACTGCTATGAATTGTTTCATTAATGCTTCTCGATTTCATGAATTATCTGTTGCTCTGAAAGTCTCCCATGATCGTGTCATTGAGCTTGAAAAAACTAACTCTAAACTGCATGATAAAGTTGAACAGGATGATCATGATAACCTGGTAAAACAGTTTTCTAAATTAAAAGTTGAGCATCTTGCTTTGCAATTAAAATATCAACATCTGAAAGAAAATGTTAAAACCTCAAATATCAAGACATCTTTGGATGTTCCTGAATTTGATGCAGTTTTTGAAATTAGCAAACGTGATGAACAGGTTCGAGCTCATTGTATCACGATCAAAAAGTTGAAAGCCCAAATCTCTCAATTAAAGGGTGAAATGAACAATGTGTCTGGCTCCCAAATGCCTCCTCCTTTAGATTCTCGGAATTCTCAAAATTTTCATCTTCAAAACTTGGTCAATGCTTTACAAAAGGAAAATGAGAGTTTTCTAGAAGAAAATGAAAAGGTTAAACGTCATTTCAATGAGTTATTTGAGTCAATAAAAGTCACTCGTAATAAAAATAATGAACAAATAACTTCGTTGCAAAAGGAAATTGAGAATCTGAAGAGTCAGGTAAAAGGGAAAATGCCAATGACCAATGGGGAGAATGGTCCATCAAAGGTGCATGGTTGTAATCAATATGTTTTGTCTGTGAATTATGTTCCTCCTCACCTTAGGAATAACAAACTTGCCATTCAAACATATTTCTCATACCTTAAGGATAGTCTAGAATGTCTCCGTGAGATTGTAGAAGAGGATAAGTTAGAGAAACCACTTGATAATGCAATTGGCCATGCATGCTTATATGCCAAACGATCTCAAGAACTTCTAGAATGCTTAATTACAATATGCCCTAAATCCCTAGGTGAGCAAGTCAACCCCTTGATACCCTGTTATATGCCTAATGCCAAGTATACAAATCATTGTTCTATGCCTAATGCCAAGTATACAAATCATTCAATGCCCAATGTTATGAATGTGAATTTTAGTAGGCCCTCAAATAGTTCAGATCCCAGCACCTCCAGTGTTAAGAAAGTGAACCTCAATGTGCCTTCGAATAGTTCACATCCCAGCACATCAAAACAGGAAAGGCAAAAAGTAGCAAAACCAACTAATGTTCCCGTTCCCTCTACAGGAGTAATCAGTGACATTAAAGCGAGCAGGTCAAAGTCTCAAGGCAATACAAGGAATGATAGGGCCTCGCAAGCTAAGAATGTGCATTGGAAGAAAGTAGAAGATCACCGTAGGGAGAATTTGAATAAAACGAATAGTGTTGATTCTAGTATTAGCCATAGGCGTACTGTAATTAATTCGAATTATAATACTATTTGCAAACCATGTAATGATGTCTGCGTGAATTCTGTTACTAATCATGATTGTGGTGTGAATGCTTTATCTAATGCGGTCAAATCCCCAGTTAATATTGTTAATGCAAAATATCATTCTAAGAAGGCTAAAAGGCAAAGGCGAAAGAAAGTTAGAAAATAGTGGAAACCCACAGGAAGAACATTTAGTAAGATAGGTTATCAATGGATACCTGTTGGCCATAAGGTTAATCTGACAATGCCCACTAGAAAATGGATGCCTACTGGTAGAACTATTCCCTTAAGAAGTGAACATACTTTGAATAGGGCAAATACGAACACTAGTACTGCATCTATTCATAATGATTCCATTGCTTCTATTTCTGATATGGATGTTTCTATTTCTGATGTGGGTGTTCCAATCACTGTTACTAACCAAATGGAACCCATTCTTGCATGGGGATCCCAATTATCCAGTTATCCATTCTTGTCTGTGTTCAACTGCAGATCGTTCAAATCGTTCTGTGGTACCTGGACTCAGGCTGTTCCAAGCATATGACTGGAGACCGGTCGCGGCTCATGAACTTCGTGAGTAAATTCATCAGGATAGTTAGATTTGGGAACGACCATTTTGGAGCTATTATGGGTTATGGAGATTATGTGGTTGGTACAAGTGTGATTTCCAGGGTATATTATGTGGAAGGTCTTGGTCACAATCTGTTATTTGTTGGTCAATTCTGTGATTCCGATCTAGAAGTGGCTTTTAGAAAACATTCTTGTTTCGTTAGAGAACTGGATGGTGTGGAATTATTAAGAGGTACTCGAGGGTAAAACCTATACACCATCTCTATCGACGACATGATGAAGTCCTCTCCAATCTGCTTGCTGTCAAAGGCTTCTAAAACAAAGTCTTGGTTATGGCATCGTCGTCTCAATCACTTGAACTTTGGTACCATAAACAATCTTTCCAGAAAGGATCTTGTCAGAGGTTTACCCAGATTAAAATATGAAAAAGATCATCTTTGCTCAGCTTGCCAATTGGGAAAAAGCACAAAATATGCCCACAAACCAAAACCCACAAACTCTGTAATGGAAGTTCTTCATACCCTTCATATGGATCTGTGCGGACCAATGAGAGTGCAAACGATAAATGGGAAGAAATACATTCTAGTATGTGGAAAACTAGAAGGGGGGGGGGGGTTGAATAGTTTTACCAATTTAAAACTTCCTTTTAAATATTTAGATCGACTTATGTCAATCTATTTGGTTGTTTATGTTGGACGTTGATAGATAGAAATATAAACGTGTAATGAAAGATAAAGAGTAAGAAGCACATCACCACGACACAAGTTATTTATAGTGGTTCGGCTACAAGGACACCTTCCTTGCCCTACTCCACTCCACGAGTCACCTACTCGAGAGTTTTTAAACACTACACCAACTCCTTATTGCGGAGAAGCCTTCACAACGTCACTTAACCTTTTTCCGGTACAAAGCTAAATACCGAGTTCCTTCACACCAAGGCAAACCACACCTAACACAACATCGCCTACCCTTTATACGGTGCTAGGCTAACCACCGAGTTCTTTCACACCTTAGGAGAACTAATCCTATCACAACGTCGCCTACCCTTTATTAGGTACTAGGCTAAGTACCTAGTTCCATTACTATGGAGGAACTACTACCCTTCACGACACAACACCTAATCTCAAGGAGATCTACTCCTTGTTACAACACCATCAAGGATATCACCATCCTTGTAAATAAACAAATACTTATGTGTGTAACGATGTACCTCATCGATTATACGACCTAGGCATTCTTCCCAAATGCCACTTGATTTAATTCTTCGGCGTCGTTCACTAATGCCTTTGACACAACGCTTGGCACCCTTCACTAATGCCTTCGTCTTGACACCTATAGCATTTTTCACTAATGCTCTTGACACGAACGATAAGAACCTTTCACTAATGCTTTCGTCTTGACACTTTCGGCATCCTTCACTAATGCCTTTAACCCAACATCTATGGAGAAAGGAAGAACTATCAACAAGAGAACCTTCATTGTCTTGATGATGACGAAGCATGGCAACTCATGGACTTGAGCTTGCACGTCTTCAAGAAGTGGTGATCTTTCCTTTAAGAGGAACCTAGAAGATCACACAAAAACAAAAGACAAACTACATAGATCACTTGGATCTGAGGTTAGAGGGTTAGAATACTTGGAGAAAGTATGTGTGTAAAGTGATAAATAGAAAGGAGGAAATGGCTCTCTATTTATAGAGAAAATTCTCTACTGTTTCCCCGGATCCCACGGATCCCTTCCACTTGGGATTCGGCTAGCACAAAGCCAGGGATCCGTGGAACGCTCCTCTTTGCCCATGGGTAATTTTGGTTATGGGTCACTGGTCATGGGTTATGGGTTGATCCATGGTTTTCTTTCTAGATACAATGTATCTTAAGGATACAATGAACTTGGTTAAGTGGTATAAATAAAACCTTGGGTTATGGATCAAAACCATTAGCTAGTTTATTACCCATTTTAGTATTTACATGTTTTTACCCATTATAGTATTTATATGTTTTCACCCATTTTAGTATACTTAGTTTAAGTATATGTTAACCCAATATGTAAACACTAGTTGTTGTACATATGTATCTAAATCATAAAATCACTTAGTCTTGTTTTTAGTGTTTTATGTGAAAACGTAAGTGTGTTAGAAAACTATTAACTCAAACTATTTACGTACTCTATTTGTTTCGTTAAAATGATTTTACGTTTGTTATCGACAAAACATTAGAAGATCGTAAAATATAAATAAACATTTTTACAGCTTATTTGTATTAACATAGTAGTTGTTGATAACTACTCTCGATTTACTTGGGTAAAGTTTTTGAGGACAAAGGATGTAACTCCAGATGTCATCATCAAACTAATCAAACAGCTTCAGGTTCGACTCAACAATACAGTCAGAATTGTTCGAACAGACAATGGCACAGAGTTTGTTAACAAAGACTTAATTCAGTTTTATGAAAGTGTTAGAATCAGTCATCAAAGAAGTGTTCCACGAACTCCTCAACAGAACGGTGTAGTTGAAAGACGAAATCGAACTCTTGTAGAAGCCGCAAGAACAATGCTAATTTATTCAAAGGTTCCAATGTTTCTATGGGCTGAAGCCATTGCCACTGCTTGCTACACCCAAAATCGTTCCCTTATTCACACCTCTCTTGGAAAAACTCCATATGAACTTGTTCATAAACGAAAACCTGATCTCTCCTATCTTCGTGTGTTTGGTGCTTTGTGCTATCCAACGAATGACGGTCAAGACCTAGGTAAATTAAGAGCAAAGGCAGATATTGGAATTTTTGTTGGTTATGCACCAAACAAGAAGGGTTACCGAATCTACAATAAGAGAACTCGAAATATCATGGAAACAATTCACGTTACGTTCGATGAGCTGACCGGTCAAATGGATCCTGGGCAATCCAGTTTTGGACCCGCACTTCAAAATAGTCCCATTGGTTCATCCCTTGTACCATATTCCTCTCCAGCAACTCCATATGTACCTCCAACTGAAGATGATTTGAAGAAATTGTTTGATCCGATGTTTGATGAACACTATGAGCCAAGTGCTAATGATCTGTCAATTCCTACAACAGAGGCTGCTCATATCCCTGTGAATGAAGTCAATCCTTCGGTCTCAATATCACTAAGTCAAGAAGCACCTGCTGCTGATCACTCTGTCTCATCAACAAATCATCAATCTTCAAATGTACATCATGGAACTGTTTCTGGCATTAATGATGAAGTTAATCCCTTTGCTACTCCTGAAGATGCTCCATTTGAAACATATTTGCTCCTGAATCATCATCAGAACCATCTTCTTCAGGAGACATCGACTCTGCTACTTCAGTCCCTCAACAACAGCCACATGAACACCTCAGAAAATGGACTCACGATCATCCATTAGACAACATCATTGGAAATCCCTCTCGTCCAGTATCCACACGGAAACAACTGGAAACCGATGCCTTATGGTGCTTCTTCAACTCCGTACTCTCTAAGATCGAACCAAAAGATGTTAAAACCGCCATGAATGAAGACAGCTGGTTCAATGCTATGAAAGAAGAAATTCATGAGTTTGATCGACTTGATGTATGGTAATTAGTACCTGCTCCAGATTGTGCTATGATCATTGCTCTAAAATGGATCTTCAAAGTGAAACTTGTTGAGCATGGTGATGTATTAAAGAACAAGGCTCGATTGGTTACAAAAGGATACCGTCAAGAGGAGGGTATTGACTTTGAAGAATCTTTTGCTCCTGTTGCGCGTATCGAGGCTATCAGAATCTTCTTGGCTAATGCTGCTAGCAAGAACATGGTTGTCTATCAGATGGATGTGAAAACAACCTTTCTTAATGGAGATATGAAAGAAGTGGTTTATTTGAGCCAGCCAGAGGGTTTTGTGAATCCAGAACATCCTACTCATATTTATCGCTTGAAAAAGGCCCTTTATGGTCTGAAGCAAGCTCCTAGAGCATGGTATGATACACTAACAAAGTTTCTTCTATCTACTGGATTCAGCAAAGGAGCAGTTGATCCTACATTGTTCACCAGAAAGTCAGGCAAACATTTAATTCACGTTCAAATTTATGTTGATGATATCATCTTTTCCTCGACTGACCCCAATGAGTGTGACCGTTTTTCAAATGAAATGGGTTCTAAATTTCAAATGTCAATGATGGGACAAATGTCATTTTTCTTGGGTCTACAAATTTCACAAAGTCCCGGAGGCCTTTTTATAAATCAATCTAAATATGCAAATGAGATTTTAAAGAAATTTAGATTTGATTCTAGTGACCCTGTTGACACTCCCATGATTGAACGCACTAAACTAGATGAGGATCACTCAGGGATCATGGTAGACCAAACGAAATATCGTAGTATGATTGGATCCCTGATGTACCTCACAGCTAGTAGACCAGACATCTTGTTCGCTGCTTGCATGTGTGCTAGATACCAGGCTAAGCCTACTAAAAAGCACCTTGAAGCGGTTAAATGGGTCTTTCGGTATCTCCAAGGAACCATCAATATGGGACTTTGGTACCCGAAGGACACCGATATGTCTCTAACAGCCTATGCAGATGCTGATCATGCAGGATGTCAAGATACTCGTTGAAGTACGTCTGGAGGTGCTCAGTTTTTGGGTGATAAGCTTGTAAGCTGGTCTTCAAAGAAGCAAATGAGTACTTCTATTTCCTCTACATAGGCTGAATATATAGCCATGTCATCTTGTTGTGCTCAAATCCTATGGATGAGATCCCAATTATCTGACTATGGCTTTGAATTCAACAAAATCCCTCTGTACTGTGATAATAAAAGTGCTATTGCTCTCTCATGCAACAACGTTCAACACTCAAGAGCAAAGCACATCGAAATTCGACATCATTTCATCTGGGAGCAAGTGGAAAACGGTGTGGTGGAACTTTACTTTGTGAAGTCAGAATACCAGTTAGCAGACATCTTCACCAAATCTCTTCCTAGAGAACGTTTTGAGCGTATACTTCCACGACTTGGTCTTAAGAGCCTACAACCGGAAACACTCAAACGTCTTCAAGAGGAAGAAGAGGAGTAAAAGGTTTTCTTCATCTATCTCTTGTAAATATTTATTCGAAAAACAAAATACAAAAATATAAAACTTTCAAAAATCCATAAAAAAAAAAAAAAAAAAAAAAATTCATTTTGTCATGTTTTTCTCGATTTGATTATATCTACGGTCTTTGTGTTGTCATTCAAAGAATGACACGGGACTTTAGATGTTGTTCGAATTTAAAAAAAAAAAAAAAAATTTTGAGAGAAAGTGAAACAATGGTTTATTGTCATTTCAGGCAGTAACCCGCTTTGCAAAGAAAGAACAGAGCCATGCTTTATCTTGGTTTTCAAATCTCATGCTCTGATTATTTAAACAAATCCTTGCTATCTAATGAAAACTATTTGTTTTGAAAAATAACTCGAACTCTATTTTTGAAAATCATCTGGACTTAAAGTGTGTCAAAATATCTATCTCTCAATCAACAACTTAGGTCATTGATTGAGGGGGAGAATGATTTAAATTAAATTAAAAAGTTATTTGACATTCAATTGTTTTCAAAAGATAATCATGCATGTTTAATCAATGGAGTTTTAAGTCTCAAAATCCGATCCTTATCAGTTAAAACGCTTTCAAAATAAAGTCACAATTCTCCTTAAAAGCTTTCCAAATCAATTTAAATCTTCAGAGATCATAAATCTCAAATGATTTGATAATTGTGATCGGGGGAGAATTTGTGATTTAAATTGGATTTAAACTGATAATTCGATAAATGGTTTCACATGTGTCTAGCTAGCTTTCCTCCCCACATGTGCCAAACGATTTCAATTTTTCCATGCACATGTTGAGGGGGAGCATCATTTTGAACCACAAAGATTTGAAACATGATTGATTTGTCTCTAAGTGCAGGTTCCCTCTAAGTATGTGCAAAACTCTTTCAAACCTCGAGGCATATATTGAGGGGGAGCAAACTTATGAAAACCTCATCCTTCCCTAATATGCTTTATCTACTTGTTTTGATCAGGGAAGTGATGTTGATATCTTTTAGAAAATGGTAATCAAAGAAGTTAATTCTTCCTCTTGCCTCCGTGTGCTAATACAATTTCAAATATATGTAGCACATGTTGAGGGGGAGCTCTTCTTCTAAAAATATCAAAAACAATTCAGGTACAAAATGCTTTGATAATATATCACAAGTATCTGGATTGATTTTCAAAAGGTTTTCAATTGGTTCCAATGGCATATGAACAATACCAAATAGACCGACCAACTTTACTTTATGTATGTGGATATAAGGATAATAAGGCTAGGTATTTGTTCCCATGATCCGCCGGAACCGGAGGGATCTACCCAGGGACAATCCACTAGATAGTGTAGAAGTCCTTAGGTATATTGAAAAAAGGAGAAAAATGAGATATGGGAAGAGTGCAGACTGAGACAGAGCTAGTAATGGAATAAACCCAACAAGGTTCTAGTAATGAAGTCTCGGTAAGCACTGAAGGGGTTGAAGAATGAAAAAGAATTTGATGTGAAAAGGGTGAAAAGAAATAGCCCTCCATTTATTCAACCTTAGGGCAGAAACCGGGTTCAATTCATATGCTACTAGTGGTTACCAAGGTAACATCGGTATTGAAGACAAGACGTCATGGACCCAGTGACGCACTGCACTTCAAATTCCCAAACCACTCAAGTTCCTCTTAAAAGGACTTGTTTCATTCTCACGGGGAACCGACATTATCTATCTACTCTCTCTTAGAGATTGTTGATATTGAAGAAGGAGACCCTCTCCCTAGTCTCCGAAATAGGATCCAAATATGCACAAATTGAGTCTAGAGCCACGAGATCATCAATAAATCTCTTTAGGTCACTTTCAATGAAGACTCTCTGTTTCACACAATGTGGAAAGAGAGATTATATCTTATGAGTCCTACGCATTATCCTTGTGGTATTGCCAGAACATCCGAGTGATATGTAAAATATTCACAATGAAGATGGAAAGCCTTCTGGAGCCAACATCAAACAAGCTCCTGGTAGGTGGCATGTGAGATCTTTTCAATAGATCGACCATGTGACAACTGAACAGAAACAATGGGGCGATTCAATATTTTGAATCAATCCTGGTTCAGGATATGGATTGACGGATACCTTTGAAAAACCGGTCATTGTGCTTAAAAACTCTTTTCTCTAGCACATCGACTATGTACAAATATTTCAAATCAAAAGGTGTTTATGATTGATAATTGATTTTCATTAAAATCTTCGGTGTAGTGCAAAAACAATTTCTAGTGAGCAGTGCACGATTGTTTTTCAAATCTCTTTTAATCAATCGGTGAATCTCAATTTGCTGGTTCACTCACTCCGTGTTGTCTTCTTTGAGACTTTCCGGTTTGAGAACAGCTAGAACAGCTGCGAAACCATGTCAAGGAAATTCTTCGGAATTATACCTGATCACAGGCAGTACTTGTACTGATCAACGGGGAACCGTGGGCCGTGTACCTCAATTCAACAAAAGTGATCAAAGACACTCTTGTGTGCGTTATTGCTAACTGTTTTATGCAGGTACACCCTACGTTTGCAGCTGATCAGAATGGAGCTGTCAATCCATAGCCGCATGCTCACACTACACATTCATCTCGAAAGAAATCATGATTAGTGCATCAATGACTCTGATATTTTCACTCCATGCTTCTGCTATGCTGCTGCCAATATCATGAATCAACGAAAAGCTTCCGCTAATCTGATAAGAATATATCATGATCCAGAATGTGAGCATGTCGGTCCAAATGTCACAACACTACAATGGATGAGTCAGAGATTTACTGTGGCTGATGATCTTAAAGGTGGCTCAAAACTCTGTATCACGTGGATCAGTTAAAGACCTCCACTCAGATTATTCAAACATGCAATAATAAAGTATCAAAGACTACGAGCTACAGAACAAAGAACATGAACAAGAATCCAAGAACAATTTCAAAATCGGTTTGTATTCTATGTAATTGTAATGTGTGTTTGAGGTGACCTCCCTTAGGGGGAGGTTGTTAGGATTTAGAAAATCCAGGTATTAAAGTGTCGGTTACCTCAAGTATATGTATCCGTTAGAAAGCTCGTACTCGTAGTTATTTACTGTTAAGTAGTATTTAGTTAAGTAACACCGTGGAGGATGGACGGGTCTTTACCCACTGTATGCCTGATCCACAGCCCGGTAGGTGGCGTTTTATGTAATGACTATAAATACTCTGTACCTTCCAAGGTAGAGAGTTGGAGCTCATAATAAGATTTTTCTTTCTCTCACTAAAGTTCCCTAAACCTCTAACTTTCTCTCTCTAGAACTCATCTTGTACGCCTAATTTGGTTATGGTTTGATGTGTATATGAAATCCAATATGTTACACTTTTATTCTTGAAGGACTTTGTGTTGAGATCTTATCTGACTTGAATGGATTTAAATTCAAGAAGAATCACCAAATATTGCAAGGAATTGGATGTAGTTTACTTGTAGCTTGAATTCTTGAGATGATACTTGAAGTAGAAGATCAAATGAAGAGTGTTTGTATTGTTCATGGTGGTGAACGACCAAGAGGGGGGGGGAGGGAGGTTTTATAGCCTTGGTTTAGTCAAAGAAGGTGAAAAATATTTGACTAAACCAATCTTGCATGCAAAGCTTTGCAAGGTGTTGCAAGATTAGGCTAAACTTGGAGTCTAAGTTGCAAGGTGTAATGATCTAGTGAAAGCAAGAGATGAAGAGTATCCAAGACTCTTCCTAGAGTAGGTTAGGATATGTAGAGGTGACTAGGTGGTTTAAACTTGGTATTATCTAGTTTACGGAGTCAGTTTTGGTTCTGTTAATCGCTAACTGTGAGCCGTTAAGTCACGAAACGTAAAACCGGGTATTGTAAAAATATGAAACTTGTAGGAATGATGAAACTCATCATTATACTCCATAATAAAATATAAAATGAGTGGTAAGTTCCATCGGGTTGCTTAAACGTTGTTTAAAGCTGGAAATGCGGGTCAAAAAAGCGTAATTCGTGTAAAACGCAGAACTGGAAAACGTAAACTTCCAAAACTTGTGGAATTGTCGTAAAATGGAAGAAATACACATTTATAATGCTTATAGTGTTTTATGGACATATTGGGATGTCTGAATGACGTTTAAACCTAAAAGTAATTCTCGGACATGGTTTTGTGAAATCGGTTCTTAATGGATTCAACGTACGTCGTCAGGAAGACTTATCGAATATCAAGTTTCTTGTCATGATGGTAAAATAAACATAAAAATTTTTACGAGATGAATAGTAAAAGTGAATAGTAACTTTTCAAAAAAATGAAAAGTAACTTGAAAATGCGGGTTGTTACAACATTCCTTAACAACACGACCTTCATGGATAAGTCATTTTTCAAGCTTTTTGAAAATTTTCCGATTGGTTTTTGAAAGCTCTTATTTTCGATAATATCTAGAGAGGTAGTGGACGGTGTCATGGTGATCTTGTTGGGTAGCTTTGGGCATGATTGATCCTAGAAAACAAATATTCCAATTAGGTAAAATTTGTCAAGATGGGTTTATGGTTTTGATTTGTATTAAAAATGTTATTTTGAAAAACCTTTAATTACATAGAACCCTTTTATAATTAATTTTTGCAATACCTAATTTTCCAATTGATAATCAATTGAATCTTTAATTGAAAAGTCTAAATCATAAACCCTAGGAAGAAGAAGATGATGAATAGAACATATAAGTGTAATTACTTATAATAATGTTCAAGAATGAGATGCTTGAGGATATGAAGCCCTATGGAGATGGAAGCAGAAGTTAGGCCATTTTTGTGTTTGTAGGGAGAGGGAAAATGGATTATTCTGGTTTTGAAAATCGTATATCTGATTTCTGTCACACGGTTCCCCCGGATCCCTTGTATTAGGGATTCGGCTAGTACAACTTGTGGGATCCGGCTACTATGGATAGAAAAGGAGTGTTTGGCGTTTATTTTTGTAATAAGTTATACAATAGCTTATAAAACAAAACTTGTAGAATGGGGTTCCTATTTGAATAGACGCTTGGTCAAGGTGTTTTGATGGTCAATTGGTTATTAGATAAGTTAACCATCAAAGGTTGTCACACCCCCAAAATACCTGTTTTGCAGCGGAATGGATATCCTGGGGGATGACTGCCATAGCATCACAGTTACAGTTATATTGAACGACCTAATGTGTCGTTTGGAAAATACATCGCTTGATTGAGTAAAATAATCAGAGTTTACAAAGTGTAGGCCCCAAATTATAGTCAACATGTATGGAAATAAGTTTGATATAAGCCAAACGATGTTTTTAAAGTGCATAAATCCCATATGAGACGCGTCATCACCACGACTCTATGATAAGTCCTTATGCATGCCATGAAATGTATGCCTTAGATACCTGAGATAAAACATGCTAAAAGTGTCAACACAAAGGTTGAGTAAGTTCATAGAGTTTGTGTTGTCATGAAAAACCTTTAAAGAACGTTCATGCATCAAAGGCATTGCAAATCCACCCAGTTCCAAGTTCCGCCCATACAAAACTTGCAACTTGTGTGTTCACAACCCATTGCCAAAATATGTATAGTTTATGTTCAAGCACACATTGTCAAATGAGTTCACATAATAGTACATAACTTAATATATCAATAGTCAATTGATATAGCACGTAATATAGTATAGTTTCAAATAGTTCCAAGTCCATTAGTTCATGATTGTACCAAGTCTGTTAGTACATGATTACACCAAGACCGTTAGTTCAATATCATACCAAGTCCATTAGACCGTGATCATACCAAGTCAGTTAGCCCAATGATTCATGATATAGAAACTCTAAGTATGGCAATGCTGTTACTTCGTATGACTAAACATTCAGTTCAACTAAACATATAGTTGCAAATAATCATGATTGTCATAAAAGTTGTTGAGCATGTATCTCCCCCAAAGAGTTTAATAAAAGTATTAAAAGAGTAGGGGCTATGACTCACCTGATGTAATGATTATGATGACAAAAGTGGATACACTGAAATGAGGTGCAATCTCTAACTGCAACCTATGATGAATGATATGATCTAATATAAGTAATGATGTCATGTTATGCATGCAAACTCATATGATATCCATACCACTTGTGCATTTTTGAAAATAAAGTTTATCGTCGATAATAAGTTTATAACATCTTGTCAAGTTATAAATTACTTTATAAGTACTTACGTTGAAATGATATCCTACGATAGTCATTTAGTGATTTATTAAGAAATTATAGTTTTTCGTCGTAAAACAATATAATTTGACAACTCATGAAAATAGCTAAATGGCCTCGAAAAGCTAGTCGTAAAATAGTGAATATCGAGTGTTAGGAAACAAACTCAATCGTTTTGGAAAGCTTGTCACATTATCTAAAAGTCTTAGCTTTTAACTTTTGATCATAGAGGTCTCGATCATGGAGAAAATATAGATGAAGTAGGGTAGTCGGACTAAAAATATTGTTTAAGGTTAGTTTTCGGCAAAGTTTGAGTGACCTTATATTATTCGTTACAACTCCGTTTGACGAACGGTTGGACATTTTGGAAAATAGGCTAGGTGAACTCACGTTTACTAGAAGACATCATTTTCTCAAAAGTATTCTATCGATGTGAAAAACGACTCCAAACATGGTCACTTGCGACAACCATTTTGACTAATAGAAATATATAAGTGTTATTGCTTGTATAAAATAGTTACGATATCCATATTTAAAACGTGTATAACTTAGTCGTTATAAGTCCGTTTTCTACGTTTTATATATCCTTGGTTTCGTGTCAAAGTATACTAATATATTTTTGACAAATCGACTCATTTAGACAATGTTTAAAACTCGTTTTTGCCCTGTAAATAACTCTTAACAGCTTACCATTTTTCAGAAAATATAGTTTTTGCCGCTAACTTGAAAATAGCGTATCTCCTTCGTTATAAATCCGTTTTAACCCGTTCAAGCGACCACGGTTTCTTTTTAAAGTATATTTTCTGGAAATATAACCCAAAATACTTCATGATCTGCTGAATTTTCTAGATTTTGCAAAAACGATCAGACCACCATCTAAAGTTGTCGAAAATGATTTTTCTTGCGTAATACTTGTTTCAATCACTTCAAATCATCACCAAGTCTATTCTAAACCTACCATACACCTTATTAGGGTGTCATGGGTTCCTAAACATCATCAACAATGATATGTTTCAAGGGATTAATTATAGGATGATTATAACTTAATATAAGTACTAAAAACAATTAAAAGTGGTATAAATACATATGATACTTGCATGTTTTATACTAATATGACAAAAATAACTCAAGAATGATTATGAAAGATTAGTAAAGATCATGAAAAGCTTACTAGTTATATGATGAGGCTTAAGTAACTAGGTTTCCTAAATACACTTAGGTTTTTATTTCAAAACCTAAATAGAAGTAATCTAGAGTTAATATAAGCACTTGATCTTGAAAAAATATGATTTCCTCTTGTTTTTCTTGTCTTGGCCGGCCATCCTCAAAGGGGTGAGAGGATTTCCCTTTTGTTTTCACCTTCCAAAATGTGTAAGTATGTGTTTTGTGCAAATATCTTGTATAAAATACATTATCTAGTCATAAGTAAATGAGTATGTGTATGTTTAGTTAAGAAATATCTAAAATAATGATGACTAGTAGGGGTGGTCGGGGGGGGGGGGGG
>BPTQ01000006.1:197259773-197398616 GCA_019973895.1 Chrysanthemum seticuspe | reverse complement strand
TTCTAGCTTTTGTAACTTACCTTGACCCTCAAGTAAAAAATTTTAAACACCATCCAGATATTGAAATTTAACCAACCAATGGTTTAGTTTTCTTTAGTTGTATATTTAGAATATTTATTGTGGCAGGAGTAATCAATTGAAAAGTGAGGGTCAGGTTATCTCTTTTGCTGGATGTTGACGTACTGAAAATGCAAAGTTAAACTATCAAAGTGTTCCCCGACCTTTAAAAGTTCCTAACAGGTGGAATTGCTCAAGTTTCTTTTCTGTCTCTGTATGGTCTTTGGTGAAAGCTTTTGTCCTATCCTCTGGAAGTGCTAGCAGCCCAGTTCTCACAGGCCTGCCTGCCGTTTTGGTTTTGTTTAGAAAACTGCAAGCTAAACTACGCACATTTGGCCCTGTTTATGACGTTCACTAAAAAACTAACGGCCCAAGGTTTATTGTCAGTAATCTAATCTTGGTATCTGTTTTGTGGTTTCTGGTAATCTTAACGGTTGACATTAGTATCTACTTTCGTAATTTAGACATAATTCACCGCATCACTAATCGACAAGTAGATTTCGATTGTGTTTTGGAACCAGTGGGTATAGCTTACAATCGCATTTATTTGTGAGTAGTAATGCTGCTTGTGGCATTAATTTCTACTTCGAAGGTGTTAGATATGATCGGAAGGTATTGAACGTTTGTGATGCAACGACCTCATATCTGAATCCTCCATCGGATGCCTACTATAGATCAACTTGTAGGTCACCCTATATCAGTCTGTATAAAAGATTTGTTTTCGTATTTATAACCCTATTTCTATACTTAAGTTATCTGGTTTTCTTCTTTCTTTCTAAAACAATTTGTTTAACATAACTTCTTTCTTCTTTCACTAACCCTTGTCTTCTGTAATTTCCTGTACATAATCAAAAAATCACTTGCAGTATTTGTCCCGGTTTACACGCATCAAATCGAACGTCAAAAGATTTGTTTTGGTTTTGCCGTCCGTCCGGACACTCTTGACCCGACGA
Source organism: Chrysanthemum seticuspe (assembly GCA_019973895.1). Lineage (NCBI taxonomy): Eukaryota > Viridiplantae > Streptophyta > Magnoliopsida > Asterales > Asteraceae > Chrysanthemum > Chrysanthemum seticuspe. The sequence goes on along the minus strand of BPTQ01000006.1, from coordinate 197,397,606 downwards.
TCGTGAAGGTCTCCTATCCTGTTTTCGAAAGTGGTTTCTGGTATGTCTCTGTCTTTTCTTTGAACTCGTTAAGGTGGACAATCCTTGAAAATTTCCAGCCCCTTGTGAAACTATCAAATTGAAACGTAAAAGTCATGCAGTTGTAGGTCGTTTTCTCTATTGGACTGGGAGTGAAAAGTTAACTAATGAGGACGGTGTTATTTATAAGATTTATATGTTGATTTCTTTTGATTTGGTAACCAACCAATTTAAAGTTATAGACCTACCACAAATTTTAAAAAATGAACTCCCAGTTCCATTCAATGTTTTCGATCTTGGAACCTCTCTAGTGATTTTTGGGACGATCATTGGTGAAGATATTCCTTTGTTTTGCGGATGGTTGTTGGACGTCAATGGTTCTTCCATAACATCATTTAGAAGCCTATTCACCATCCCTACCCAATATTCGGTTCGTTTGCTTGGGTTTACAAAGGATCAAGCTCCAATAGTGGAAGCGTACAACAGCAATCATTTGGGTCAGTCGGTATTTGTGTACAACAAAGAACTCGAATTATTTGTCTGCATGGGAATGTTAGGAGATGCGGGATCTTTCTACATCGCCCCATACAAAGAATCTCTTCTTTTGTTAAATCAGCCAGACCATGCTGTTTATAGTATGTTTTATTTTTAACTTACCATTCTATTAATGTTTTATTTTTAACTTACACCATTATATTCATGTTCAACAGGTTTGTTCGGCAGAAGTTAGGGATCATGCTTAATGGGAATGAAGCTTTGTGGTTTTAGTACGATGTCAGTATGTGAAGGAAGCATGGAGTGGTTAGCTTTTTCTGCGTACTTGCTGAATTTTATAAATCAAGTGGTTATATATTATGTAACCGTTAAACTCATAATTATGTAGTAATCGTAATATGTAGTAGGTTGTCTGTATGAAACGTTGTATGTCAACGTATTTACTATTTCCTATGTTCTTTAATCCCATTATACATCTTTGTTTAATCTGGGGAACTAGCAGTTGTTTCCAATAAACAATGTGGCAACTAACTGTTCTACGTAGGGCAACTTCTTTTCCTTATTGACTACTTTTATAAACCAAGGAGTCCTTCTAGTTTTTACAATTAGTATTCTACAATCAACTAATAACTACCAACTACTGACTATGCACACTTGAAATTAATAGATTTACCATTCAACACTAGTATAATTTAAGTAGCAGTAGTAAGTTTAACACTAGCAGCACTAAACCAATATGTCTCTATTCAGGCCCAGAATAGTAATACCAACACCTACACAAGGGCACCAGAATGGTATCAACAGCACCTACACACGGGCAGCACAAACACGGCAATACACAACAGTATTAACGACGGTGGCATCATTTCGTTGATGTGTTCTATCACAAGCAGTGGTTAAAATAGCTAGCAGTAGTAACCTGTATACTGGCAGTTGTAAGTATACAACCAATTCAGTTTTACTAGCGGTAGTAAAAATAACTATAGCGGTAGTAAAAATGACTAGCAGTTGTAAGTCTACAACCACTTCAGTTTTACTAGCGGTAGCAAAATTAACTATAGCGGTAGTAAAAATAACTAGCAGTTGTAAGTATACAACCAATTCATTTTATAATTTGAGGTATTTAATTTAAGTAATCGTGCATAAAAGCAGTGTAGCATTTTTTTTACGCTTAGAAATGTCGCATATACCTCAAAATAGTCAACTCAAATTAATGTTACTCTACACATCTGATAACATGATGCCGTTATGTTCTTACGTCTAACTGAAGACGTCGTCGTTTTTAGAATAAGTGATGCTCACAGCACATTGATTGTGTAATACGTCCGCCATATTACCATGGTTTACTAAAATATACCATTTCGTAATATTTTACGAACCAAATTTGAAAAGCTTGTACCTTGGGCGCGCGAATCAATGAACCAACCCAACAACCACATATAATGATCATAACACACCCTCGTTCTGACCATCAATTGCAAATCAACAACCCTCATCCAAAGCCTCCTGTCGAGAATTAAAAAAAGCAACAAAATTTCCTTGAAAACCATGTCGTTTCGAGCTAATGTTATCACCATTATGAGAGATTATATTAGCAACATGCCAGATACAGTGATCGGTAACATTTTGAATCGGTTGCCAATAACAGAAGCGGTGAGCACCTCTATTTTATCTACAAATTGGAGGTTTAAGTGGACCTTGCTCACCGAAGTCATAATTGATGAGGATTTCTTTTATTATTTAACATATAAGTTTGATGGGAGCCATGTTACTAGACTTTTAAATCAGCTTACGGGTCCCATAAAAAAGTTTGTCTTCTCTGTAGATCCCAAACCGTTGTCTGGAATGGAAGACTTGAATTATGAAGAGATTCGTGATTGGCTTATGTTTTTGGCACAGCAAGGAATTGAGGACCTGAGAGTTAGAAACTGGTATGGAGAACCAGTTACATTGCCAACCCAAGTTTATGGGCGTATTGAATTGCAACATCTTGAAATTCATTGTTGTGATTTTCCTAGTTTGGTGTTTTTCACTAGTTTTCCAAATTTATTGAGCTTAGAATTGTGTTTAGTCAAATTTCTTACCGGTACAGTTTGGGATTTAATTGCTGGTTGTCCCTTACTTGAGTCTCTTACATTGGATGTTGAGAGTACAAACGGGATGAAACTATGAAATCTTGCAAGTCTTAGGAAATTGAAGAAGTTACATTTGTCATTCGGTATTTCGAATGCTGTCACAACAATCATAGCATCCAATATCTTTCACCTGACAAGACTTCCATCTCTTGAGACCCTTACATTGGATTTTGACTATTGCACGGTAAGACCGTTTTGAGATTTACACTTCTAATTTTACAATGTTAAATATATGTGTAACTGTAACAACATTTAATCTTTGAAACTAACCCAAAAGTCGACCTATTGTAGTTGATGCGTGATGGTAATTCCAGGATGAATGTCCCTTTGCCGTTTGTATCCCTCGTTAATCTGAATCTAAAAGGAGTTGATTTTGGCGATACTGTTATCGTGTCACTCATCATCCAAATGATTCGAGGATCTCCAAACTTGAAAAAGCTGGAAACCAGAGTAAGTGTAATACTTTATTACTCTATTTCATACGTATCAAATAAACATCCGTAAACTGCCATGTTTTTCTATCTCAGTACTATTTGATTTTCCAGGTTGCACACACGCTTAGTGTTTTACCTTTGGAACAACGTTCATTAGATTTAGACACAACCACATTTAGTCATGGGCAGATTCAGACAGTGATTTTTTGATCCTTTCCTAGATCATAGAATGAATTACACATAATAAAGTTTATACTTGCTTGTTCCACGTCGTTAAAGAAAATGTATATTAGGGCCAGCGATTTGATGGACGATGGTTATGATAATATCAAGACGAATTGGGAGTTTGCTAGGAAGCTGTTGAAACTCCCCCGATCTTCCGTCACAGCCGTTGTAAAATTGTTCTAGTGGTTGTAGTTTTATGTATGGTTTGAATACCCTATGTCAATTAAATTTGTGTACACAAAGTTTGGTGTGTCTGTTTATCAAGGGTTTATGTAGTAATCGTAATATGTAGTAGGTTGTCGTCCGTATGAAACGTTGTATGCCAACGTATTTAGTATTTCCTCTGTTGCCATTATCCATTTTTATTTCATCTCGCCAACTAGCAGTTGTTTCCAAATATCAATTTGGCAACTAACTGTTGAACGTAGGGCAACTTCTATCACTAGCAGTTGTTATAATAACTAGCATTTGTGCGTATAATACTAGCAGTTGTAAGTATACAACCTATTCAGTTTACTAGCAGTAGTCAATATAACTAGCAGTAGTGAAAATTAACTAGCAGTTGTAAGTATACAACCAATTCATTTTATAATTACAGATATTTAATTTAAGTAATCAAGCATAAAAGCATTGTACCATTTTTTGACGTTTAGAAAAGTCGCATAAACCTCAAAATAAGCAACTCACTCTACACATCTAATAACATGAAGCGTTATGTGCTTACTTCAAACTGATGATAAACTCACTCTACACATATAATCAACCAATTAGGGGCATAAACTCTTTAAATATGATCTCATAAAAAAAATAAAAAAAATAATAATAACAAATTTAGATGAAATAATAAATACGTAAGTAAACAAGGTAATATTTGTTTTGTGTTGCTCTTTATAACAATTTTGTGGTATTTTTAAAATCCGTGACCTAACAAAAATTATGTAACATTTTTGTAATCTAACTAGTTGTAATACATCGACATTTCCGTTTCATCAGTGTTCACTGGAATAGTATGTTTGAAAACAAATATTAATGTTAACAAATTAAATTCACACCAATAAGTTATGGTCTATAAAAGACCTACATATATTATTAACACACGAATACTCTGAATAGTATTAGCGATTACAATCTTGGAGTGTATCGACTCTAGCCTGGACCTCCTTTTATAGGCTAAGGAGTCCTTTACAATATACAGGATAATTATACTTAGCATACTTATCTAACACAAGACATCCTACCCAAGAAATTCAAGAATGTTACATATTAAACCGACATAATCATACTAGCAGTGATAAACTACATTAGCAGTGGTTTGCTCTTTATTTTATCCCGACGACCGCAAGCTCGTCATTTTTACCTTGACCTCAGTCTATCCAACCCGATCTGCCAGGATTGGTAGACGTACACTTGCTTCGGGAAACGGGCTGCAACCAACAGAGGAGTGAGACCATCATTTTCAGCCTCTCTTTGCATATTCTATCACTCCTTCGACCCAATACCCATTATATACTTCCTTCTTCCGCTCGGGTAGAGCGAGGTTAAGAAGTAACTGGCTGAAATTTGAACATCCCAAATGGCTAATGAGAGTCTAATCAGTTTAAACTCCCACCTTTGGTACGCCATATGGTCTGGGCATGCTTCCACAAACTTCAAAGGACACGGGTTTTGGGTGAAGGAATGTTGTGAATGGTCGCGGGGATGTGTTATTAGTCGTCATTCTCGACAATTTAGAAACGACTAATTGTTATTAGTAGTCATTTAAGAACATGTTTCAGTTGTCGCAGCAACTGCTTTGCGCTTATGTTTTTGTTTTGGGGGGTAAAGGTTTAGGCTATGTATGGGATTTTTGAAACCGACGGTGCGTGGGCAACGGGTTAACATCTTCAACTTCTCTTTGTTGTTTTTTGTTGGTGGAGGAATGGTTGTTTTTTTATGTGCTTTCCCTTTATTTACCTCGCCTATTTAAAGCGAGGATTTTACTGTTCTTGCACGCGGTATAATTAATTTCCCAATTACTGTTTTGTAGGTAGGCACGTGCCTAGGCTCCTACCCTTCTATTTTTCCTGCTGGATTTGTCCCAAAATTTCTAAGGAAGGAACGTGAATATTTACTTGCAGATTTGTTCACCTTTTTTTGGTATTTGGATAAGCCTTATCCGTAATTACAAACCGTTTGAATTTATCGGTTTATTATCCTTTTTTGTATTGAAAGTTTGCTATGTCTCTATATACTTTTTTTTGGAAAAATGTAGCTTCCACAGCTGTTGTTTGTTTTGGAAATGTTGCTTATGCACGTTTGACAAACTGAAGTAAATCATTCATATCGGCGATTTAAATTTCACTTTAAAAATTTGAACTTCAACTAGTCAACCATTGATGTTTATTTTGAAATTGATTGCAACAGATTGTTAGGTGTTGCGAATTATGATGTGTGTGGGTCTAAACTATGTTTTGCCCTAGCAGTTGTCATTCTATTTTTTTTATCCCCAATTGAATAAAATTTAATCTGTACTTTCAAAACAACTGTTTTACTCTTGTACCAGTTGTTAGTATTTTATGACGTATTTATCCCCAAATGTGCTATTCTAATCAGCAAATGCAACCGTTATCGTCATCTACTATCTAGACACGATACCATTTTTTGACGCTTAGAAAAGTCGCATAAACCTCAAAATAATCAACTCACTCTATACATCTAATAACCTGAAGCGTTATGTGCTTACGTCAAAGTGAAAATGTTGATGTTTTTACAATAAGTTATGGTCTATAACACACCTGGATATAATATTAATACACGAATACTCTGAATAGTATTAGCGATTACGCTATTTGAAGTGTATCGATTCTAAATATGCCGAAAAGTTATATCAAACTCTAGCCTGGACCTCCTTTTATAGGTTAATGAGTCCTTTACAATATACAGGATAATTATACTTAGCATACTTATCTAATACAAAACATCCTACCCAAGAAATTCTAGAATGTTACATATTAAACCGAGACAATGATACTACCAGTGAAAAACTACATTAGCAGTGGTACGCGACTTAATTGTGAGTGTGGATTCCTTCTTGTTTGCTATCATTTTCTTGAAGGATTTCCCGTCGCTTGGTTCCTCCTGGGGCGGCCATATTTTCATATGGGATTCCCTGCAGAAGTTCGATAGGCTTCTCAAAGGGTTTCCCGTGTAAATCCGCCCCTCTGTGCGGTACTGGAAGAGCTTTTAGTGGGGTTGCTTTTTCATCCGCGCAGCTTTTATTTTAGAGCAATGGTAGAACCACAAATAATTCAGAAAAAATACATCCACACGCTGACGTGATAGGTTTGAATTGGAGTGAGGAGAGAGAACTGTCACAAAATACACCAATCATCCCCTACACGATAGCATGGGATTTTTTTTCTGAATTCTTTATGTGGTTTTCTCTAAAATTAATCCCAGTGCCCGCAAGCTCGTCATTTTTACCTTTAGCCCAGTCTATCCAACCCGATATGCCAGGATTAGTAGACGTACACTTGCTTCGGGGGCCGGGATGCAATCAACAGAGGACTGAGACCAGAAATTTCAGCCGTGTTGTTTGCCTCTCTTTGCACATTCTACCACTCCTTCGACCCAATACCCATAATATACATCCTTCTTCCGCTCGTAAAGAGCGAGGTTAAGAAAGAACTGCCTGAACTTTGAAAATCCCAAATGGCTAATGAGAGTCTAATCAGTTTAAACTCCAACCTTTGGTACGCCATATGGTCAGGGCAGGCTTCCACATACCTCAAAGGACACGGGTTTTGGTTGAAGGAATGTTGTGAATGGTCGCGGAGATTGGTCAATTTTGTCGTCTTAGAAACGACAAATTGTTATTAGTAGTCATTTAAGAACATGTTTCAGTTGTTGCAGCAACTGCTTTGCGCTTATGTTTTTGTTTTGGGGGGTAAAGGTTTAGGCTATGTATGGGCTTTTTGGAACCGACGCTGCGTGGGCAACGGGTTGTTAACATCTTCAACTTCTCTTTGGGGTTTTTTGTTGGTGGATGAATGGTTGTTTTTTTTATGTGCTTTAAATTTATTTACCTAGCGTCTTTATAGCGAGGATTTTACTGTTCTTGCACGTGGTATCATTAATTTCCATTTACTGTTTTGTGGGTAGGCACGTGCCTAGGCTCCTGGGCATCTACTTTTCCTGCTGGATTTGTCATAAAATTTTTAGGGAAGGAACGTGAATATTTACTTGCAGATTTTCTCTCCGTTTTTGGTATTTGGGTAAGACTTATCCGTAATTAGAAACCATTTGAATTTATCGGTTTATTATCCTTTTTTGTACTAAAAGTTTGCTATGTCTGTACATCTGTTGTTGGTTTTGAAAATGTTGCTTAAGCACGTTTGACAAACTGAAGTAAATCATTCATATCCGCGCTTTAAATTTCACTTTAAAAATTTGAACTTCTACTAGTCATTTGGAAAACAGAAACAAAGTTGATATTTGCGTCGACACTAGCGGTGGTTTGAGCGACCCTAGCAGTGGTTTGTTAAACTGTAGCAGTGGTTGCGTATTCACATAGGCATATAATTGAGAATTTGTTCAAACCATGTAGCCTCCTTTGGTTTTTCCAAAAATGCAACCATGTTGTGAGTTGCAGCAGAAGAGTTGGGCACCATTGATGTTTATTTCGAAATTGATTGCAACAGATTGTTAGTTGTAACTCTATTTTTTTTATCCCCAATTTAATCAAAATTAATTTGTACTTTCAAAACAACTGTTTTATCCCCAATTGTGCTATTCTAATGAGCAAACGCAGCCGTTATCGTCATCTAGTATCTAGACATGAAAATTTTGACAATCAAGTTTAAGTTATTGGGCAATTTCGTTTGAACCTCGGGCCACCTTCCAATTTGCAATCTGGGCAACTAAATGCCATAATTGGGCAATACTTGTTGTACGATCGGGCAACCATAATTCTTAACCATATGATCATAAAGGATAGACTTAACAGCATAAACCTAACAACACTAAGTTTGGCATAGAAGCACTATCGCATGGTTGGCAGCATAAACTCAAAATTATTTTTTAAAGGCAACAAACATTCATAACAGGTGGAACCATTCCTTGTGCACTAGCCCTTTTTTTCTATGATCTCGAACCCTCTTTCAGTTTTCGTGATAGAAACACGCTTTGTTAGCTTCCTTCTTTTAAAAGGTGTTGCACTACTGCACCGCATGCCAGCGTCCTCTTCCTGCCATACCATGCTTTTGAAATAAAATTGTGACAAAGGCTGTAGCTCGTGCACAATGTAGACGTCCATGGATCCATTCTCATCAGCAAGGTCATACATTCGTCGAACGTGATTGTCTGTGTGCAACAATGTTAAACCATCTTCTAGTGCCTTATTTGGTTCAGCATAAAATAAAGCCCATTTTTCCCCTCCAATATCATTCAAAACATGATCAAGCACCCTGGTAAATGCAACCCTGGTGGAGCTAAAAAACCAGACATCAGCAAGGCGACCGCCTACATAGCGGAGTGGCTGAAATTCAAATTTCCCATTGTGGTGCACTTTAAATATGACTTCTTTGGTTTCCGCCATGTCCTATAAAACATAAACCCTAATAACAATTTCAATAACTTTTAATTAAATAAATATTTAATAATAGAATATAAAATATAAAGTTGCACAGTTGTTTATATTCATGTACTCTATAAATATATGAACGAATAAGGTAACAAAGTACATATGGGGGAGTACAACAAACCTGGATTTGTTTATAAAAAAACAGAAAAGGACAACGATTTTTTTATTTGGATTCTTCAATGAAAGTCAGCGAGGGTAAGCATCCGCAATGGCAACTTGGTGAAAGACTTTTTTACTATTCTAATAAGATATTCAAATGACTTGTTCCATTGTGGCAATAACTTTGAAGAAGACTTTTTACAAAAGCACTTGTAAAGACTTCAAGCGTTTGAAGCTATTGTCAAAAAGCTTTTGTATTTATAAAATTTCATTTTTCACCCAACATTAAATATGCAACAGCTTTTTGCAGTGGAGTAGTTGGTTTTGCAAAAGCTTTTTACCTCAACCATTTAATTGTGTTCAATGCATCAAGTATTTTATGACTTGATGCATTGGTAATGCTCGAGGAATGTGTGGATGTTGATAGTTGAAGATTATTAAATTGTTTTAAAAATACAAAAACCATTTCCCAAAAAGCAACTGACATCCTTACCAGTAAACACGTGAAAAGTGAAAACAAAATAGCCAAATGATAGATTTCACAAAAAAAGTCAAAAAAAGTAAAATGCAGAGGCCACTGATACTCTAACTCTTAGTGACCACAAAAAACCCATTTGCAAACACCAATTCTTACAGTTAATTTGGATTATTCACACTATACACCAATTCAAATTGTCAATAAATAATACAGCTGTCTACACAAAAACTAAAAACACCTTTTCATTTGTGAAATTTACCTTTCACTTCTACTGTGATATTTTAGTCAATTAGATTATCAATCATCACAATCATTTACGAAATGTCGTGTTCTTTGTGTCAAGATGGTACATGCACTCCGAATTGTACTAATTTGCAAGATTCTTTATTTAAAGACATGATAGACCGTTTCAAGAGAATGGTAATTGTTTGTGAGCAGGGAAAGACTTTCCCAATAGAAGGAAATTTTAGAGAGAAACAAGAGCTGATTGATAAGAGGAAGAGATAGATTGAACAACTTCCAGAGTATGAATGTGAGTATGAAGATATGAAAGCACGTTTCAAGAGGATCGAAGATGATAATGCTAATTTGGAAGCAACGTGTGAAGAGGCGATAGCTGATTTTAAGATTTACAAAGATTATAATGCTGATGGTGAAGCGAAGTATGAAGAGATGCAAACCAGTTTTAAGAATTTGAAAGATCATAATGCTGTTGTCAAAGCTAAGTATCAAGAAATGGTTGAATGTGCCAAAAATCTTATCAACATACTCAAAGAAGTTGCAGCTGATGCTGATGATTTTTAGGATTATGAATGTGTTTTGTATATGTTTAAGAATGTGCTATTTTGGACTTATTACGTATGTAAGGTAATAAGTATTTATCTAATTAACAAGGTACTAGATTACTGCATCAAATTTTATGTTATGATTTTACGATATCATTTGTGAAAATATAAATAATCAAAATAATAGCCAATCTCGATATTCTTCACATGCGAATATACTCTAACTAGACTTAATTGCAATACTAAACTCAAAATTCCATTAGTTATTGATATTATTCACTAGGAAACATAAATTTTCCAAACCTCAAGAGTCAAGATGTATCTTTAAAAGATGCAGTTGAAGAAAAGGAGAATGAAGGGGTGCAGGAAACCACTGCTAGTATTGCTGCATCCACTGCTAGTATTGGAGTAACCACTGCTGCTGTTATTATACCCACTGCCAGTTCAGACGTTTCCACTGCATAGGCAACCATTGCTACAATTATAACCACATCAATAACACCAACACCAAAACCAAAAGAGGCTGACAATGAAATTGTCATACAATTGGTCAACCAAAAGCAATCTCACCCTATCCCTGCACCTAGACCTATTGCTAAGAGTCTAAACATTGGTGAACCTGTGCATAGATGATGCATGCCATAGAAGGAATATATAGAAGGAATATATAACAACGTCGTAAACAATTGCATAGATGATGCATATAAACCACTCCTTATAAGTCTACAAACTACCACTAAATTTTTTAATGAACCAAGTAATGTTACATACATAACTAACGACATCTAAGATACACATAAAAAAGAGCAATGGATTATAAAATGGAATTAACACCTATCTAACATAGGTATTCATCGAATAACAAAAATGATTTATTATAACACAGAGCCAATTGGAAATAATCATATGTAATAAACAACGAGAAGAATATTTACGTACCATATTTGGGAACATTTTTTTAAAACTTGATGAATCGAATGTGGTTTGCAATCAACAATGTAGCTTTAAAGATGGTGACATAACAGACGTTACAAGGAAGACAGGGGGCTGACGAAGAAGACGGTTTGATTTGTGAAAATAGTACTGCGAGAAGCAAAAACAGATAATACCGATAACTATGGATGCTTTATTGGTCAGTGACTTTTGGATTTTGAACTCTCTTAATTAATGGATACTGTACTTTTACTATTCAAATGTGTACTTTTTTGTCTAACGTAAAATGACGATAGAACCCTTTTTAAAATTATACGGTTGCCCACCGCTTTTTAGTTGCCCAAAAAATAATACCTTACACATACGGGACACTTGTCGCAAAGTGGTTGAGTTGCCCAATGACAGCGGTTGCCCTCGGTCTATTTTCAAATTTAAAATAAAAGTGGTCCATAAAGTGATATGCATCAGGGCGTGCGGTATATTTGTGTCATTTTAGTAAGTGTAGCGTTAGCTAGAAATCAATTTTAACGGAACCAAATAAAATATATTGAAGTCATAAAAATTATAAAAATACATTTCTCACAAGAATTGAGTGAACAAATAATTATCGAGTTGAATTTACGAAAACCGTCGTAAATATATATATACATAACAATTTATATACAAAATAAATTCAAAACATCGGGTAAACTAATAATACGATTTTTATAGTCTTAAAATGAGTATAAAAATATATTAGGATAATTTTTGGAAGTGTCGGATCAAATATTCAAAATAAATGATTATGCGATAGCGTTTATTTAATAGGAAAATATACGTTTAAAGAAATATGCAAACCCGTGCATGAACTAATATGATGATGATATTACTGATGATATGTAGACTAAATCTAGTCTATATGAAATGTCCTCAATGATTTTCCATGAATACGCAGCTTAACCCTCAAGGTTACGCGTATTTGATACTCGTAAACCTAGTTTACGAAATGATGAATAGTGAATCATGAATAGTGATTTTCTCCGGGAATGAATAGTGTTTCGTGAATAGTAAACTTTTGAAATAACCTCCTAAAGTCTCAAACCGACTTCAAAAATGATGAATAGTAAAATGATGAATAGTAATCGGTGAATAGTAATTTCCCGAGATGTTGGTTTCTACGGTGTTATTTGTGAAAAGGTGAGGATATTTGAGTCGCATAGGGTCTTCCCGCTTTTTCTGAATCGTACTACGCCTTTCCAAGGCGAGACTTTCAACATAACTCTGTTGCCAACTTGAAATCCTAATGGTTTGCGACTTATGGAACATATTTCCAATATTTTTACGTCGTATATCGACGTAGCTTTTCTATCTATGTGTTGTTGCTTGTAACTGATTCTTGATCTATACGATTTCTTTGTTGTTTCATGAATAAGTTATGGACTAGTGAGTTGGACTTTCCTGATTTTGGCCCGTAAATAAGTGATTGACACCTCAACCATAGAGTGCCTCAATTGGTGCAGTCAATGTGTTCATGTGATAACTATTGTTGTAAGGGAACTTGTTCGATGATGAATGATTTTCCTAATCATTTCCAGAAAATCATACATGCTTTGGGTATATCTTCTAATGTTTGAATTATTCTCTCGCTCTGACTATTGAGCTGTGGATAATAGGCGGTACTCATGTCCTAGTAGGTTCCATGGGAATCTTGAAATGATTGTCAGAAATCTAAGGTGAATCGGCTACCTTATATTAGGTATAATTGAAATTGATACTATGTGTCTCATGACAACTTCCAAAATGTCAAGTCTGTAGAAAACAGGATTATTGAAAAGACTAGATTATGGATAACAGTTTTGATTCCTCACGCTTCTAGTTCTAGCGAATGTCATGACTTAAGTCTTCTTTGCCTAAGGTGCTTAGTCTCCATTACTAAAATGTTTATTGTTTGATGGTGTCCCTCTTAATTTCTCTTATCGAAATATTTCCACGCTCTATGTTGTCAAGTCACAAAACCTTAAATATTTAAGTGATGTGGTGTGGTGGTTGATTTTCAAGATTTGTTCCGATATTGGGTGCTTCTAAAATAGTTCATCACTGAGATTGTTATCATGCTAGCAAAAACATAGATATCAGCTCATACTATGTCGAAGAATGTTTGTTCTGATTTCACTTGTGGATGGAGAGTCATTGATTGTTTGATATGCTCATGCCTGTTGCCTTTCTTGATATGAAAGTGAGGTTATCTAGAATTTCTAGGGAACACAATGCCTTAGGGGAAGTTTATATCGATAACCTTAATTTAACTCAATTTTTGTTAGGATTTAGTAAATCCGGTTATTAAAGTGTCGGTCACCTCAAGTATATGTAATCATTAGAAAGCTCGTAGTCGTAGTTATTTTATGTTAGGTAGTATTTAGTTAAGTAACACCGTAGAGGACGGACGGGTCTTTACCCACTATATGCCTGATCCACAGCCCGTAGGTGGCGTTTATGTATGATACTATAAATACCCTCTACCTCCCAAGGTAGAGGGTTGAAGCTCATAATAATACTTTTACTTTCTCTCACTAAGCTCCATAAACCTCTAACCTTTCTCTCTCTAAAAACATAAAGTTATACGAGCCACTTTGTATCATGGTTTGATGTGTTTGTGAAATCCAATATGTTACAAATGGTATCAAGAGCAATGTTTTGATCATCTCTCTTACATGTTCTTGGATTTCTAGTGGTTTTATATGGTTTTTGGGTTTGAAAAAGTTTAGTGGTATTTGCATTATTTGGATCATTTCTTGTGATAAAGTTTTGATTTTGAGTGTACTTTTGTGTTTAGAATCATTGTAAGTGTTTGGGTTTTGATTTGGAAGGCTTGAATCAGTGTGGTTGGGTTAGTTTTGGATTGAAAAGTGTTGTTTTTGAACTTTTTCTAGCTAGCGACTTGAGTCTCGGAATAGTATTCTTGGTAGCGACTTGTATCTATATTATTCAGCGACTTGTCATTGTTGTGCTAGCGACTTGAGCACTAGCGACTTGTCTTTTGAGACAAAACGACAAATAGTACAAAGTAGTGGCTGTACCATTTCGGCTAGCGACTTGTCTTTACAATCTTCAGCGAGGTGACTTTATTGTGGGAAGCGACTTGTGCCCTAGCGACTTGTCTTTTGAGACAAAGCGACATATAGTACAAAGTAGTGGTCATACTGTTCAGTCTAGCGAGTTGTTCTTTAGCGACTTGCCCACGTAGCGAGTTGTTACTTTAGCGACCTGTGTCTAGCGACTTGTATCACTAGCGACTTGTGCTTCTAGCGAGTTGTCACTCTAGCAACTTGTGAGCCTAGCGACTTGTCCACTAAAGCGACTTGTATACTTAGCGACTTGGTGACTTAGCGATTTGTCTTCAAGGTTTGTAGCCACTTGTTTAATTATTGTTTCTGATACGGTTTTCTCTTGATTTAGTAAAATCCTGTGAAAGAATCTATTTCTCGGTTTAATCATAGAGTTATAAAATCCCGTGAAATCTGTAATCATGTCTACCAACGTGCCTACAATCATTTCTTCTGTAGCTGAGGATGTTCAAGCAGCTGGATCAAATACTCGTCCACCCATGCTTGACAGAACTAACTATGACTCATGGGCTCAACGAATTAGGTTGTATTGTTTGGGAAAGGAAAATGGGGTCAACATTCTCAAATCAATTGATGAAGGACCTTATCAGATTGAGACTACAAGAGACACACTTAAAACTGCTGCAGATGGAACAGTGATTTTAGGTTTGGACAGGCCAAAGGCGTATGATGAGCTCAGTGATAAGGAGAAAAAGAGATATGATGCTGATATCAGGGCTTCAAACATTATACTTCAGGGTCTTCCAAAAGACATCTACAAGTTAATCAATCACAACACTGAAGCCAAGGCAGTTTGGGACAATGTCAAGATACTTCTCTCTGGTTCTGAATTAACTAAAGAAGACAGAGAATCACAACTGTATGATGACTTTGAGCACTTTAAGATGATACCGAGAGAAAGTGTTACTGAATATTACGTAAGGTTCCAAAAGCTTGTGAATGACATGAGGAATATTAAAATGACTATGCCAAATATTCAGCTAAACTCAAAGTTTGTGAACAACATGAATCCCGAATGGCACAAATTTGTCACTTCAGTCAAGTTAACTAAAGGTTTGAGGAACACTAACTATGAGCAATTGTATGCGTTCCTGTGATATCCAATTATAATATAAGAAAATATCAAATATAAGATATACGCGAGAGAATCGACGAATCGACCGTTTTAGGAAAAAGGTCGACACGCAAAACCCGTGAATACTCGATAAGTGATACCGGTTAATTGATTACCCGGGTCGTGTCCCAACGAGGTGTGAATTGACGGTGACGTTTGAGGTTTGTTATTAAAGTGCTTGATTGGATCGGGATTTTACTTTTTTGGATTACGTTATCTAAGAATTAAAGAACGGGAATGTAAATAAATCACGTAAACAAAGTAAATGACTAAATTAACTACTACTAAGCATAAGAAACAATAAAACAATGCTAAACTAAGTCCTAAGGCATTAAAACTAAAAAACGCGAAAACCCGGGCTAATCCCGAGCTTCAAAAGTAAAAATTATGAAATGTAAGGCCTACGGGTGCAAAAGTAATTTTCCTACATTCTAAACGACCAAAAATAATTTTAGGAAAAAGCCGGGTATTTTTTCAACTTTTATTTTATTTTTTACGAATTAAAAACTAATTTTAACTAATTTATTAATTAAAAATACTAAATGATATTCAAAAATTCTAAAACTTTTTTTAAAAAATACTTAAGCTATATTAGAACCTAGGAAAAATATAAAACAGGTGAGAGCTTAAGGAAATAAGCTATTAAAAAGCCGTTGAAGGCTGCTAGCTTAAATTAGCTAAGTGTTATTAAATAATTAATAGAGGGAAATCTAACAAGGAACTACTCTAGTGCAGATGGTAAAGTTGTTAGAAGTTTGTGCGTCTGAAAGGTGACAGAAGACCAGGTTTGAATCCAGGTTCTGTCATATCTTTTTGCACTTATTTTTTTTGATTTTTTCTTTTGCCAACTTGATTTAAGCACTATATTAAATATTTTTAGCAAAAACTTAAGCTTGGAAAGCTTATAATAAGCTGTAACAGCTTATTGGTGCAGCAAATTATAAACTAAATGGGTGTTTGGTTAAGTGGCAGTCTAAGGAAAAAAACTACAATAAACTTGAAATAAGCTAACTACCTAATGAGCATCTTAATCTAACTAAAAAGCTTAAAGGGAACCTAAAATAAGCAATAGAGAAGGGAAATAAGCTGAATTTAAGCAGATTTGAGCAACAGTTCTAAACAAAAATAAATCCAAACATCCCTAACTAATTCAACAAGCTATAAAAATCTGTCTAAGGGAAGATGAACAAAATTATCCTAGAATCAAATCAAGCTTAAGAAAAAAACTAAAAACTAAGGGAGATCAGGGAACAAGGAGATAAGCAGAACTAACATAAATCCAAAAAGCATGTACGGAGTACTAAAAAGGACTGCAGAAACAGGAAGACAAAAAAATAACACTACCAAAGATCTTTTGACATCTAAACTTGTGATTTACACTTGACCAATTAACTTGCAAAAACACTTCACACTTGATTTCAGAACCAAAATGGGTACAAATATGACTTTTGACCCAATAAATATATTAATCCAAACACCCCCTTTGGGGCAAATAAGCTTACTGATTTCAGAATTTTGGTTAAGAGAACTTAAAAACTGAATTTGCACTACTTAATAGAAACTCAAAATAAGTTTAGACAATTACACAAACACTTTAGAACAATAAAGACAGATTTCAAGAACATGAAGAAAAATTGAAATTGCAATGGAATTAAAAGACTTAAATTTAAATTGCATTAAAAATTAAAGTTACATGGAAATTTAAATGACAATAAAAGTAAAATTGGTACTAGAAGGAGAATTTCTAGACAAGTTTTTACAAAAATCCTAATATCCTATTTATACTAGAAATAAAAACTGTTCCTCTGTCCTCTTCCTGTCTTGCTTTCTTGTGCTTTGTTTGTGAGAGAAAAACGTGTAAGTCCACCTTGTGCTTGTTTGAACTCATCTCAGCCATCCAATAAAACTTGGGCACCAATCCTTTAAATCTCACCCATTGAAGGGGAATTTGGTGTTGTGGATTGATGACATGGCAAGGAGAAGAGCATGTGACTAAGGTTTGGCAGTTTCTGGGAGTGAAAGAGATGGGGAGAGAGGGTGAAATTGTTTAGGCGCCAAAGGGTGGATTTTGTTTCTGCGTTTGGGTAAAAACAGACTTGGGTGAATGGGTCAAGTATATTTGTGGGGGGTTCATTGGTAAGGTTAGGAGGTTCAAAGGGGTAATGAAAAGGGTGGTTCATTTAGGTTAAGTAAAAGGTTATGGGTTTTTATTTTTTTGTATTTGAAAAAGTATTTAGGTTTAATTAAAACTATAAAACTAGAAAAAAAGGTTTTAGTATTTTTTTTTAATAAAAATAATTGTTTTAAAAAAAATTGGTTTTAAAATAAAAATAATTATTTTTAATGAAAAATGGGTAAATTGGTAATTTGGGTTCGGGTGAAAGGGTAAAAGTGTAATTTTGAATTTGGTTTTGGTTTAGCGTTCGCTTTCCCAAGCTCACTCCAAAAACATGTCCCGGGCTCTGAAAATGTAGAAAATCTACTCCTGGCTCCGTTTGTTTCAGTACTTTTATGATTTCGGCTCGTTTTTGCTCGTTTTCGCTTTGTTTTCCTTCCTTTTGTACATGCAAGACACAAAACACACTCCGAGGATATTTTTAACATATTTTGATCATATTTGGGTGTTTTTGGTCATTTTTGAGGTCTTAGGTGGAAAAAAACGATGAGTGAATAAGCACTCATCAAATCCCCACACACTAGGCAATTGCTAGTCCCTAGCAATCATTCATGTGAAGTAATGACTGAAACTCACAAGTATACCCCATTTTGACTTTTTTATTTGATGCGAGTAATTTAAACTAGACTAAAAGTAAACAACATGCTTGATTAACAAAAAGTGGTATCATGGAACGGGATCCACACAAAATGGGTGTCTCCAGGGAATTGTAATCGTCATCCTCTTTTTTATACTCTCAAACTAAATCTAAACTTATTGTGCAAACGTTTTTGGTAAAATGCTAATATTACTTATATCAATAATCTATGTAAGTCGAGACTAACTTTTTACTCCCACAGTTTATACAGTTTAAGTTCGTGTGCTCATTTTCAAAAGTTTGACCATTGAAATCGACCTTGTTATGGTTGATATCCACTTAACTAAAATATTAACTCACCAGAAACTACGAAAGTCTAAGGATCGAAAGGGCCTTTTCCATGTAGTGGCTTTCTTCTCGGCACATCCCAAACCAGTTGGCTTTAGGTGACCGGGCTTTTGACACCTCACGGAGAATAGTACCGGAATTAGCGGTAATTCGATTCCAAAGATTTACGAGGCTACCGTTAAGTTAAGACTAAACCCAAATGGATAACAACCGACGATAATTTAGAAGTTCGAGATTCAAAGGTGAGATCACTCCTTGTAGCGAATTTCTTATCAGCTTGTGTAGCACCCCCAAATCTCGCTACAGCGGAAGACTTAATCAAGTTTCCGAGGCGTTACTATTGGATTGGTATCGCACACAAGTATAGCCACAAGAGAGTCATTTAATATTCAAAACCAATCCCAAATTTAAGTATTCAAAACATTTAATCCAAAATATAAATATTAGGCCCAAAACATGATTTATTAAGATAGGTCCCCATAGTTTATCAGAGTAAGAAAATGATCCTTGAACCACGCCTCCATACCAAGCTTCCACTGATCAAGTAATCCAAACATCTCTCAAGTACCTGAGAAATCATGCTAAAAGGTCAGCTTACGCTGGTGAGTTCATAGGTTTAAGTTCAACAAAATCATAGTGGGTGTATCGACTCAATATGATGCCATGAATGCACTCAAACAACCCATAAATTACGCTTCGCAACACAATATGCAACTCCATTCAACACAATACGTAACTCAATGCGACACAATGAGACGTCTAAGCGATAAGCTCCATAATCCAATAAGTTTCGGAATAAACAGTAGACCTTATCGAATTCGTCAACTCGATAAACTCAATTATACATTTGTATCGCTTACTATTCCATAAACCGGTCGTATCCTAACGAGTCATAAGGATTAGTCGCCCATTAATAAGGTTATCCAACGTACCTAGCGGGTTCTTATTAGATTCGTCAACCTAATAAGTCCGCTACCCACGTGGATCAACACTATTAATGTTAGGTTATCCGTAACCCATGCACACAACGTAAGCAATTAAATACTTCAACCAATTTTAAATGTCCACAATTGACATTTATTGATAAACGTGTACTCGAAACATTAACTACTTATTTATTGCAAAACATTTCCAATTTAATCGTTAGTTTCCGTTTAAAAATAGTAAATAACAAGATAAGACTTGTTATCGACAATTTTGGTACAAAAGCCCATTTATTATTCCCATTTCATAGCTTAGCATTTTCATATATACATATATATTTCGTCAAATTCCATTATCAATCTCATATCGTTATTCGTTTCGAGTCCACAAGCACGAGTCATAACTTCTCGGCTTTTAATCAATCAATAGTCCAAATTATATCAAAGTCCATGTTACGGCTTTGTCTGATTTAACTACTGACTAAAAAGTCAAAGTAACGCCGACGTAGCTCAAAGTTGACAATTATATATATCAAGTCCAAATTAAATGTCATAATATCGTAATTCAATCCCAAACCAACTCAAAACAATCTCGCCAACCAATAAATCAACCAAATATACTCGAAACCAATGTTATGACCCTAATGGTCATGACACGGTCGCGGTCAAGACCACGTGAACCAAACAAGCTCTAGAAGCTTTTTGGCTCCACGCGTCTCATCCAAACCTCATCAATACCAATCAACAAGCTACCAAATCGACCCGACTCGGACCCATGACCCAAGTGGGTCACGTACGAAACCAACCAAGACCCATACGTGGGCTTCTTGGTTCGTACGCCC
Organism: Chrysanthemum seticuspe; assembly: GCA_019973895.1. Classification (NCBI taxonomy): domain Eukaryota; kingdom Viridiplantae; phylum Streptophyta; class Magnoliopsida; order Asterales; family Asteraceae; genus Chrysanthemum; species Chrysanthemum seticuspe. The sequence goes on along the minus strand of BPTQ01000006.1, from coordinate 197,377,300 downwards.
CATAACACACAACCAAATCAATTCCACAACATCCAAATCCAATCATTCAAGCTCCAAACACTAACCAAACACAAAACCCATCAACTATTCTTAATCAAGAACATGCAACTAAACCCTAAATGCACAAACCCATTAAATTAATACACCACACATGTACCAAACACTAATTACTTGTTTACTTAGTCACTAATTAGCTTTAATTTCATGTTCCACCCAAAAGCCCTAAAAATAAAAATTAGGTCGAAACCCTAATTTGAAATTCGTGGGTTTATATCACCCAAACAAGCTCAAAACATGTTCCCTTTCCCTTATCTAATCACCAATTGCAAAAGCCCTTTGAAACCGTAAAAGTACGAATCTTGATTCCAAGATTTGAAGGTGTTATTGAAGTCCAAATGGAGCGTATGATATATGGTTGGAAATAGGAGACAGAGAGCTTCAATATGGTGGTGGTGGTTTATGGTGACGCGCCGCCGTACGGTGGTGGTGGTCGGAATATGGCCGCCGGCCACTATGGTGGTGGCTAGGGTTTTTAGTGAGAGAAAGATAGAGAGAGAAAGGTGTATTGTGTGTGTTTTTAGTGAGAGAATGAAAGGTGGAAGTGAGGGTGGATGACCCTTTATATATATGAGACTTAAGGACCTAAAAATAATTAAATTAGGAGGGGGGGGGGGGGGGGGCGCCGGCTACAATTAAAAGGGGAGGGTTCGGGTTGTAATTTTTTGTATCTATCTCGTTTACCCATTCCCGAGCTCACATATCGTCCCCCGAGTGTCCCACGACATTTATTTAACTTTCCAACATCATTACTTACGTTTTTCCATGATTTTTGACTATTTATTTGTCAATTTTTGAGTTACGGTCTAAAAGTTACAATAACTCTTGTTTTAGGCTTTTCTAGTGCCGAATCGAATAGTGCCTACCAAATAGAGTTAAAACGCATACGATAACTCATTTAATAATGAAATAAATAATAAAAACCAATAGATGATATAAAATCAAGTCATGGTTTATAAAAATAGTGTTTAAGGCAAATCTCAGTTTAGTTTAATGTAATGCGGTTACCTAAAATAGACTCCCTAAATTGCCAGTTGTCACAGCCTCCCAGCCTCAGAGGAAACCCGTCCCGGGTTTCACTCCGAGTTGCTTGGTGTCATAAATAGTTTAGGATACTTCCTACGGAAAACGTCCTCACGTTCCCAAGTGAACTCCGGTCCATGTTGGGAGTTCCAACGAACTTTAACAATCGGTATACGGCTATTCTTCAGCCTCTTAACCGCACGATCCATAATCTCAATCGGTTCCTCAACAAAATTCAATTTCTCATCAATACGAATATCTCTTAAAGGCACCACTATGTTTTCCTACGAAAGACATTTCTTAAGATTACTAACATGAAAGACATTGTGTACACTATTCAGTTCCGATGGTAGCTCCAGGCGGTATGCTACCGGTCCGACTCTTTCCAAGATTGGAAAGGGACCAATATATCGGGGATTGAGTTTTCCACGTTTCCCAAAACGAACCACTCCTTTCCAAGGAGAAACTTTCAACATAACACGATCTCCAACCTGAAATTCTAAAGTTTTACGTCTCTTATCAGCATAACTCTTTTGTCTATCACGAGCGGTTTGAAACCGATTACGAATCTGTACTATGTTCTCAGTGGTTTCTAAGACAAGTTCGGGACCTGTAAGTTGACTCTCGCCAACTTCAGCCCAACAAACAGGAGAACGACATTTTTGGCCATACAGTGCCTCAAATGGGGCGGCCTTAATGCTAGAGTGATAACTATTGTTGTAAGAGAATTCGGCCAAAGGGAGGTGTCTCTCCCAGCCTTTGCCGAAATCAATAACACATGCTCTAAGCATGTCCTCTAAAGTCTGAATGTTTCTCTCGCTTTGACCATCGGTCTGTGGATGGTAAGCAGTACTCATATCCAAATTCGTTCCTAACGCTGTCTGTAACGACTTCCAAAAGTGGGATGTAAAACGACTATCCCTATCGTAAATGATAGATATCGGTACTCCATGACGCGATACTATCTCCTTAAGATACAATCGAGCAAGCTTATCAAGGCTATCGGTTTCACTAATAGCTAAGAAGTGAGCAGACTTAGTTAAACGATCAACTATTACCCAAATAGCGTCATTGCCGCTAACTGTTCTCGGTAATTTAGTGATAAAGTCCATGGTTATTCGCTCCCATTTCCATTCCGGGAGTTCGGGTTGAACTAAAAGTCCTGATGGTTTTTGATGTTCGGCCTTAACCTTAGAACAACTTAGGCACCAACTAACATACTGAGCTATATCGACCTTCATATTAGGCCACCAATACAGTTTCTAAAGATCCTGATACATCCTATCGGCTCCGGGATGAATAGAGTATTTTGATTTATGCGACTCACATATAATCAACTCATGGATTCCACCATGAAATGGTATCCAGCTTCTGTCTCTGAAGCATAATGTTCCATCGGAACACTTCAAGAAGCCGTTTTCACTTTCTACCATTCCATGAAGATTCTCATAAGGACGGTTCTCTTCCGTCAATGCCTCTGCTTGGGAGGCTAAAATTTGAGATGGTAAGGGCGAAACAATGGTCATTCCTAATGATCTAACAAGTAGGGGTGGAATTTCCTCTTTACGATTAAGTGCATCAGCCACAACATTAGCCTTACCAGGATGATAACAAATCTCACAGTCATAATCACTAAGCAATTCCAACCAACGACGTTGTCTCATGTTCAGTTCCTTCTGATCTAAGATAGCTTCAAACTCTTATGGTCGGTAAATACTACACACTTGGTTCTATACAGATAATGTCTTCAAATTCTAAGAGCAAACACTACAGCACCTAACTCAAGGTCATGGGTGGTGTAGTTTTTCTCATGCTTCTTAAGTTGTCGGGATGCATAAGCAATCACCTTCTCACGTTGCATCAAAACAGCACCTAAGCCTTTATGCGAAGCGTCGCAGTACACGACAAAGTCTTCGCTTCCTTCAGACAAAGCTAGGATGGGCGCACTGCATAACTTCTCCTTCAGAAGTTGGAATGCTTCTTCTTCCTTTTCTCCCCATTCATACTTAACATCATTCTGAGTTAGTTTGGTCAGCGACTTAGCTATCTTGGAAAATCCCTCAATGAATCTCCTATAATAGCCTGCTAACCCTAGAAATTGTCGAATTTCTGATGGGTTCTTAGGAGCTGCCCATTCCTTAATGGCCTTAATCTTAGTTGGGTCAACATGAACACCTCGACTATCTATCACATGACCTAAGAATTTCACGGACGGAATCCAAAATTCACACTTAGAGAATTTGGCATACAGCTTCTCCTCTCTCAACAATCCTAAAATGAGCCTCAAATGCTCTTCGTGCTCCTCACTACTCTTAGAGTATATCAAGATGTCGTCTATGAATACTATCACAAACTTATCTAGGTATGGCTTACATACTCGGTTCATGAGATCCATGAAAACCGCTGGTGCTTTGGTCAAACCAAACGACATCACTTGGAATTCATAGTGTCTATAACGAGTCCTAAACGCAGTCTTAGGGATATCCTCCTTTCGAACTCTAAGCTGGTGATAACCAGATCGTAAATCGATCTTAGAAAAGACACTAGTCGGACAGGTGGAATCCCTGGCAGATCGTCGGGAAACACATCCGGAAATTCTCTAACAACGGGTACATCGTTGAGGTTTCTTTCACTCTTCTCCTCACTTTTCTTTTCAGAAATTCGAGCCAAGAAAAGACAACCTCCTCTATCGATGTACTTCTGGGCCTTAATACAAGATATGATGCTCAACCGGGAAGGACTTCCACAGTCGCTCCGATCTCCTTGTATGCTCAGAACTTTCTCGCCATACGGTAAACGCACAATCTTCTCATCACAAATGATGTGTGCACCGTTCTTCGACAACCAATCCATTCCGATAATGAAGTCAAAACTTCCTAGGGTAACCGGCAATAGGTCTATACTAAACGGGAGGTCTAGGAAACTTAAGGTACAACCTCGAACTACGGTGTATATCTTCTCTCTATTCCCATTCGCTAATTCCACATCGTAACTAAACCCTAGAGGTGTTTGGGAAATTCCTAGTAATGGCATAAATTTGGTGGATACGAAACTCATATCCGCACCGGTATCAAACAATATGGAAGCATAGCGATTATTGAGAAGGAACGTACCCGTAACTATGTTAGGGTCCTTTCCAGCTTCCTTCCCAATAGCATAAACATGCGCTACTCCTATGTCTCTCTGCTAATTCCTAGCACCATGGTTTCCACGGTTTTCCACAACCTCACGCTTCACAGGGTCTAAGCCATTACCTCCTACACCTCGATTAGAAAATCCTCCTACATTACCGGGATTTCCTCTCATCCACGGCTCTTGGCACTCATTCTTAAAGTGTCCCTTCTTTCCACATCCAAAACAGGTGACAGTAGCCTTCCAGTCCGCTCCTTGTGCAGTTTGAGCTGCAACAAGTGGACGAGACCTACAGTCTTTGGCTATGTGTCCTACCTTAGAGCACTTCCTACACACAATCGGGCACGGTCCATGGTGGTTTCGGTTACAACGACCACACATAGGCTTACTACCTTCGTAACCCTTCTTATCTCCATTTCCTATGGCAAACACCCTGGCTGTCTCTTGCCGTTTGTTGCCATTCCCTTTTGCAACTTCGTTCCTCTTCCTCTTATCACTCCTATCATTCTTACCCTTGTCTCCTAATTCTAGCACACAAGAGTCCATCAAACTCTGAGCCACATCAATTTTCTCTTGCAAATTAACTGGCCTGGTAGCGATGACATCATTTCGAGTAGCTAAAGGCAATCCATCAGTATACCTTTCAATCTTAAGTTCTTCGGTGCAAACCATTTCAGGGCAAAGCAATGATAACTCTTGGAAACAATGAGTATAAGTCGCCATGTCAGTACCCTTAACCTTATGGTTCCAGAACTCACTCTCTAACTTCTTAACTTCATTCCTAGGACAGTAAGTCTTAATCAGGAGAGCCTTAAATTGAGTCCAACTCATACTATAAGCTACATCAATTCCTACTGATCTGTGGTAGTTATTCCACCAGGTCAACGCCTCGTCCTTCAACGTGAAGGTTGCATACTTAACCTTACAATCCTCATTACAGTTACTCACAGCAAACAGAGATTTAGTTTTCTCCAACCACCTAGTCAGGTAAACTACTCCCTCAGTTCCTCCGAACTCAATGGGACCACAGAATCGGAACTCTTTGTAGGTACAACCTCGAGTTCGATTCAGCATTGGGGTTCCACTAGAGGTGTTAGAAAGATTAGCCTCAGCTAGCAGCTCAGCAACAACTGCGACACTAGCTGGTCAATGTGGGTTGGGTTCACAGGTGGAGGGTTTTGTGGAACAGGACCATTCTCAGCATGGTCGTTCACATTCGGGTTTTCTACAGCTGGGTTATCAGTGTTAGGGTTCTCAACAGGTGGTGTGGTCGGGGTCGGACGACGACCTCGACGACCAGGGGCAACAACAGCAGCAGGAGCTGCTCGGTTGTTCCTACGCAAGTTTCGTCTTGTTGCCACCATTCTATAGGCAAGTAGAACAGTTTCATCAGTTCACAATCCACGCTCTAAAATAGAGTTGGGTTCCAATGATCACTAAATAACTCTCAATATCATAATCAAGGTCAACAAGGAAAACGTTATACCAAAGCGAAACAATCAGATACCGCATCATAACTAAAGGATGCATGTTCCCATAACCATAACTCATAGGTTTCAAAAGTGGAAATACATGGAAGGATACAAAGAAATCAAAAACGATCCTAATAACAATACTAGTAAGACAACTAGGATAATCCTACATCTCGAACCAAGTACTACTTAGTTTCAAGATGGTACAAAACCATAGATATAATACGATCTAGCCACGATTACGAGCACTCCTAAATGATTTCCAAACATCATCCATCACTCTCCATAGTGACAAAATCCCCAAACGCTGAGAGTCGCAATCCTTCCTAAGATTCACGACCTCCTTCTCCAAACCATCGACCTTGCGTTGAAGCGCTTGGTCTGCCTCCAAGGCTGTCAAGCACTCTCTATGCCGGTCTCCAACCTGCTCAAAGAGTCTCGACAGACCTTCTCTTAAGGCCATCGACTTCTTCCCTATCTTAGTCAAATCTATCCTCAAATACTCTACACCAGTCCTCGTCACTCCATCTAATCGGTCTGACAACCTACTGAGACTAATATTCTGGGATATAATCCTCCTCCAGATCAGACCCGTACCTCTATACTCCTCGGGCTCAGAAGCAACCTCTGATGGTATTTCAGATCCTAACGGGCTACCTATATAAGGTGAGTAAGGTGGTGAGTCGATGTCTAAAGGCTGTCCAGGGGACTCAGGCTCATGCAAAGGAGAACCTGGTCCTGGAGAATGTGAAGGACTCTGCAATGGAGGAGTACCCCCTTCTGGGATATCCTCATCATCCTCCTTCTGAGGATCCTTGTCCTCATCAACATACTGCTCCTCAACCTCATCCTCATCCTCGACCTCATGCTCCTCCTCACCCTCATACATAGGGGGAGAGTCCATGAGTCGTAGTCTCTGTGCAGGTAAATCCTGAGGTGGTACACTAGGAGATCTAGGCCTCCTAAGACATGATGATACTGGTGGTGATGACAGAGGAGAGTGGGCTGCTAAATGGATAGGTGATGATGGTGTTCTCACAGACATGCGGGAAGTGCTATAAGCTAGCCTAGGAGTCTGTACTCTCGCTAAAACCTGATGTAAAGTGAGCTGCCTAGACGAACTAGGACGATCTGATGATGATGAACTAGTGTAACGGGCAATCTCATAAGGATCACCCTGCGCAACCATCATGAGAGTCAATGCTGGCGAACTAGCTACAACAAGGACCTCCTCAGACACATCAAAAGCTAGTGAAGGCATAGTCTATGACAATGGCATAGGGTAGGTATAAGTGTTTGAAACAACCAGTTCTAACAAGCGCATCAACTTAACCCAAAACATATATCACATAATGAAAGCTTTAAAAGTAGAGGTACCACATTACTCAAAATATGCGTTTAAATAAATGGAAAATTGGTCAAATAGACCACGCGCCCTGAGGCTTATCACTTTCCTGACCACGCACTTTTGCCGAATGAAAATGGACCAGTTGCCCAGCGATTTCCTGGTATCCAATCATGGGGTGCCATGTGTCTGACAAAGGTATGACCGAAGTACGTATTTTGAGATTATATGTCATGTATTGTAAGGTATTGTTTTTTGGGCAACCAAATTGTATCTTCGGGCAACTATATAATATTGGGCAACTTGTATTTATACACGAGGATAATATGGTCATTTTATACTGGTTGTATTATAAAACTAATAATAATAACGCACACAACATCACGCGCGTACTCACACAATCAAACATCTTCTTGTACAATTTCTAACAGCTTCTACAATTAAACGTCTTCTTCTACATCACAAACCACATCTTATTCACAAAACCCTCTAAACCCTAATTAATTTTACTCTATAATTCCATATGACAAAATTAAAGTTGTACAATTGTAAAATCGCAGTTCGTTCTACATTGAAGTTGCTGCTAGATATTAAACTCTGTTTTTCAAAGAACGAAAATCGGGAAAGGTTGTTCAGGCAAACAGTATTTGGTCCATGGTTGGATATAAAGTCGTGCGAGAATGACTGCCTTCTGATGCATTATGTTTTGCAACACCAGGTATATGTTTCTAACATCTCCTCTGATTCCCCTCCACTAACATTCCAAATAGGGGAGCATTCGTTAAGGTTTGGCCGGAAAGAATTTTGTCTGATAACAGGGTTTCGATTTGCCAAAGTTTCAAAACCTATTAAACCATCTAGCGCATTTTTCGACCGTATATTTCCTGGAAAAAAGAGTAATGGTATAACAAATGTACATGCAATTGATCTTTTGGAACTTGTTAATGACGGAAAAAAGGATGGGAAAAGGTGGTTATCTCTTTCTGATGAGGATGCTGTTAGGGTGTGTCTGCTGGTAGCTGCAGAGCTGGTGTTTATGGGAAAAGAAGACAGGAATTGCGTCCATAATCACTTATTGTCCTTGGTTGATGATTTTGAAGCCTGGAATGTATTTCCTTGGGGTGAATATATGTGGCATAAATTTTATGAAAGGACTGCCAATATTGTTCATATTCACAGAAAAGATCATCTGTTAAAATTGAAAAAAAATCCAAAGTTTAGTGCCACATACAATCTATACGGGTTCGCTTAGGCTTTCAAGGTTTGAATTCTCTGTAGTTTGCTTTTGATTCTATTTTGTTGTGCTATTACTTATTCATTTCAAAAGTACCTATAATTAATGTTTGTTGTGTTATTGTTATGAAATCATGGTGTTTTGTTCTGTATACACGTAATATAAAAGTTACCCGTAATTTAGATAACAAAAATGTTATAACACATTTTAGTTTGTGATTTACTTTTTAAATTGTAACCATAAAGGTGTTGTTTCATCCTAAACATGTGACCTTTACTTTTGTAAACCTTGAAACATTTTCATAAACGATAGCTGCGTAAGTACACGTTTTAAAGATGACAGTTGTGGCTATTACAGATTTGGATTTTGGAGACTTATCCTAAAAGCTCACGTTGGTGGGTGAAAGACAATAAGATCATTCCACGTGGTCTTGCTTGGTCAGGACTTTCAAAGTTTCGGAACCCGGACTGTTGTAACCTCTTTGGACCGGTATGCATCACACAATCTTACATTGCTGACCCCACTAACTTGTACCTGAATTAGTTCACAGTATTTGAGTAATTTCAATTTTTTTTAATTATTTTTTTTGTTGTTAGGATTCAACTCCCATTGCTGAACTTTCTGCAACACAAGCTGAAATGAAGCAACCGTGGTGTATTGCCAGTGCCCAATTTATAGATGGTTTGTCTGTTCCAGAGACAGACGATGGTTACAAGACTGCAGAGTATTCAAATGAATTCGCGGACGATTTCAATTTAAACTTGTGCATGGACGATTTCAATTTAAATCTTGCACAAACGGGAACTACTCATTCGACAGGGCGTCTATTTCGTGAGTTAGTGGATTTGAATAAAAAAGTTTTGATGATAGAAAACGGCATTCATTCGGTCAGAAACACACCTTTTGTACTTGATGTGTTTATGTCTGTGAAAAGCAGACTTTCAAAAGTACACGAACTATTGGGTCTTAATAATTATGCTGCTGTTGATCGTCAACATATTAAAAGTTGTGCCACCACAAACGACCCTGACGTTACTCCCGATGATCCGAAGGTTTGTATTTACTTTTCAGTTTACCTACAATGTTTATAACAAACTCAAGTAATCGTTCGTGTCCACACTTATATCAAACATTGGTTGATACAGGTCACGTCGTCTCATATTGTAGGCCCTAATGGATATAAGGTTGTCCATGTGGACCATGCAACGGACATTGACAATGATGATGGGCTTAAAGAAACGCAACCATGTAACCTTGGTATGCTTGTTGAAGCTTGTGCCATGACCCAAAAATGTCCTGTTATGGAATATGGAGGTGAAATTAGTACTCAACTTCCACCAGTTGCACCTAAAGAGGAAAATAAAATACCCGGTGACCCCATTATTGTACGTTATATTTCAGTTACAGTTTAAATATCAGCTAAAGCATACGTCCCTACTTATGTATATATATATTTAAAATTCAGGAGGAACCGGATTGTGGTAATGACTGGTCGTCTTACATAAAAGATGAAAAAGATTCGGTTGATAATTCTCTAGATGCAATGGATTGTCATAATGAACAGCAAAATGTGGTTCAGAAATAATTGGCTTGCCAACCAGAACCCGTTACCAATATTGATTGTGTGCAGACAGAAGTAGGAACACCCACTAACAAAGCTCATGAGGTATCTACATTCTCTGTAAAACATCGCCGATAAATAAAATAGTTTAATGTGCTGTTTTGTAACATACTATATTCTCAAATGTCAGTTTAAAGACAATAACCTGCCATATGTAAATGTGGTCGGCCAAAATGACACTCCTGTTTCCTCCCAACATAATGTCCACAAAAGCGTCGATACAAAATTGTGTCTTCTGTCTTTAGATATAATGGATTGTGTTGATCAACAAGGGGATGTGGTTGACAAAAATTCGTTTGTTGGCCTAGAATCCAGTAACAATGATGTTGTTGTGGTTAGCCTAGAAGATACACCAACAAAGAAAGACGCTGAAGCCCCTGAATCTCAGGTTAAACCGAAGAAAGTGTCATTTGCAAATGTGGTAGGTCCTAATGACAAAACTCTGTTGGAAGATCTTTTCTCCGATATGAATACGAACAAAAGAAAGATAGTAAAATTGAACGACAACCTCAGTAAAAGAAGGCGCACTGTACAAACTTACGCGACGTTGTTTGGGTCCGTCAATTCGGAATATGGGGTATCAAAAACATCATCTACTCCTTGCCGCCGTGTTACAAGATCGCAGGGTGTCATTAACGAGGCTATTATCCCGGCTGCCATTTCAGATGTACATCACCTTATTAAATTGTAACAGAAACGAATCTTTTTTTTTTAATTTTTTTCTGCTTATCTTTCAACTTTGTTTTCAGGAAACATTTGGAAACCCCATAACGTGTCCACGTAGTCGATTCTATTCGCCCACAATTGAACCGTTTGTAGAGGTAGGTTCCATTTGTTAATCCAATAACATCATTATCATTGTGTGTATGTTATTGAATATATTTGATTTTTTAGGAACTTTTACGACACCCGAAATGCAACAAGAAGAAGGTTACTGTTCCTGATTACCTTCGCAAGTATTTGAAGCTTAAATAACCATTAATTTATAGGTTTCCTTGGGGCTCCGGTGCGGTTATTGCTTATAGGAATTTTTGGGTAGCCTTGGCATATGTTGAAGACTGCACCGGTGGGTGGCTTAATGAGTTAGTGAGTAAAGCTGATGCCTAGCTGGTCTACTGCACTAGTTTATTATTTTGTTTTTTTACTTATGAAACCAATGTTTACAGTTTTGATTTGCTTTATCTGTCCGCAGCACTTGGATGCATGGGTTGAATTGATGTGGTTGTTTAGACCAGCTGATGCAGATTGGGCTTTGGCAGGGTGTACTTTTTGCAATCAAATCCTAGGTGGCAACATGCCTACCACTTATTCAGATGGCACAACATACCCTGTGGCTTGGCGAGATGTTGCGAAGGTCATTTTGGCAGACTCTTACCGTACATATACCACTACTGTTATAAACAGCTTATAATTTCCTGCATTTGTTTTATATATCAGGTGTATTTTCCCATGAATGAAAGTGCAAAACACTGGATACTCTGTGAGCTCCATATCCGCACTGGAGTTGTTTACATTTATAACTCTCTTGGGTCAGCATCAGGAGGTGAACGGTGGTTGCGAGGTTCCAAGAGAAACTTACAAACACAGCTTAAATCGTACCTAACAAACTCTGGGGTACTGCATAGTAAGGGCATATCACAGGGGGATTATAAAATCACATACAAGTGTCCAAAAGTACCAAAACAATCAGAGTTGTATGGTGACTACGGAGTATGGGTGTGCATTATTTTGTACAGATTGCTCCGTAACCAGCCTCTGGAAGTAGACGACTCTCTTCAAACAGCTTTAGCTTACCGTGAACGGATGCTTGAATACTTCTGGAAGCACAAGGTTGAATACATAATATGATAGCGGTCTTTCAAGGTACTATTCTTAATGTCCGTTTGACCCATAATTATTGTCTAATGTTGACATGTGAAGTATTTTTCTTTCAACGTATACTGTAGGTATTTCTACTTGTATTATATATTAGTCGATTATTATAATAATTTTTTAACTCAACGGCATTTCTTTAGTTAATACCCATGCACATATACAAAAAATCCTATGCTTTGCAAGCCACTTCTATATATTATGGGTTATGTATACTTTATTAATTTATTTGGTATATACTAGCAGAATTTAATATTTGGTTGCCCTATAGTACATTACGGTACATGTCCTTAAATGTCTTCTTTTGCCAATCTCTTTCTTCAATACAAATCTTTCTTAATTTGTTTAACAATATCTTTCTTTCTTCTTTTGGTCTATTCACTTCATATCTTTATCCCAATCTTTCTGCTTTTGTTTAACAAAATGTCCGACTATATCCCACTGGACGTTCAACTAGATATCATTCGCAGGCTACCTCCTAAGTCTATACTCCATCTACGTAGTGTTTGCAAGTTATGGAAGGCTAGTATAGATTGTGGTTTTTTCATCTCTAATTACGGTGTTCGTCCTAACGATGAGTGTTTTTTTACGCTAACATTTGATCAGGGTCACAAAGGTTTTATGTTAGATTTTAATGAACAACTGACCGCTACGGTACTTCGTACAGATTTAATGCTTTCATCTATGATTGCAGTTGGCAATTCTCACGGTCTTTCGTGTTTTGTTTATGGCTCTAATCTAATGTCTGTTATTTGGAACCTGGCAATCCGAAAATCACTTGCAGTACATGTCCCCTTTTACACGCATCAAATGGAATGTAAAAAGATTTATTTTGGTTTTGCCGTCCGTTCGGACACTCTTGACCCGACAATCGTGAAGGTCTCCTATCCTGTTTTCCAAAGTGGTTTCTGGTATGTTTCTGTCTTTTCTTTCAACTCGTTAAGGTGGACATGCCTTGAAAATTTCCACCCCCCTCGTGAAACTATCAAATTGAAACGTCAAAGTCAGGCGGTTGTCGGTCATTTTATCTATTGGACTGGGAGTGAAAAGTTAACTAATGAGGGCGGTGTTACATACAAGATTTATATGTTGATTTCGTTTGATTTGGTAACCAACCAATTTAAAGTTATAGACCTTCCGTAGATTTTAAAAAATGAACTCCCAGTTCCATTCTATGTTTTCGATCTTGGAACCTCTCTAGTGATTTCTGGTATGATCATTGATGACGATATGCCATTGTTTTGTGGATGGTTAGTGGACGTGAATGGTTTTGCCATAAGATCATTCAGAAGCCTCTTTGCCATCCCCACCCTATTATCTGTTCGTTTGCTTGGGTTTACAAAGTATCAGGATCAAATAGTGGAAGCGTACACTGGCAACCATTTGGGTCACTTGGTATTCGTGTACAACAAAGAACTTGAATTATTTGTCAGCATGGGAATTTTAGGAGATACGGGATCTTTCTACATCGCCCCATACAAAGAATCTCTTCTTTTGTTAAATCATACAGACTGTGCTGCCTATAGTATGCTTTATTTATAACTTACCATTCTATTATTGTTCCTTTTAAACATTATCACTTGATTTGGTTAATGATATTTCAATGCCATTTTCAACAGGTTAGTTCGGCTGAAGTTACGGATCAGGCTAAATGGGAATGAAGGTTTGTGGTTTTAGTACGCTGTCTCTGTGGGAAGGAAGCATTGGACTGCTAATATTTTTCGTAGTCTATGAATGTTATCAATCAAGTGGTTATATAATATGTAACAATTAAAGTTACAACCATGTAGTAATCGTAATATGTAGTTGGTTGTCTGTATCAAACGTTGTATGTCAACGTATTTACTATTTCATCTCTTCTGTTATCCCATTATCCATTTTTTTTAAATCTGGCCAACAAGCAGCTGTTACCCAAAATAATTTTGGCAATCCTAATTTTGTTGTTAGGGCAACTTGTTTTCCATACGAAATACTTTTATAAACCCACGACTCCTTCTAGAAGTACATTTCGTATTCTACAACCTACTAATAACTACCAACTTGAGACAATGCACACTTCCAAAAATAGAGGTTTAACATTCAACACTAGTACAAATTAACTAGCAGTTGTAAGTTTATTACAAGCAGTGGTAAACGACTGTTCAGCCCAACAAAAGCAGTAGTAAAAAACAACTAGCAGTTGTAAGTTAATTTAAGTAATCGAGCATAAAAGCAGTGTAGCATTTGTTTTATGTTTACAAACGTCGTATAAATCTCAAAATAATCCACTCAAACGAATGTCACTGTACACATCTGTTGGATCTAAGACACTCTCCTTGTGTCAATGATATTTTGTATAATATTATCAAGCAAGCGGAATTTACTTAAGTAATACTTAAAAGACGAATTACATGATGTATGAGAGTAAACACAAGTTAACACAAAACTCAAGCTCCAATATTATTAATGAAATAATACGAGTGATCTTGGTATCACTAGGGTTACACCTTGATGCTTTCGTAGGTAATCTTGTAATGTAATACGTACCTAAGACTATGACCTAGAATCTCCTTTTATACAAGAAGGAGTCCTTTACAAGATAAGTATATAGCTAACATAATAGAATATACATAAGATCTATTCTATACTTATCAAGACGCGTTTAACCTTATCATTAACTGATAGCAGTGGTAATGAAGAACTTGCAGTGGGAATATGTTTCCACTGCTAGTGTTAAACCAAGCAGTATAAACCATAACTATCCGTGGTAACGGATTATTCCCAACAATCCTCCCCTAAACTTATGATTTCTCTGCAAATCAATAAGTTTCTTCAATATGTATTAACTTCAAGGATTTGGGGAATTTAATCAAACACTTCACTTCTTTTCTCTTAACTTTTGTATAGCTCTTGAACACTGTTCTTGAAGCCTGGGTAATAATGCTCTGACCTTCTGACTGTCTTCATTAACTCGTATGTGTAAGCTTAACATTACTGTAAGAGCTCCAGCTCTAAGTGGATATTCTTTCTCAGCAAGCATGAAAAATTCTTCTCCATTAGCTATAGAGACATGATGAACATCACATGAATCATAATAAAACCACTGTGTACCAAGACATGTGAATAAGGTTTTCTAGTAGTCATCATCAGCATTTGGTTCAAAAAGCCTTCTAAGATTTACCCATAACTGCATCTCCTTTGTATCTTTGAGATCTTGACCATTAAACCTCTCTTGAACTAATTTCCATAATGTATTAAGGTCATCTCTGTCAAAAGCTTTAATAAGATCTTCAAATGTTATGAAAGATGAAGTTTCTCCTCCCAGCCTTGTAATCTTCCATGTTGAAGCAAGATTGCTAGCAGTGTAAACTTCCCAATCAATGATAGGATGTCGAATTTGCAGTGGTTCTGGATAAAAATCTATGTCTTCAATCATAATCATTTCAGTCATTTGATCTTTAGTGAACTTCTCAGTAGAAATCTCCTTCTTAGTAGACTTTGTATGATCTTCATTAACCTTAGTCTTCTTAATAGTTTGAGAATCACTGACTTTGGCCTTTCTCTTCAATCTAGGAAATATTCTTTCTTCTTCTTCAGAGCCCATTGGAATAAAAGATTTATCTTGTTTCACAGTTCTGTAGTAAGCCCTTTCAACTTGATCATCAGACATTCCTATGAATTGATGCCTTTTCCAATTACCAACATGACAACAATAAGTCTTCATAGATGCAAGTATTTGTGCCTTGGCTGGTTGTCTTTGTTTCTTCTGATTCTTCTTGACTGAACTGATTACATTATCAAGTGCTTGATTGTTCTTCATCATAATGAAATATTTCAACTGAGCAGTTCTTTGTTCCTCAGTTAAAGATGCATCAGCAACAAGGTCAATTGCCTTTTTCTTGATTTCTGGATTATTATCTACCAGAAACTGAATATCTTCTTTAGTAGGAACATAACTAAACTCTGGAGCTTTCTCTTTCATAACAGTAGGTTGGACAGTGGAAATTGAATCAGCATCTTCCATTCTATCCAATCTTTGAGCTTCCAAAAAGCTAGCAACTTCTATTTCTTTCAACCTTTTCTTTTCAGCAACTCTTTCAGCAATTTGATCTTCTGAAATCTTCATAGCAAGTTCTCTATCATGATCAATCTGAACATGTCTTTTCTTTGAAACCTTCCCTTTAGGTTGCTGTACATCTTCCATAACTGCTTTACCCTTATTATCCTTCAAAGTATCAAATTCTTCACTTGCAGTGGCAAGAATTGGCTCTGCAGTGGAAATATCATCAGTGGTAAAATCAGTTGCAGTTTGGAAAATGTCTTGATCTTCAAGTTGCTCTCCATGAGTTTCAGCTTCTTTTGCTCCTTCACTTGTATCACCTTCATCTTCAAAATCAATTTTCCTCCCCTCAGTGTCAGAACCTGTTTTCCTCCCCTGTTTGGAGGAATTTCCCAAATCTTTATCAGCTGAATCACCATTAGAAGGTGAGGATGAAGATGAAATCACCAGCTTTGCATTCTTCTTGTGCTTTTGCAACCTCTGCACCTCTTCTTTTAAGGTCTGAATCTCTGTCTTTAACAGTTGAACATCCGTGACATGTTGCTTTTTGAAAGTAGCCAATGTCTTTTGTAGAGAATCAACCTGTTTTGCTAATTTGGTACACATAACCATCAATTCCAATTGGTTTCCACTGCCCTCAACACTTCCAACTGTGTTACCTGTTGGGAGAGGTGAATCATGGGGCATTGGTCCAGACTCCTCCATAGTAGGACTAGGTGGAAGTCTAGAACCACCACTGCTTGTTTCTAGACCAAAAGGTTCAGAAACTTGCTGTGTTGTCATGAGAGGAGATGATTGTTTTGACCTTCTCTCATAGGTTCTTGAAACTGGTGGTGTATAATCAATGTTGGGTACATTAATTATAGGTGTAGTTTGTTCAGTTGAAATTTTAGCAAGCATTTGGGGTAGGAGAGGTGTAAAAATCATATTGCCATCTTTATTCAAATTTTGAATAACTTTAGGCTTTAGGCAACTGATTTGATAAACAGTAGTGTGAGGTTGCAGTTGAAATTCATTAAGCACAGCTTGCACAAACCTTGGATACATTAAAAATTTGGTTTTACTTTGTACATTGCCTTTCATACTAGTAAAAATATAGTTGGACCAGTTGAAAATCTTATCAGTGACTAGACAAACCAAAGGATAAGCCATGGTTGAACTAAATTGCTCATAAGATGTTTTCTTAGGACTAAGGCAATGTAACAAGGTATGAATCAAAAATCTCCAGTGGGGACAAAAACCACTCTTTTTGAAAGTAGCCTTTTTATCAGTGGTATCATACCCCATGGATGATAAAGTATCATGAATGTCAGACATAGGTAATGTGATGTGACCATTGAGATCATCCAAGTGAAGTACTCTCCTTAGGGATGCCTCAGTAACATCAATAGTTACCCCATCTACAGTGGCTCTGAGAGCATCCACTGTTTCATGTGTATCTCTATTCTCAAGTGTTATGGACTGAGCAGAAGTCCAAAACTGATTGATTTGAGAGATATAGATTGTGGGTTTGAAAAGCAAAGCATACCTTATATGAGTGGTATGAAGAAAATCCACAATCTGATGAAAAACATGGCCACTCTTCTTGGTATTCTTTTGTAAGTAGGCCACTAGGTTGTGCTCATCTGCAAATTTCAAAGAAGCCATATAAACTTTTGATGAAAAATATGATTATGTCAGTAAGAATTGAAGTAATGACTAGCCAATTGAGAGAACAAGATATATAGGGTTAGGGTTTATAATTGATGCGCAAGTAAAATTATCTTTAAAAAGTAGGTAAAATGTAGAAAGAAGATATTTTACTTAAAATATTAACCCTATATATATGAATATCAGTGGTTACTTTCAACGGCTAGTAAAAATTTAATTACTGACATAATCAGTTGTAACGGCTAGAACAACAGTGGTAAAATAACACTGTCAGTGGAAACTGTGAACTAGCAGTGGTAATTTTTCACAAAAATTTCAAAGAGCAGTGGAAGATAAAATCATTAGAAAACAATACTGCTCCCATTATAGTTTTTAGCAAACTATCAACTATCAACGGATTTGATATGTCTTTACCATGAGCCGTTTGCTATGGACTAGCCAACTCTTAATCATAAAGAATATGGTGAGTTGATAACCATATAGTTTTTGGTAAACTATCAACCATAAACGGATTTGTCAAGTCTTTACCAGTAGCCGTTTGCTCTGGACTAGTTGATTCTTATGTGTATTAGACATGGTGAATCAATAACCATTTGATGTGTATCTCAGATATACACCTTTTAACTCCAACTTCTCATCAAAACATGATATGCATTAGTAAAAGATGAGAATAACCAATTTTGTAATCAACCAAAATTACCTTTAACCAAACTTTTACTCAAGCAAAATATCTTCCAAAGTCAACTCAATAATATCTATATTTACTCCTTGACCTACTAAAATAAGAAAAAGGTAAATATCTTCATTAAATAACCCTTCAACCGACTTTGTCTATATAAGAAGACTTGGCTTAAGATAAATTTAATCAACTTTCATTCAAACACAATAACCCCAAAACCATAAACATGAGCAATCCCTCCAACACTATCAACATCTCTTCTGACTCTGAAGAAGAGTATGTAATTGAATCAGAATCATCTTCAGAAGCATCAAGATGGTTTGGATACTTCCCACCAGGGGCTGGCTCTTCATCCAAAAGATATAGTAAAGAAACTGCTAAGCGAATGCCTGTAGCTAAGCCTGCAAAATCCCTTGAGTTCTACTCCGATTCATCAGATGATGATGATGCAAATGATGAAACCTATTCTCTTGCTAAAGAGTTGCCAAAAGCTCTTTCAATAGCAATGAAAACAGCGATCTCCAATATGAAGCAAATATCCAATCCAACAAGGTCTGTAATGCTACCAAAACCTCGTCCACAGATTCTTGGGCTTCCATGTCCAAGGATGCAATCCACTTTTGAGAACAAGAGAAAGAGAGCCCATAAGAATAAACATGACTATGTGGGCAAGGGCAAGAGACCAATGGAATAGCTGAAGATAGGTATAGGATGTGCGAGGTGTCAGTTTATGTGTTTTGACTAGGAGTACTTTTGGTTGTAATGTATGATGTGTTAGTAATGAATTTCCTTTGTTTCTCCTTTTTCCACTGAAAGTATGTTACCACTGGTTTCAATATAGTTCCCACTATAAAACAGAGTCATCAGTGAACAACTTAGATAAGGTCTAATAAACCTAGAGCATCGATTCACCAGAGAGTAACTAACAAAAATCCTTCAGATTGCAATTTACTAACATAAACCAAACACTGGAATCATAATTTCGTTGGCAATGGTTAATATATTGAAAGAATTAAGCACAACAGTGGCTATACTCAATAAAGTCAACATTTAAGCATTGATACATTTTCCAAGAATACAGGACTCCAATTTACTCCTCAACTACCTGCACCTTCCCCTCATTAACTTCTTGAATCCAACTTAATATATATTAAACAGATCATTTAACACAAACCACTCAAATCACATACTCCAAAACTTGTACTCTCAAAGATCATCACTTCAGCAACACCATGAGTCAATCAAGTCCAATCAATCTCTCTTCTAGCAGTTCATCTGATAGTTCCTGGGATGATTTTGTTTTGAAAAACCCTGGGAGAGTTGAAAAAGAGGAGTATGAGAAGGTTGTATCCAAGAAGAGAAAGCAGTCACTTGCTCTTTCAAATCCTTTTTCAGCTGGACCTTCATCACTACAACCAGAGCCTCAGGATGCAACAATCAAAGAAGATAGCTCAGAGATCAGCTCCTATGTGTCTCCATATGTTACAGATGATGAAACCTCTGGAAGAGTCCTGAGTGTTCCTCCTCTTGCAGCAGTAGCTCCCCCTGAAGAGTTGCAATCATCACATTCACTACCATTTCTACCAGCGCCACCAACAACAGTTCCTTCATCATCCTCACCACCTACTGGTATAGTGGTGATGGGTTTAGCAAGCCCTAGGGTGTATGACTTGATTAACATGCGTGGAGCTCCCAAGGTGATGCCAAGCTGGGGCTTTTCCAAGAAGCCATAAAGGATGAATGATGGGTAGGAAGGGGATGGGTTGTTTGTGGTTGTTTTATCAGTTGATGTAGTAATGTTTGTACTTTGAACCTCATGGATGTAATTTTACTGCACTTTCAGTGCAGTTTAGTAATAACAATAATAATCCATGTTTTCTTTTATCATTAGTGTTCCTTCATCACACATCTCAATCCACTAACTTCATTAACAAAAACTGACAGACAGTCTATTAGTATGCACAAAATCAAAAGAAAAGACATGTTGCCAGTCATGTGCATTGAACACCCATAATTTGTAAATACAAAATCAAATCATTTAGTCCTTGGATGTTCCTGCACATAAGAGTAAAGAGTTAGTTTCTTTTGGGGACCCAAGCCATGATTGACTTGGATCTGCCTCGTGTATCAATATAGTTAAATCTATCAAAGGTCATTGATACACCATTGGGATTGGTTGTAGAGGTATTTCCTTTAGGTTTCCATTCCCAACGTGCTGAGGCCTTCACAGCATTGCCCATGTCCCCCCTTTTCTTATTCAAAACCCTTGCAGTGGTAACTTTTGAATGAGCAGTGGAAACTGCTGGTTTCTTTTTAGGTATTGATCGGTGCTAAACAGTCAAGTCTAAAAGACTAAAAACTGCTCAAAAACCAATGCAATGAAGATCTGAGGAGTACAGTGTTTCCCCGGGTCGTTATGTCCCAGCGAGTTGTGCAATGGATTATCAAACGTTTAGTGATCGAGGAGTTGAACGGGAAAAGGATCTGTGAGTGATATTATGACTACAGAAAAAACCAACAAATGAAAACGGCTTAAATGCAGATTAAAGGAAAATAAAAAGATAAAATCTATTAAATAAACGCTATCACTATATTTAAAGTGATGAACGTTTAAAAACCTAAAACGTACGTTTAAATTAAAAACTACGTAACGTATAAAATAAAAAGTGAAATCTAAGAAATAAAAGTCCTAAAAATATGAAAAATACATTTTTACAAACCTAATGATATAAGAAACTTTTTGGAAAAAGAAAATTATTTTTATAACTAATATTCTAATTATTATTAATTAAAAACTAATTTTAACTATTTAATAATTACCTAAAATACAAAAAATTAGGAAATAAAGCTAGAAAAATAAAATTATGAAATGGAAAAGTCTAAAATATCAAACTAGACTTTTCAAAACTATTTTTTGTATTTTTATGGTTATTTTTCTATTTTTTATGATTTTTAAACTATTAAAAACTAATTAAAATATTTAAAAATGCAAATTTAACTAAGAAAAATATGGAAAAATACTTTTTTGGCCTTTTATATTTATCTTAACTTAATAAAATTGAAAAATTATTTTTTTGAACCTTTTTCTAATTTTTTGTATTAAATACTAATTAAAAATGCTTAAAAACTCATTTAAAATAGGAAAAATAGCAAATTAACTTAGAAAAATCTGAAAATTTCAGGAAAAGTCTAAAATGATATAAGGAAATAAGGAAAAATAGAAAAAGATGTGCTTATGTGGAGGATATAGAAACTGATGTGCCAAGTGCTTATAAATAAGCACTTGGATAAGCCAAAACCACACCAAAGGATACCAAACTGATACAGAGGCAACAAGATGCTAAAATAACTCTAAAGCAACAAGTATCAACAATCTATAACCTCTGGAATAGCAAATTGAACAGATTTGATATATGAGCTCATGGCAGAAATCAGTTGTGAGGGGGCCAACTTTGAGCTTATGCATAAGCCACACAATAAGCTAATATTGAAAAACAATAAATGGAACCTAAAGATAACCTGGGTCACTAACTAAAACCTAAAACTCAAACTTGGACAAGCTCAAATGAGCCAAATGCAAGTGCTGCAAGATCTGCACATTACCTGTGCAGATCAGTGCAGTGTGCACAGGGCAAATGAGCTTGTTTTGACAAGCTCATTTGACCCTTATATAAAATTAACAAAATTATGAAAAAATGAGGACAAGAAACTAGACCAGCTGGGGATTTGAAAACATCAAGTTTCATTGAAATTGGCTTAAAGATGAGTGAATGAAAAATCACTCTCAGTTGGCCAAAACTGAGTTTTTCAACTTGACTTTTTGACAAAAGCTAAAAGTTTGACTTTCTTGAGCTTTGCTCTTGATTTAAGGACTGATAAGGAATTAATATGATGAAATACAATTACTACAACCTATCTTTATGTAATTTACACACAAAATAAGCTTTTAACTTGAAAATGACTCAACAGTAGGCTGCTAGGGCAGATTAGAGTGGATTTTGACTTTCTGTGTGTTTATATGCAATAAAATGACTGAGATGACTCAAGTTGTTGAAATAGAGACTAAGTATGCAGTTTTTGAGCACAAACCAAAGCTTGATCACAAATTCCTTAACTGATCCAAACACTAGTGTAGTTACTAGTATGCAATTTTAATTAACCAAACTACTGATCCAAGCTTATTTAACCATAAAAACAGATTTAATACTCCTAAATATAACTAGATGAAACCACTTTAATAGCAATATCACACTTAAACTGCCTACTCTAGATTATGTAGAAAAACAATACTCATATAGAAATGACAGTAATAAAATCACAACTAGACAAACTAGACTACTATAACATACTCACTTAAACAGAATTGACACAGACAAACAAATTAAACCTTTACACTATTGAATCAAATGGAAAACAAATTCATGAACTTACATATGTCCTGTCACTAAGACTTGAAACTGAGATCAATGAAACAGGACCCAATCTTGCTAACAACCCATCTTACATTCAAAATCAATACTAAATTCCTCCAAATGCCAAGATTACACCAGCAATCCTACCACATTGGAACTTCCTTTGCCATTGGTTTGACTTTCGTTGACTGAAATCCAAACTTGCATGAAATTTAAATGCAGGCTTACAAAAAACAATTATAAGCTTATATAAGCTTTTATGAGCTTATAAATGAGTTGGTGGAGATTTGAATATAAACAATTGAAACCTAAAATTGCAACAGTGGACTTAGAAACATGAAATGTCAAGACAATGTAAATTACCACTTGAAAACAGTTTTAATATACTCAAACAACTTAATTGGATACAATGGAACCAAAAATTACAGTTTAAAACTTAATTAAAGACATAAAATTAAATTACGACATATATAGAAAACTAAAACTAAAACTACTCCTGATCCTTTGCTTCATCTTCCTCTTTTATAGCTCCAAAGAGTCCCTCTCTCACCTCTGACCACTTCCCACCACATTTGTCAACCAATGGGAGAGTTTAAAGCACATTGGTCACTCTTTCAATTTTGGCGGGAAAATGGCAATTTGACTTATAGGCTCTGACTTTGCAGCTAGGGGGGGGTGGCTAGGTATGTGATGAGGGGGTGAGAGTTTTGAGGGGATAAGGTGATGGGTGAAAGGTTTGGTGAGGTGTTGCAGAGTGTAGACAGAGCAAGTGGGGAAGGAAAGAGATAAGGGAACAGTGGGGCGCCAAATGTCTGTTTTTGACTTTGGTTGACTGACCAGGGGTTCAAAATGGGTAAGGGTTCACAGGTAAGGCAGGGGTCAAAATGGGGGAAAGGGTCAAGTTTTAGTTTAATTTAACAAGGACTAAAATGTAATTATCCAATTCTTGAAGGACTAATCCTGCCATTATTCAAAAGTTGTTACAAGGACTAAAACTGACAACCTTCAAAAGTACAAGGACTTGTTTTGACAATTTCAAATTTTCCAGGGACTAAACTTGCCAAATTTCAAAGTTCAGGGACCTTTTCTGCCATTTTACAAAAGATTTACTCAAGGACCATTTTTGACAAGTTAAAATATTTCAGGGACCTTGAATAACATTTTTCTTTATTTTGTTTTACCAGGGACTGTTTTTGACAACTTTTGAAACTTGGGGGACTAAAACTGCCAATTATGCAAATTTGATACGTTTTTCACCAGATTTTGATATTTTTGCATTTAAAACACATAAAACACTTGTTTGTGATATTTTTATCATTTTGATGCATTTCTGAGTGTTTTCAGATGTTTTTGCAGTTTAAATGGTACAAAAATGATGAGTATTTAGACACTCATCAATCCCCCACACTAAGATATTGCTAGTCCCTAGCAATGTTTTGAGAAAAATTAATGGATTTTAATCTCTTTACCAAAAGCCATTACTTCTGGAGTAGCCAAATGTTTCAGTTCAAGTAAGAACCATGGTACACCGATAACCATGTGATTTTGAGCAAACCACCAGCTTTCAACGGATTTGATTTTGTCTTTACCAGAAGCCGTACCCTTCTGGACTAGCCAACTCTTAGATAAATTATCAACATTATCTTTGGTGAGCTGATTACCAATTATGGATTTTCCACTGCCTTTACCACAAGCCATAACCTTGCGGGCTAGCCAACTCTTCACTTTTAAGGATATGGTGAGCTGAAAACCATACAATTTTGGGCAAATTGCAAGCCATATAAACGGATTTGAGAAATCTTTACCAAGAGCCGTTTGCTCCTGGATTAGCCAATCCTTTAGTCTTACAGACAAGGCGGACTGATAACCAAATGAGAAAGTGTAAGACACTTACTCCAAAAAAAAAAAATTTTGCCAAAAACGGGGGAATTGGTATAATTATATCATAAAATTCGTGAGAATTCCCCCCCACACTTAGAAATGAATATTGCCCTCAATATTCAAAGTACCGGCGGTTATGCCGAAACAAAGAACGTAAAAGGAAATATTACGGCCATTATTTAGAAAGAAGATTTTTTTTTTTTTTTTTTTTTTTTTTTTTTTTTTTTTTTTTTTTTTATATAACATGTGGGGCACTCCCCCACACTAGGGTGGTACACACGGGTGAAAACCCATGTTAAGCTACTGTTTTTGATTACCGAGTCGCTAGCTTGACTCGACCCCGAATTCATTGGTTCATGGGGAAGCAAAGTGGAAGAAACAATCTCCATCGGACTTTCATTCAAGATGTTTGGATAAACATTTGAAGTACATGAAAGTTCCACACCGATGAGATATACAAAGAACCGGCTCAAAAATGATATATGGAAATGCCGGGATCAAAGATAATGTCTTCATTCCCGAAGGAGTGAAGAACAGGAGAAGTGACAGAATATATGAAGAAAAGAAAGAAAATCATGATAGCAATCATGACTAACTCTTCATCCTCAATGGGAGAATTCATAGTTTCATGAATCTCCTCAGTTAAGCTCAATTGGTCTAGACATATCTCGGGTGTGTCTAGATCGAAGTAGAAGTTATCATACTCCGTCGGAGATATGATATGAGTGAGTTCATCTGAGAACTCCATGAAGGTGAATGAATCATATTCAGAATTGATAAGAGTGGGTTCACTGATGAACTTCTCCAATGTACATGATTCATAATCGGGGAGAGAATTGTGAGAATGAAAAGTGGTACTGCCACTAATCTTCTCTCCCATATTATCAAAACAAGAGGCTTTCATTTCCGGAATAGAATCATCGGAAAGAATGTCACTATCCTTAATGGGGATAGGAGATGAAATAGGTTTCTCTTTGAAAGCCTCGATTTTAGAAATGAGAAGACTGACCTTCAATAATGTTGCTCGAAGAGCTTCATCTTTGATTTCATTGTCAGTAACTTCATCATTCTCTTCTTCTAAGCTAACAAGCTCAGAAGGTGAGTCTTCCACATAATTGATGTCTCCACAAGATAATGACTCATCATCATCAGAATCGGAGGACATCTCAACATGATCATCTTGGAAGACAAGAGGAGGAGGAATATCACACACATGATCAAGAATTCCCTGTGACTCTCCTGGGATTGGGACAAGGTCCTCAACACTAGACTTTATGAATTCGTCCGATTCCTTTTCAGGAACAGTGTCGAGATGCTCGTCCCCCATAATAAGAGAGTGAGTGTGAATCTCGGGTGTGATAGCAGTTGTTTGAGATGGAATCTCAACTGCTGGAATATCAACTGACTGAGGGGGTTGAGAAATATTACTTTTAAAAGGATAAAAACCCTCCTCGTCATCATCATAAAGAGCTGCCTTAAGAAATTGGGAACGTCTTAGAGCTGCTTGCTCTAGGACTAATGATTCTTCCCTAGATTGGCGGGCCTTTTGCTCTTCGGCAAGTAATTCTCCTATGGTCTTTTCACCACTCACTTGATTCTTAAGGTTTTGAAGTATATCATCAAGTTTTTTCATTGTGGCTTCAAAATCATAGGAAATTTCTTGAGACAACGGCTCAGGTGGAGTTTGAACCGTATGGTGCTGTGGAGGTTGGAAATTTTCAAACCCGGAAGTATAGTAATTTTGATTCCACGGTTGACATTGAAAATTATTGTGAGGACCTCCACAATTTGTGCAAGAAAAATTCGGTACATTCTGAAACGATGTGTCATTAAAACTTTGATAGCACGGTTCTTGCTCAAATGAATACTGAGGAGGGTGGTTAAAATCGTTTTGAGGATAATTGGAAAAGTTCGGATAAGTGCATGAGTTTTCAGCTTCCGAAGCACAAAACGAACAAAATCCTTCCGTAAGGTCATTTCCACACCTCTCGCAAGAACATCGTTGACATCGAAAATCAACTAACGGATCCCCACAACCATAGCAATACTGCTGATTGAACGAAAAATTTTGGGGTTGGGGTGGGTAGTCGGAGAAGTTTTTCGGCTCATTGAAAGAATTTTGATCATAAGAACATGAATTCCTCGAACCGCAAAACAAACAACTTCCGTTATGAATGTCATTACCGCACCGTTCGCACGTACACCAACGACACGGTAAACCGAAAAGCGGTTCTCCACAACCGACACAAGGAATCGATGATTCCATCAGAATAGAAGAAGTTAGAATCAAATGGATAGAGGGTAAAGAGATAAAGAATCAAATAGGGTTAGAGGGTAAAGACGAATATTTTTGGATTTTTGGATAGACATGATGCAAAAACAAAGACTGAAAATCTTTTTGGATTTTTGATTTTTAAAAGAAAATATAAACATATACAGATGGTATAAACAAGGAGTGAATATCCAAATCACTAATCTGCTAAACGTAAGATTATCAGCACAGCTCCCCGGCAGCGGCGCCAAAATTTTGATCCGCGCAAAACCGTCAAGTTCTCTCACGCAAGCGTAAGAAAACTTAAAACAGCTTAAACGCGAATGCAATGAAGATCAGGGGAGCATAGTGTTTCCCCGGGTCGTTATGTCCCAGCGAGCTATGCAATGGATCATCAAACGAATAGTGATCGGGAGATTTGGATGGAAAAGGAGATTTGGGAATGAGATTATAACTACGAGAAGAGCCACAAATTAAGACGGCTTAAATGCAAATTAAAGAAAATTAAAAAGATAAAACCTATTAAATAAACGCTATCACTATAATTAAAGTGATGAACGTTTAAAACCTAAAACGTACGTTTAAATTAAAATCTACGCGACGTAAATATTAAAAAGTGAAACTAAAGCAATATTAACCCTAAAAATATGAAAAATACATTTTTACAATCCTAAT
The DNA here is from genome assembly GCA_019973895.1 of Chrysanthemum seticuspe. Lineage (NCBI taxonomy): Eukaryota > Viridiplantae > Streptophyta > Magnoliopsida > Asterales > Asteraceae > Chrysanthemum > Chrysanthemum seticuspe. The sequence goes on along the minus strand of BPTQ01000006.1, from coordinate 197,349,936 downwards.
GATAAAAGAAAATTTATAGAAAAAGAAAATTATTTTTATAACTAATTATCTAATTATTATTAATTAAAAACTAATTTTAACTATTTAATAATTACCTAAAATACAAAAAATTAGGAAATAAAGCTAGAAAAATAAAATTATGAAATGGAAAAGTCTAAAATATCAAACTAGACTTTTCAAAACTATTTTTTGTATTTTTATGGTTATTTTTCTATTTTTTATGATTTTTAAACTATTAAAAACTAATTAAAATATTTAAAAATGCAAATTTAACTAAGAAAAATATGGAAAAATACTTTTTTGGCCTTTTATATTTATCTTAACTTAATAAAATTGAAAAATTATTTTTTTGAACCTTTTTCTAATTTTTTGTATTAAATACTAATTAAAAATGCTTAAAAACTCATTTAAAATAGGAAAAATAGCAAATTAACTTAGAAAAATCTGAAAATTTCAGGAAAAGTCTAAAATGATATAAGGAAATAAGGAAAAATAGAAAAAGATGTGCTTATGTGGAGGATATAGAAACTGATGTGCCAAGTGCTTATAAATAAGCACTTGGATAAGCCAAAACCACACCAAAGGATACCAAACTGATACAGAGGCAACAAGATGCTAAAATAACTCTAAAGAAACAAGTATCAACAATCTATAACCTCTGGAATAGCAAATTGAACAGATTTGATATATGAGCTCATGGCAGAAATCAGTTGTGAGGGGGCCAACTTTGAGCTTATGCATAAGCCACACAATAAGCTAATATTGAAAAACAATAAATGGAACCTAAAGATAACCTGGGTCACTAACTAAAACCTAAAACTCAAACTTGGACAAGCTCAAATGAGCCAAATGCAAGTGCTGCAAGATCTACACATTACCTGTGCAGATCAGTGCAGTGTGCACAGGGCAAATGAGCTTGTTTTGACAAGCTCATTTGACCCTTATATAAAATTAACAAAATTATGAAAAAATGAGGACAAGAAACTAGACCAGCTGGGGATTTGAAAACATCAAGTTTCATTGAAATTGGCTTAAAGATGAGTGAATGAAAAATCACTCTCAGTTGGCCAAAACTGAGTTTTTCAACTTGACTTTTTGACAAAAGCTAAAAGTTTGACTTTCTTGAGCTTTGCTCTTGATTTAAGGACTGATAAGGAATTAATATGATGAAATACAATTACTACAACCTATCTTTATGTAATTTACACACAAAATAAGCTTTTAACTTGAAAATGACTCAACAGTAGGCTGCTAGGGCAGATTAGAGTGGATTTTGACTGTCTGTGTGTTTATGTGCAATAAAATGACTGAGATGACTCAAGTTGTTGAAATAGAGACTAAGTATGCAGTTTTTGAGCACAAACCAAAGCTTGATCACAAATTCCTTAACTGATCCAAACACTAGTGTAGTTACTAGTATGCAATTTTAATTAACCAAACTACTGATCCAAGCTTATTTAACCATAAAAACAGATTTAATACTCCTAAATATAACTAGATGAAACCACTTTAATAGCAATATCACACTTAAACTGCCTACTCTAGATTATGTAGAAAAACAATACTCATATAGAAATGACAGTAATAAAATCACAACTAGACAAACTAGACTACTATAACATACTCACTTAAACAGAATTGACACAGACAAACAAATTAAACCTTTACACTATTGAATCAAATGGAAAACAAATTCATGAACTTACATATGTCCTGTCACTAAGACTTGAAACTGAGATCAATGAAACAGGACCCAATCTTGCTAACAACCCATCTTACATTCAAAATCAATACTAAATTCCTCCAAATGCCAAGATTACACCAGCAATCCTACCACATTGGAACTTCCTTTGCCATTGGTTTGACTTTCGTTGACTGAAATCCAAACTTGCATGAAATTTAAATGCAGGCTTACAAAAAACAATTATAAGCTTATATAAGCTTTTATGAGCTTATAAATGAGTTGGTGGAGATTTGAATATAAACAATTGAAACCTAAAATTGCAACAGTGGACTTAGAAACATGAAATGTCAAGACAATGTAAATTACCACTTGAAAACAGTTTTAATATACTCAAACAACTTAATTGGATACAATGGAACCAAAAATTACAGTTTAAAACTTAATTAAAGACATAAAATTAAATTACGACATATATAGAAAACTAAAACTAAAACTACTCCTGATCCTTTGCTTCATCTTCCTCTTTTATAGCTCCAAAGAGTCCCTCTCTCACCTCTGACCACTTCCCACCACATTTGTCAACCAATGGGAGAGTTTAAAGCACATTGGTCACTCTTTCAATTTTGGCGGGAAAATGGCAATTTGACTTATAGGCTCTGACTTTGCAGCTAGGGGGGGGGGTGGCTAGGTATGTGATGAGGGGGTGAGAGTTTTGAGGGGATAAGGTGATGGGTGAAAGGTTTGGTGAGGTGTTGCAGAGTGTAGACAGAGCAAGTGGGGAAGGAAAGAGATAAGGGAACAGTGGGGCGCCAAATGTCTGTTTTTGACTTTGGTTGACTGACCAGGGGTTCAAAATGGGTAAGGGTTCACAGGTAAGGCAGGGGTCAAAATGGGGGAAAGGGTCAAGTTTTAGTTTAATTTAACAAGGACTAAAATGTAATTATCCAATTCTTGAAGGACTAATCCTGCCATTATTCAAAAGTTGTTACAAGGACTAAAACTGACAACCTTCAAAAGTACAAGGACTTGTTTTGACAATTTCAAATTTTCCAGGGACTAAACTTGCCAAATTTCAAAGTTCAGGGACCTTTTCTGCCATTTTACAAAAGATTTACTCAAGGACCATTTTTGACAAGTTAAAATATTTCAGGGACCTTGAATAACATTTTTCTTTATTTTGTTTTACCAGGGACTGTTTTTGACAACTTTTGAAACTTGGGGGACTAAAACTGCCAATTATGCAAATTTGATACGTTTTTCACCAGATTTTGATATTTTTGCATTTAAAACACATAAAACACTTGTTTGTGATATTTTTATCATTTTGATGCATTTCTGAGTGTTTTCAGATGTTTTTGCAGTTTAAATGGTACAAAAATGATGAGTATTTAGACACTCATCAGGTATCCACTGTTGGTTATTGTTAACCTTTTTAGCTTGAACGGTCCTTTTTCCTGTTTGTGCAGATTTTACAAAGCTTGTTTTGGTATTTGCACTTGTAACAGGTGACTTAGGGTGAGCAGTGTTAACAGATTTTGCAGTGGCAAGTGTTTTGAGGCCACTTCTAAGTTGAACTTCTCTTGGGACCATTTTGCAATTAGAACTAGGGTGTACATTATGTTGATATCTGTTAGACTCCACCCTTTTGTTCCCATAGACTACCCTTCTCCCAACATGATAGTCACAATAAGTATGTAAATGACCAAAACTACCACAGATATAGCATGCCTTATTATTCATAACAAAATCACTACCTAGTTGTTGAGATTTAACATGATTCCAACTCCTCTGGTTACCCCTAGGAGCTGTAGGCTTGTTCCTATACATCTCAGCATACCTTACAGTTGATCTAGGTTTATTAACTGGTTTCCTAGGTTCCTCTGTAACAGTATTAGCAACTTTTGGGATAGTAGTCTCTACATTCTTTTTAACACTCTCATCTACAACAGATGAGTCACTAGCACTCTCAAAAACATCATTATCTAGCTTACTCTCTTCCTCACTCTTCACAACTGTGTCTTTTAAAGGACCATATTCTCTTACAAGATCCTTAAAATCCTCTATACCTGTATGAGCTAAATCTATACCTGGAGGTGAATGAACACCCCTTAGTGGTGGAGGCGCAGTATTATAACCCATACCAGACTTAGCTTTATTATATACTTGAGCATTCCAAATTTTATCAATTGACTCAGACTGATGATAACATGTGTCTATAGTTAAATTGACATTTTCAAGTTTCTTTTGGAGTTTTTCAAGCTCCTTTTGGTATGCTTCTTTCACAGCAGTTGTATGTTCTACCTCTCTCCTAAGAAGAATCATATCATCATTATAATTTGACTCATTTGCCTGATAGTGCTCTATTTGATTTTCTAATACTGCCATAGCTCTTCTAAGATTAGCCACAATATAATTAGCAGTATATAACTCTTCTCTTTCATTAGAATATAAATTATTAAGTCTTTCAACTTCTCTAGCAGCCCTATATGTTTTAGAGCAACATTCAGAGTTTTGTACCTCAGAGTCAGAGAAAGCCATGAGAGCAAATTCAGTAGCAACAAGAGCATCATCTGAATGTTCTTCTTCTTGTTCATCATCCATGAAACTCCAATCATAGCTCACACCATCAATAGCCAACATTTCCTTTGGTTCTTCCACAGTTGGTCCCTTCTTTTGCTTGTACCATGTAGACCTGTTGTCCTTGGTCTTTGGTCTTCTACATTCTCTAGCAAAATGTCCAAACTTGTGGCAGTCAAAACACTCCACTTTCTTCTTATCAAAACCTGCAGTATCATCACCATTAATGTGAATAGGCTTGCCAGTCTTCTTGTAGAACTTCTTAGCCCTCATGCTAAGAAGAGCTATCTGCCATTTTATATCCATCTCTTCCAAGTCATCTTCATCAATTTGCTCTATGTCTTCATGAGTTAAGACAGAGCCATCAACTTGTGTGGAGATAAAAGCATAAAAGGTAGGATCTCCAATACTAGCAACCTTCTTTTTGGAACCTGCAGTGGTAACATTAACATTACCAGTGGAAACTTTAGAACCTACAGTGGCAATATCATCATCACTATCATCTTCAGAATCATCACTGTCAACAGAATTTGACAACAATGCTAAGCTACTAGAGCTTGTACCAAGTTTCTATGCCTTCTTCAACCTTTGCTCAATAAGTTTGAAGTTGTTGTAAAGATCATTGAGCTTCATTGTTTCAATGTCTGTTTTGTTTTCCCATACAGTAACATTGGTTTGAAACTCTGAAGGCAAACTTCTTAGAAACTTCAAATTGAGGTCTTCCTTTTCTACCTCAATGCCAAACACAGTTAGTTGTATAACAATCTTCTGAAGTTTGGTAAAAATGCTATCAAGTGAGTCATTGCTTGAAGCAGAGAAGTTTTCATAACTTTGCTTTAACAATGTCTTCTGAGTCTTCTTTGTTGCATCATTACCACCAAACACTGAGCAAATCTCTTCAAACAGTTCTTTAGCAGTCTTGAATTTGCTGAATACAATAATCTGGTCTCTAGGAAGAGTCATCAGCAATAGACTTCTAGCTTTAAGATCCTTCTTCTTTTGAGCTTTTTTAGAATTTGATTCAGGCACAGAAACTTTCACAACATCTGTGTCACCAACTTTTGAAGTACTGGTCACAGATTTGAAAGAATCACCAAGTTGAATGATCTCCCATAGAGCATAGTCCTGTATGAGGAAGTATTGCTTAATTAGTATCCTCCACATCTCAAACTCATTAAGCTTAAGCTTAGGGAGTCTGGGTGTAGAAGAAGAGTTTGATTGATTGTTTTCCATCTCCATTGTCTTGAGAGAGTAAGTCAAGCTAATTCTTTGGATCTTCTAAAACAAAATATCAGAACCTTGCTGTGATACCACTTGTTAGATCTAAGACACTCTCCTTGTGTCAATGATATTTTGTATAATATTATCAAGCAAGCAGAATTTACTTAAGTAATACTTAGAAGACGAATTATATGATGTATGAGAGTAAACACAAGTTAACACAAAACTCAAGCTCCAATATTATTAATGAAATAATACGAGTGATCTTGGTATCACTAGGGTTACACCTTGAAGCTTTCGTAGGTAATCTTGTAATGTAATACGTACCTAAGACTATGACCTAGAATCTCCTTTTATACAAGAAGGAGTCCTTTACAAGATAAGTATATAGCTAACATAATAGAATATACACAAGATCTATTCTATACTTATCAAGACGCGTTTAACCTTATCATTAACTGATAGCAGTGGTAATGAAGAACTTGCAGTGGGAATATGTTTCCACTGCTAGTGTTAAACCAAGCAGTATAAACCATAACTATCTGTGGTAACGGATTATTCCCAAAAACATCCGATAACCTGATTCCGTTGTGAAGATGTTCTTCAAAAAATAATCCAAGTGAAGATATTCATGTTTGTAGATTGAGTAATGGTCTTTAAAATTATTTCGTCTATTAACATAAAAATCTGTTTTAAATCCCAGTTTAGCGAAGGATCTACTATAGAAGGTGACTAAACGAACACAACCAAGTACTCCTTAAGAAGAATAATAATTAACGAACAGTAATTCTCACTAAACACCTCGATATGTTGTTAATAGTATTGGCGTTTACAACCTTGAAGTGTATCGACTCTAGATATCACCAAAACTTATATAGAACTCAAACCTAGGACCTCCTTTAATAGGATAAGGAGTCCTTTACAAAATATACTAAGTACTGTACAAGATAAATATACTTACAATACTTATCTATCGGGAATTGATACTCACACCACACTTTTTGATTCATGCACCACTAGTTGTGCATTACAGTATTGTATAGTACAATACTGTAATGCACAACTAGTGGTGCATGAATCAAAAAGTGAGGTGTGAGTATCACCTCTCTTATCTAATACAAATAATCCTACCGAAGACATTCTAGAATATTACATATTCATCCCTCACAATCATAGTAGCAGTGACAAGTACATTAGCAGTGGTACGCGACTTTTACTGCCACTGGTTTGTGTATTGCTTACACTCTTCTTTTCTGCTTGATTTCCCGGTGCGGGTCTTTTGCCTTTATCCTTTCCTTGAAGGAGTTCCGGCGGCTTGCTTCCTCGTGGCCCCGGCGTATTGATCAACCCATGGGATTCCCTGAGGAATTAGATAGGCCTTTCAACTTCAATGGGCCTTTCAGGGGGTTTCCCGTCTAAATATGCCCATCTGCGCGGTACAGGAAGGGCTTTTGGTAATGTAGCTTCCCAACCCGCGCAGGTTTTATTTTATCCCGGCTCCCGCAAGCTGGTCATTTTTTCCTTAGACCCGGTCTATCCAACCAGATATCCCTGAATTCGTAGACGCACACTTGAATGGGGGCCGGCCTGCACCAACAGAGGAAGAAGGCATCGCTTTCATCCTCAGTTGTTTGACTTTCTTAGGGAAGTTTCTTTTTGGAACAGTCTGGTTTACGTACTTCGTTGCCCCAAACTTCCTTTTGTCGCCCTTCCCTACGGGACCCATCTCTCGAACACATTTTATCACTCCCATGACCTAATTCCCATGATTTATTTCCTTCTTCCGCTCTCGAACGGCGAGGTTAAGAAGGAAATGCCTGCACTTTCAAGATCCCATATTGCTAATGAGAGTCTAATAGGTTTAGACTCCCACCTTTGGTATGCATCTGGTCCTGGCAGACTACCACCACGTGAAAGGACATGGGTTTTGGGTGAAGGTGTGCTGTGGATGTTCACAGAGATGGGTTTTTAGTCGTCATTTTAGAATGACTAAGTGTTTTTAGTAGTCATTTTAGAACATGTTTCAGTTGTCGCAGCATCAGCTTTGTGCTTTTTATTTTTATTTTTGGGGTAAAGGTTTAGGCTATGTATGGGTTTTTTGGAAACGGTCGTGCGTGGGCAACGAATTGTTGTTGACGTCCGTATGTATTCTTTTTTCACTGTGTACCATCGGTATCTTTTTCTGAATAACATCTTCAACTTCTCTTCGGTTTTTTAAAATATTCCGGTTGCCTGATTTGCAGGTGGAAATACTTTTGTAGGCTAAAGGAATTGTTCCTTTTTTGCTTTTTCTGGACTTTCCCCTTGATTTACCTCGCGTATTTATAGCGAGGATTTTACTGTTCGTGCACGCGTTATAATTAATTTTCATTAACTGTTTCGTGGGTAGGCACGTGCCTAGGCTCCTACACTGTTGCTGCTATATTTGACATAAAATTACTTGGGAAGGAACGTGCATCTTTACATGCGGATTTTATCTCCTTTTTGGTATATGAATATAAATGATTACGTAAACACAAATAAATTTGCTTTTTGCGAGGAAAGTAGCGGTGGTTTTTGCGACACCAGGAATGGGTACAACGACGTTAGCAGTGGTTAGATCGACGTTAGCAGTGGTTGGGGATTTACGTATGAACAGAGTTTAGAATTTGTTCCAAATTAATTTGTACTAAAAACTAACTTTTTTAACACTTGTAGCAGTTGTTACTAATTTTTTGGCGCATATATCCCCAACTGTGTTGTTTTTCATTATGTCCTTTTTTTATTATTATTATTATTTTTGTATTTATTTAATTTTTTTTAATGATATAATAAGGGTTATTATTCTAACACATAAATAAGAATGTAACTCAACACGTCATCATATTCTATTATCGACACACAAAAATTCTTACTACCATTATTAATCGTCTCATTGGCTTGCATTCCCCAAACAAGTTACGCACCCACACTATGACTTTTTTTTTAACTAAATAAAATTTCATCTTCATATTACTACTTTATTAGTATTTTTTTTTATTTTGTAAAGTGACTTACTATCTCGAAGACAGTTTGAATAACTACGCAAACAAATACAGTATATACTAGTAAGTAGTAACATAAAAGGGATCACATCCATAGGTTAACATGACATACACAGACTATACAAAGATGAGATAAGTGACTCCAAAATGTAACAACGATCCCCTAATAAACAAAAGGCAGCAGCTTCCATGTACTTTTAATACAAAGCACATCAAACCTCCATTGATTCCAACTTTTCAATTAAACCATTCAGCTCTTTAACACGGTCATGTTTTCTAAACCAAGAATACAGAAGTTTGGAACTCTCATCCAGATCCTCATTTTGCATCCTTAACAGGTGATTAATAGTTGGCAACCAACAATCCGAACCGCATAAAAACTCCACTTCCGCTATCATTTGTTGTCTACGGTTGACACGGCCCCTAATTCCAACAACATTCCTCCTATGATCTGCTTCGTCACGTAAAGCAACTTCCAATTCACCTCTGTAGTACGCGATCGTAATATCTTTTAACAACTTTGAGCCACCAAACATTGGTAATTCATCACATAAAACCATGCCAGCAGACATCGTTATGTTTGCTTTTCTAATACTATCACTATTAGAGATACCAATAACTGTTTTTGTTACATAGCGTCATATATAGACACGAAATTTCTGACAAACTAGTTATGACAATTGTCTGTTTCCAATGGACAAGTGGATCACACCAAATAGGTACTAACCCACAATATCTTTTTATTTTTTATAGTATCTTCCTATTTTTTTTCAAATATTTTTTATGACGAGTTTGCTATTGCATAGCTAGGAAATGGTACTTTGGGCACCTAAATTGTGTACTCATGGCAACTATACTTTGGGCAACTAAATTGTGTACTCATGGCAACTATACTTTGGGCAACTAAATAGTGTACTCATGGCAACTAGTTTAAATAATAGTACTTTTAGTCAAGTGGTGATGATGCAACAAGGGGCTGGGGTTTGACTGGATTTAATTTACATCTTTCTATTTTTTTTAACTATTTTTATGACTAGTTTGCTAGTGCATACATAGCAAATGGTACTTTGGGCAACTAAATAGTGTACTCATGGCAACTAGTTTCCGTAGTAGTACTTTTAGCCAAGTGGTGATGTATGGAACAATGGGCTAGGGTTTCACTGGATTTATATAATTTACATATTTCTATTTTTTTCAAATATTTTTTATGACGACTTTGCTAGTGCATAGCTAGCAAATGCTACTTTGGGCAACTAAATAGTGTACTCATGGCAACTAGTTTACGTAGTAGTACTTTTAGCCAAGTGGTGATGTAGCGAATTATTATTTTAATGTGTGAACGTTTGGAATAAACTTATGGAAAAGAAATTAAAAAAAAAAAAAAAAAAAAAAAAAAAAAAGAATAAAAAGTTACATATTGCAAGTAAGTAAGCATAGAATATGAATAAGTGTCCATAAAAATTGAAGGTAAATCCGGCACTTCTTACGTTTCCAGTTTTATCTTATTTTATTTTATAATTATTTGTCATTTATTTTTTGTAATATCTTATATTTTTTTTGTCCTCCTGGTTTCATATATATACACGCAATATGTTTGACGTGGTTTCGTTTTTAATCTTAATAGTAGTAAACTGCGGTATATGTAATACTAAAAAAGGGGGGAAATGAAAAGGTGTGTATGTGAAAGGTTGGTCATGTAATGCTACTTCTTGTGGTTGACAAAATGCTAGTGCGGCTGTCAACTCAACGGACGCATCAGTTTTGTACACTGACACAACACTAATTATATTATAACTTAAACTAAAACCTTCTGTTTAAAACACACACATAGCAATCAAAAGGGGAAAAAAAACATACAAAACAAACCTTAAAAAAGGATGAATACACGTATGCCATTCTGTGAAGAACTTGCTGGTGTTGCAGGATCTAGTTTTGTTAGAGATATGATGATAGTTCGTTTTCGAAGGGATGTGAGTGTTGTCATGGTGGATGAAGCAGAGTTGATGAAGAAGGCTCAAGAAATCAGGGCACGTGTGGCTGAAAGGGATCATGTTATTGGAGAGTTGGAGCTTTTATACCCATTTGAATCTTGTGTGGAAAGTATTTCAAAAATAACCAAGCTGCAAACCGAAGATCTGACAGAAGCCGCAGCGATATTGGTCAATGTAATGAAGAAGCAGAAGCGAGGCCAGGAGCTTCTGTCATTCATAGAGAAGCTGAAAGGCATGGTGTACTGATTCGGTTAATTGTTGTCTTGGCGTTGACGATGTCTTGTTTATGTTGGTATTTCTATTTCTAGTCATGTATCTTGTGTTGAATTTTAGCTTGACTGCTGTTGTGAAATGTGGGTCTAGGCTTTGGCTAATGGATGTAAAATATTTGAATAAATAAAAGCCATGGTTTCTGTAAAATAATTATATTATGGTCACCTTTAATTGTGCCTGCATCTCATTATCTATTCTGAAAGAATACCGCATCCATTGTTTCAAGAATAAATCTGTTTGAGCGGCCGTCATTGTGGACCTGTTTACCTGGTTAATGCAAGTAAATCTCATTATTAAAATATGCATATGGGAATGTAACGTTTCAAACAAACAAAGTGTATCAAGTAAGCGGTGCCAAATAAACATCATGTTGTTGGTTTCCGACATGTCATATAAAACATAAACCCTAAAGAATGAAGCACTAGAGTTAAAGGGGTATAATGAGCATACCTATAAAACATAAACCCTAATAACAATTTAAATAACTTTGAATTAAATAAAAAATTTACTAACAGAATATAAAATATAAAAGTGCACAGTTATTTATATTCATGTATAAATGTACGAACGAATACGGTAACAAAAGTACATACGGGATAGTACAACAAACCTGGATTTGTTTCTAAAAATAGACGAAAAGGACAACGATATATTTTTATTTGGATTCTTCGCTGAAAGTGACCTAGTGTATAACAAGGAATGTGGGGATGTTGATTGTTGGGACTTGGGACCATAAACTGATGTGTGGGGTATAAAAGGTTTAAGTGTTTGTCATTCTAGGTCCCTCATGTATCTTACGGCTGTCACAGTAACGACTAAAAACTGCTACCTACAGTTAGAACTGCTAGTGCTGAAGACAATTTATCTAAGGTTTCGGAATTAAGACTTAAAAATGTTATTACATGTTACTACTGCTAGTGCTGAAGACCAGATAATATAAACATGGTGTTACTACAATTTTTCTAAGGTTACTCATGCTATAACAATCTTGACTGACCTTTAATTTGACTAGTCACAAGGTAATTCAATATTTTAGAAACAGTGTAATATAAACATGGTGTTACTACAATTTTTATAAGGTTACTCCTGCTATAAAAATCTTGACTGACCTTTAATTTGACTAGTCACAAGGTAATTGAATATTTTAGAAACAGTGTAATATAAACATGGTGTTACTACAATTTTTATAAAGTTACTCCTGCTATAACAATCTTGACTGACCTTTAATTTGACTAGTCACAAGGTAATTGAATATTTTAGAAACAGTGTAATATAAACATGGTGTTACTATAATTTTTATAAGGTTACTCCTGCTATAACAATCTTGACTGACCTTTAATTTGACTAGTCACAAGGTAATTGAATATTTTAGAAACAATGTAATATAAACATGGTGTTACTACAATTTTTCTAAGGTTACTCCTGCTATAACAATCTTGACTGTCCTTTAATTTTACTAGTCCCAAGCTAATTGAATATTTTAGAAACAGTGTGTGTTACTCTTCAATTAAATTCTCCAACTAACTAGTATGGCACACCATTCAAGTGTAATAAATAAAGAGGAAAAATACAGATGGTTATGCTAGTAGACGTTCTTATATAAACCGTGAATGCTATTCTTTTCGTTATTTTATAGAAACCGGTTGAGTAAATGGTATGCATTTGGTGCAGGATGGAAAGAGAAAACAAGTATGATTGACCTTAGATGCAAGGCGTACACCGAATAGAGAAATCATGTGGTACTGTTGTCCAATGAATTTTTACGCAAGCGACAACAATACTCTTTGTGGGGTTGATGCATGTACACTTGCTGCTGTACATGTTAGCAGGGAAAAAACAGCTGTAGTTCGTAGAGGTGAAGGTGTGATGGTGTGATGGGGCTACATGTTCCAGCATCTTGTATAGGCGGTGGTTCAGTGAGTATCAGAGGTAGAAGTGAGACTACATCAATAGCTGATGAAATTCATTGTTCTATGACCTTAGTGATGAAGAAACCCAACCACTTGCAAGTCGAATAACAAGTGAACCACCTAAAAATGACCGAGCAATTGAACAAGCTGCAATCGATACACCTAGGTTATGACATGCTCGTCATTGAACAAGTAAGCCACAACCTATTCTCGTTATATGTTGTATTTCATAATATATGTAGACTAAATTGTATTATGTATTTGTTATGTTATGCCAATGCAAGGACGTATTTAGTTAGCAAAAAATAGGTAAATCCAAACACTAGATACACAAAATGCAAACTGTATAATCAAGCTGCAAAACTGTCAAATACAATTTTTTAAGTGTTATTTATTTATTTATTTATTTATTGAGGTGAGAGTGGGTAAATACTAACAGGGCTGGATAAATTAGTTACCATGCACGTACCCAAAACATAGTTGGACACGAGTACACCTACCAAAAAAATGCTCACTATTGAAAGGAAAAAAAATAAAAATTATCTACAGTCCCCCAATAAAATGAAGTTTCCCTATATGATAAGTTTCTACTTTGTTTAGTTATCTAAAAAAAAGAAAAAAAAATGAAGTTGCCCTATAGGGTTGCTTCCTAAAACAGAGATGCCCCATCAAGGTTGCCATGATATACATCATACTATAAAGCATTCATACACAGTATTATGTAAACGGACACCGAACGTAGATCAAAAAACAGGTGCATACTACGATAACCCCAAAGCAGATGGTTACACAAAAACATCGCATGTTAATTTTATGTAATTGTTGAACATTTTTTTTTTGGTAATCATATGAAGCACAAACAAAAAAATGTATAACAATTACATAACGTCGCCTTACAAAAAAGGCTAAACTAGACAAACTATTTTGAGTTTTAAGTTATGTACACACCATAGTTTCTAAACGTTATTGGCAGCATGAGCATGCTGCATAAAAATACCGACACTCCAACCTTCCGTTCCTTAAAAACCAGGTTGCTTTTAATCCCACACCTCCTCGACGGCGGTCTCTTGTTAGAGCCTTTAAATGCCTCGACATCTTGAACTTCCGTAAGCCCGATCTTGGTGTTTGAAAGCAGTGCCTCCTTGCATAAGGTTTTCTAGAGGCCTTATGACCAGAACTGTCCTTAACGGAAGAAGAAGAAGGCCTAATATCCATAGATACAGACCCAAGAAATACCCCATAGTACCATTCATCGTCACTGAACCCAATGTCAGCATCAACAATTTCGGTACCCAAAAAATCCATGAATAGATTCTTTCCTTGACATTCAATTCTTTGACTTCTAGTTTGGAACGGAGGGCTTCTTAGGGGAGGTGACCGCCTTTGTTCCTCCTCCCATGCAGCAATATCAGAGGCAGAATTAGAAGTAGCAAGCTCCAAAAGTTTATCATGTATTGCTATCCTGTCACACGTTGGATCATCAAGAAGATCCACAATTAGGTTATCATAATAGAAACATGATAAGTTATCAGGTGCATGTGCAATGTACAAGGCGATCAACCCACATTCCTCGGCAAGTTGAAACATCCTTTTAATGTCATTATCGCATTCAACAACTGTCAAACCGGTTGAAAGAGCAAATACTAGCCTACACAAATACAAAGCCCATATCTCACACTCTAACTTGTTGACCAAAAAGTCAAGCATTTGATTGAAGTTCATCCTTGTGGACTTACTGAACGTTTGCACAAGGGTGCGCCCATATGCGTAAGTTAATTTGGGCAACCGAATGAACTCACCATCGTAGTGAATCTCAACTACAAGATTCGCAGCTACGTAGCGTGTAGCATTTCTTTAATAAAGGTAAATAAATGTATACAAATGAGATTAGCAAGTATGCACAAAAACCTAGTAAGGGCAATTTACAATCACGAAAGGTAATGGCAAGCATACCTTGGCTTGAAATTAAATAAGGCAACTGGAGGCTTAGCAGCATTTTTTGATGAAAGGGAGGGTTGGGAGATTGGCATTATGACTTGTGAACAAATGTGATATAGATGAAGATTTGATATATATTAGGAAAGGTTGTATTACTATTTTACTATTAATAATTTACTTATTAATAGTATGAAAAATATTGATCCGATTATTTTAATATGGAAATAGTAATAGGGAAAAGTTTTGGTTAATGTTCGCTATAAGTTTTCATGTAGAGTGTGTTTGTGCAATGATATGGGAATAAATGAATTGACAAACCTATATGTGACACTTTTTTAATCTTTCTTGCAATGGACGGCCAAATGTCATGATTAAATGGACGTCCAAATGAAGAATAAATGAACTGGAGTTGTGTAGTTTAAAAAAAAAGATTATCTGCACTGTACAACAAATTTAGATGTAAATGTGTACATACTTTTACGTTGTGTCTCCCATTGTTTTTTGAATGAATGTTACACGTACCCAAGGTTGCTGCATGCAAGGTACAGTATGATTATTGGTTTATGTATGCATGTTATAAGTGTGTTTAGTGTAGTAAATAGTTGTTATGAATCCATTGTCTGGTCATTAATGGCTTATGTGTGAACGAATATATCAATAGATGGTGCATGATAAAACAATGAAAGTGTTGTTGGAGATAAGTTTAAAACTGTTAGTACAAACGATAAAATCTATGTTTATAAAAAAACTGAATCATCTTCTCGCGATATGCTAGCGCGACGTCAGCGGAATCATCAACGTGCAATGATAGACCATGTGCCAATCGATATAAAAATATACAAACCCACACACCACAATCACCAAAAATCCCACCTTGCTTAAGAACGTTTTCGGCTAACCTAAATGAAATCTTATAGTCATTCGGATGTATTCCAGTCTTATAAAAAATGTTTACTTGCTCTAGAACAACTGGTAGTTTGACCTGTAGAATAACATAAACTGTTAAAATAAATAGACGGGTGATCTTGTTAGAGGCTAGTCAGAAAAATGTAACTATTATATAATCGAAATAACCACGTTTGTCACCAAATTATTGATGAAATATAGGTGTTTGTTCAATCCGGATTAAATATGATATCTAGTATCATGTTGTAAATTATATATGTGTTCAAAAGTATTACATGTTTTTTTATTGGTGATTCATAAACAACGTTCGAACATTTGACATGTGCTTCGAAATATTTTTATTCATAATAGATTTCATTTCAATACATTAAAGGATAACAAAATACATCAACGTAGCAACGACATTCATGAAGATAACAAAACACATAATATGACAATCACAGAAGGCCAGAGAGACCACATAACAAGGTAGGAGTAGAGGATTAATAATTTTTGTGCATCTTTGCCAGAAAGGAGATTTTTTTGAGAACTTGGAGCTGAGTCTCACTCATTAGCCTCATCAGCATCCTATTTTTCTCAAGCTCCTTGTCCTGAATTGCACGCAGGATTTCCAAAACAGCATTGGCAAGCCTGGACCCAACCACGCACTCCAACTGCTTGATTTGCTCGGCCCTCAGAGTGCAACGACGAGTTAGGTCGATCACCTTTGCATGCATGTCACTTAAGAACTTGAAGTCACGTTCATTGTCACGCACAAACACGTTGTTAACCATGTCTTTAGGTACGTTATCCATTTCTTTTGTAGTAAATTGTGCTAGTGTGTGTCCCCCGACAAAATTTGTATGATATTGGGATATATGATGTCCGTTTATATAACCCAAATGGGGTGGGGGGTGGTGGGAAAGAGCGGGGGTGGGGTGACATGGAGTTTATTTTGATATGAAGTCTATCTGAATTAATGTGGATAGTCAAGTGGTGAATAGTTGAGTCATGTCAAGTAATTACTGTTGCACATTAGGCCAAGTTTAATTAATGAAGCTTCTCTTGTACTCAACCGCTTCCTGGCCACAAGATAATCATTTTGGGCAACTAGTTTCAGTTTGGGGGCAACTAAACCAGTTTGAATTTTGTTTTGTTACGAATGCAACAAAATTTTATGTCCCTTGGGTTAGAAAAATTATTAATTTACTATGTTTTGTAAATAGACGCCATTAAACAGGTTTATATTGATTAGTTTTTGGTTACATGAACTAACACACATATGCTATTATTATATGTACATATCGTTTATATTTTATGTAATAATACACTACCATAGTATAACTAAGACTTTTATATCATAAAGTCTGACTAAGTGTGCACTTGCCTGTGCTATTTCAATATTGAATGGATATTTTGTAAAAAACCCAAATCGGGGATGCACATAAGTAGGACAAACTTTATTAATGAGGAAAGGACGTAATGAAATGATGGTGGTAGCTAGTGGCATGTACTTGAAGGAAACTAGTCTATTAGTTTTTCAACTTTAACTATTGCACAAAAAAGGCACAAAGAAAGTTGTGTCCAACAAGTTAATTGTTTTTGGGCAACCACATACATACGATGGGCAACTAAATCATATGTGCCCCTATTAAATCATGAACCTTATGTGCAGTTGTAAATTTAAAGTAATCAAGCTTGCTACCTAAGTATATATTTCATATTTTGAATTATATGTGCGGGACACAATGTAAATTAAAATCAGGAAAATAAATTGTTAAAATACGGAAGCAAGCAGATTTATGTACTTTATTTTTGGTTGGTTCTAGTTAATCTACAAATATTTTAGATGATAATCTGTTGTTGGTTGTGGTAGTCGTTTGATGTTACTACTATAGAGTATAGACGGCTTTGTTTCTTTTTTGTTTTGAATTAAATTGAGTGGGGGCCCCTTTCTCTTGCTTGATCTGATTGGGAAGGAGTGAATATTTCTCCATCTCTCTAACCAGACCATTTAAGGGAAAATGAAACATAAACTTTAATTTGGTGGGACCACACTTTTAGCTAAGGACCCGTTAAGCAAAAAATAAACGCCCCCTAAGTATAACTAATGTTTCTGAGAAACTATGTTGTTGGTTGTGGTAAAAAAAAAATATGATTTCAAATAAGAAGGACGGTTTATTAATGGTGAATAGATGTAAGGAAATGATGGTGGTACATAGTTGCATGTACTTGAAGGGAACTAGTGTGCACAAAACTCAAAGTCAAACTGCTACAACACTACACCCAAGAAACTTTGGCCAACAATAAATTTGTTCTTGGGCAACTACACACAAATAATGGGCAACTACTCACAAGCATGGTTTATTCACGTCTGGTCACAAAATATAACAAATTACTGTATAAGTTTATTTATGTATGTGTTGTCCGTAATCTTATTATATATGTTGGTTATAAGAAGCATGGTGTATGGTCACAAAGTATAACAAACAAGTAATAATATGAGTGGGTTATAATAAGAAGATACCTGTAAGCACTCCCTAACACAGACATACCATTCACGTGACTCATAGTCACGCGTGTCGCCGCTATCATAGAATGTTACCACTCCTATAGGTATGTTAAATTGGGCAAGACACCAGTGTTTAACAGTCTCGTTGAGAGGAATAAAAACCTAAAGGACAGTTGGCTGTGTATTAGGATATAGTTGGTCAACGTCTGAAATTAATTGAAGTGAGTTTTTATTTATCTGGTCAAAGGTAAATACAAGAATACAATTGTCGTGTTTCTATGTGCTGTTGACATGGCTTACGGCTGGTAAGCAATATGTTACTTACTAATTAATGGACGTTTTATACATTGGATAACGTTTTCGTGCACGGTCTTGGGTTGTATAGAAACTACTGCTTTTGGGAAATTCATCTGCTTATATACTTACTCATATGTTGCTCCAAATGTTAACTACGGGTTGTGTTACCATAACTGCTGCTAGGGTAATCAATATACTGTTGGTATCGAACGATTACAAATGGAGGGGCTCAGTTTTTGGAAAGCAGACTTATCTCATGGCAGTGTAAGACGCAAACAATTATGGCGAATTCCACCACTGAAGGTGAGTCTGAAGCTGCTGCACGTTCTAGAACTACGTTGAAGCCTCGACTAGTCATTCAAGGCTTTAAATCAAAAAGTTTTGGACTGTAAATTTAATGCATACTTGGTCTCAAGTCTCAAGATGTTTTTTTAAAAACTTTGTAACAAAGGTAGTACTGCTATTGGAAATCTTACCACGGCTAGTGTGTATCAATCAACTGCTTGTTGTTTTCGTTAAGTCCTGCTAGTGGATATCATGTTTTAATGCATACTTGGTCTCAAGTCTCAAGATGTTTTTTTAAAAACTTTGTAACAAAGGTAGTACTGCTAATGGAAATCTTACTACGGCTAGTTTGTATGAATCAACTGCTTGTTGTTTTTGTTAAGTCCTGCTAGTGGATATCATGTTTTTTTGGTTGGGTTACACTTATAAGTTATAACTACTATGTTTATGAGTAATAGGTTTTTTTTGGCCTTTGCTGCTGGACCTTTTAGTGTAAAAAAAAATTAATAAAAAAAAAATAACAATAAAATACAAAATTAACAAAAAATAAATAAATACAAATTAAAACGGACAAAAAAACAATGAATTGAAACATTAAATAAATAAATAATTAAATAACAAAAAAAAGATAATAATAGTAACATTGTGTAAAAAAAATTATAATAAGTTGGTTGGAAGATTGGAGTGCAAAACTGTTCCAACTGCTAGCTTGCATGGAGATACTGCTAGTGTTACGATAACACTGCTAGTTAGTTTATCATGAGGATACCATGAAACTTATAAAGGAATTGACGGATAAATGTACTACAATGGAGTCTAAGATCACTGGCATACAAACAGAAGGTATTCAGATTCTGAGATGGAGCATACATATTATAGCACGTTGGAAGCACCGTCCAAAAAGAAGGTATTTTGTGCCTAAGAAGAAACTTGATGATTTGGATTGTAAATATCAAATTTAGGGGAGGATTTTTTGGTTTTTTGGTTCTGTTGGACGAATTATGCAAAGTATGCATCAAAGAAACCACTGCTAGTGTCAATGGAAGAACTGATGATAGATCAAAAGCTGTGGATAAAGTTTGTGAGTATCAAGTTTGTTAATACGTAAAGGAAAGTTTATGATTTGTTATCAAGTTTGTTCATGAACTACCTGATTATTCATACTTTAAAAGATGAGCGACAAATATCAAGTTTGTTCATACTTTAAAACATGCCGTTTTTAAAGTTGGTATCATGAACTACCTGATTATTGAGTGACCGTAAATGATAAAAATAGGAGGAAATGAAAATTAAATGTATTACCTGTTCAACATCATTCCAGGGCATGGGATACCTCGTCTCGTCTGCATAAAACACGGGCATGCCATTTTGAAGAAGAATCTGAACAAAGTAACTACTAACCATCGCCCAGTTAGCATTCTGAGGTCGTACGTGCCACATGTAATCAACCCATAGGTCTATATGCTACGCATTTGCAGCAAATAAAATACCAATTTAAGAAATGGTGAAAATCAAATACAGGGTAAAAAAGAAAATCTGAATAAGAAAGCCTATATAAAATAACCTCCTCAGTTAGCCAACCTTTTCTAGCAGGGTCTAAGCAAACTAAGCAAAGCCAGAAATTGCGATCTACAGTATAATCATCTGACCATGGAAATTTACACCGGTGTCTATCAGGATCACAGAGGAATTCTTCAATCTCATCAGACAGGAAAAGAGTTTCGACAGAATGAAACCATCTACTTAGATCCTAGAAAACAGGTTCAATGTATTAGTTTGACAGAGCATTATTGATAAGCAAGTATATTGACAAGTTCGTAAAAACTATCACAATACCTCTACCCAAGGTTTCACTCTGTTAAGCTCCTCAGCAATAGTTGGGTCGTTCATGTTAGGACCTTGTTTTTTTATTTTACGCCGTTTAACCTCCTGATTGTTTTGTGGCGAAACAGGTTCCATGAGAATCCTCTTGTCGGGTGGTAACCGACTTAAAGCCTTTTGAAAATGTGCCGAATTCATAAACGCGCGTCATTTTTTCTTCTTCTCCTCCTCCAACTTCAACATCTCAGCTTCTTCCAACCGCAACCTATTAGCCTCTTCCAGCCTTAAGATGTTGGCCTCAACATTCAGCTTTTCTTCTTCCAACTATAACCTTTCTTCCTCTGCCAACGCGAATCTCAATTCCTCTAAAAGGAGATACTCCTAGAACAGACTAGCGCTGATGACATTTGTATATAACGCCCATACAACTAAATGCAAAAGAAGAAATATTAACCTGAGCAACGTCCACGCCAGATTCCGGCAAGTCGATCAGTTTGAGATAAATGCTGTTAAGTGAATCAGAAAAGGCGGTCCTTGTGTTTGGAAAATGTGACTCAAAATCAAGTTTGTCCTGTAAAAAAATATGCATGAAATTTCTAAAAATAAACAATGGCAGCAAGAAATAACTATAGAATAGTTGAAAGGAATACCCGAAGACCACCAGTTCTGTCATGTGCAAGAACCTGTGAAGGTCTAAGTGTTAGGAAATTCCGGCAGGTGGTGTTAAAAAAAAAGTGAATCTACTATTCTTATATTATAATGAATATAAAGAGAACCTGAATAATACACTCAAGTTTAAAAACTTGGCGATTCAGACCGGAAATTACATGATCCTTAAGGCTTTTTGTTCTGGAACTACTTCCACTCTTGCATTGTTTTGAATTTACTTTCAAACCAGTTTTCGCACGTTGCCGTGACTTTTCCAGCCTCGAAAAGTAGGTACCAACAAGGTTGTGCTGGGTCCTGACCGGCGGTCTGGGGACGTAGTCATTGAAAAAATCTTGGCTATCTATCCACCATGCACATTGGAACTCATGTATAGTAGGTCTCAGATCAGTAATTGTAGTTGAATCCTAAAGTTCAGTAATGGTTAAAAATATATATATATATATATATATATATATATATATATATATATATATATATATATATATATATATATATATATATATATATATATATATATATATATGGTTTAGTTAGTTACTTTGAGATACATACGACAACATTTTATAAGGGATTCGTAATTAAAGTCATAAATAATATTTCCACTGCAAATAATATTTCCACTGCTAGCTAGCTTGAAAACACGGCTAGTTCTGGCAAATCACTGCTAGTTAGTTTCTGATGATTGTGGAAACTATAAGAGCTGTTTTGTAACTTTTTGGTGATAACATATTTATTCCCCAAATCATTGCTGAGGCAGGGCAGTGGAAACGTAAGAACGACCCAACCAATGGCCAATCCTAATGTGAATAGTTCTTTGCAATTCAACACAGGTGCAGGAATCCCTAGACAACTGGCTAATTTGGGGGAAATGGATGTTCAGGCTAGGTCTGATGCAATGTTAGACACATCTCAAATAGATGAGGGTAGTTTGGAACACGAACATGATTTGACGACTAATGGCTTTATACATGATGACAATTCCAATGATCCACTTCTATGACCAGATTACACAGGTCAAGGTGGGTGAGGATAATATGAAACTCAATCTCATATTGACGGATATATTCACAAGTATGGAGTCAAAGATCACTGGTCTTAAAAATTTGACAACAACTCGCGCTGAAATAACCAGGAGGTTCAAAGCACAGGGTAAGTGTTTTGGAGAGACTAAGAAGGCCAAGGTTCCATGCATTCAGGAAAGTGAAGAAACTGGGAAAGAAGACAACCTGCAATATGATTAAAAGTTTAGATGATGCATCCAAACAGGGGAGGAGTGAGAGTAAAAATTCAGGCGACGCATGGAAGGTAAAGAAGCAGTACTGGATGATTCTTTACAGGCTACAGTTGAAGAAAAGGATAAGGAAGTTGTGCAGGCAATCAGTGCCAGTGTTGCTGCATCCGCTGATAGTATTGAAGTAACCACTGCTGCAACAACTGCTGGTATTATTATAGCCACTGCCAATTCAGATGTTTCAAGCCCAGAGGCAACATCTGCTACAATTATAAGCACCACAATAACACCAGCACCAAAACCAAAATAAGCCTGAGAATGAGGTTGCCATGCAATTGGTCAACATAAAGCAATCTGACCCTATCCCTGCACCCAAACCTATTGCTAAGAGTCTACAGATTGGTGAAACTGTTCAGAAAGGTGTAGTTACTGAACCTGATATTGGAAAGGGTAAAGGGATTGCAGAGCGAACATTGAGGTTTAAAAGTAGAGAGGAGCATATAGCCTTAATTTGCAGTGTACAAAATCAACTAATCCAGTTGTTCATCCACTGCTGATTATGAAATTTATTTGGCCATCAAAGGCAAGCCTCAAGGTAGAATGAAAAGAAAGGCAGACAGATAAAAAAACATTTGATGAAGAATCTAAGTCTGATAAGATATTGTGTGCTTAGATAGGTGGAAATGGAACATCTAATTTTGTGTGTAGGTTTACTTTTTTTACCTATAAACAATAAATAAATAAATGCAAAGTTTAACTGGCTTACGTTTGAAAAAAGGTTCGAACGATCATTTCTTTTAAAGATGGACTTCCTAGACCAGCCAAGTGCTCTTGGTATCACATTTGGATGTTTAATCCACCAAGCATGAGATTTTTCAAACGATTCAAGGATCCACACCTGTGAGAATAAATAAATAAAAAATGAAAATAAAACATAAACTTATATACAAATCAGTAAAAATGTTTAGTTGGAAAATGGATACCTGAAACCCAAACACAAATCCAGACAGTGTGTATGTTGGACAATGCTTTGGATCTTTCTTCAATCTTAAAAGGTGGTCATCCACGTGCTTATCAAATACATTATGAAGTTGGTCGTATAAATGAGTCCAAATATGCTCACCCCATGGAAAAGCATTCCAATCATCTAGATTATCAACTAACCTCATCAGTGTATCATCCACCTCGCATGTTAACAAACGACCCATAAAGATCACCTCTAAGGCTAACAAAAGACAAAGACGTACATCATCTTCATCAGATATCTGTCCAAACCGCTCTTCATCCTCGATAACACCAATAACATCTAAGTTGGTTAAAATATACCCTTGCTTGTCAGGAAATACCCTATTACGAAAATTTAGAGAACCAGATGTATACAACCCAATGCTTACAGATCCAAACCGCAGACCGGTCATTAGACAAAACTCACGACGACCAAAATGTAAAGCATGCCCTTCAATGTAATAAACGAAGGGCATGTCATAGTGAGAATCGTCGACTTTATGTTGTTTCCTTAGCATATAATCTATGATGTGTGTTTCATGTTCAAAAAACAACAGATCAATCCATCTTCCAAAGCAGGTATTCCTAAACAAGATGCGGCGTCTTTCGTCTAACTTTTGCTTTATCAACCAAAAGTAGTTCAGTTTACTGGTAATGATTAACTTAGCTTCATAGTCCTAAAAAAGGTCAACAAAAAATACAATTTAAATAAGACCATGGATGGAATCTATACCAACGTCGTAAACAATTGCGTATACAATGCATATAAACGACTACTTATTAGTCTAGAGAGTGCCACTAAAATTATTAGTGAACCAGGTTATGTTACATACCTAACAGACGACATTTACCATATTATACCCTACATAATTATGAATCAGACAGACGTAAAAGAGGAGAAATCAAAGGTATTAGTCGAATAACAACAGCGATTTGTTGAAGCATATAACCAATTGGCAATAAATAATGTACAATAAACAACGAGGAAAATATTTACGTACCATATTTGGCCACATTTTTTAAACAAACTTGATCAATCCAATGTGGGTTGCACTCAACAGTGTACGTTTATAGCTGGTGACATAACTGACGATACAAGGAAAAGAGGGACTGACGAAGAAGACGGTCTCATTTGTGAAAACAACTTAGTTACAATGTTTTTATGCGACAAGCAAAAACAGAGAAAACCGGTAACTATGAATGTTTTTGTGCGAGTGGGAAATTGATTTTGAATACATATGTAATGTACTTTCACTATTCAATTGTGTACGTTCTATGTAATGTAAAATGACCAAAAAATCCTTTTTAAAAAATACGGTTGCCCACTGCTTTTTCGTTAGCTAAAAAACAATACCTTACACATACGGAACACGTGTCACAATTTCAATGAGTTGCCCAATAACAGCGGTTGCCCTTGGTCCATTTTCAAATTATTAATAAAAGTGGTCCAGAAAGTGATATGCATCAGGGCGCGCGGTCTATTTTTGCCATTTTCCCTTAAATAAAACACATAAGTTCCGTTCCATCACATAATCACATGTCAAATCAATCGAGTTAAAACTCCAAAATCATAATATACCGTTTACTCAAATCAAAGTCTGTAATACCTCGATAATCACATCTCATTTTCCAAAACCAATAATTGTATCTCATTTCCAAAATCAATAATCGTATCTCATTTCCAAAATCAATAATCGTATCTCGTTTCCGAAATCAATAATCATATCTCCATATCATAACGTTTCCATAATCAGTTCACAATATCCCTTAACATATCATCTCATAATTCAATTCGCAATTCATACCAAAATCAAATAAGAAGCTTCGGCTTGGCAAGCGGGCGTGCGTCGATCGAGGATCAATTTTTCTCAAAAGTGGTTATAGTTTAGGGTTTATAAAATACCTAATTCTCTATAACCTTGAGCTCTGATACCAATCTGTAACACCCCCAAATCTCGGTACAGCGGAAGACTTAATCAAGTTTTCGGGGCGTTACTATTGGATTGATATCGCACACAAGTATAGCCAAAAGAGAGTCATTTAATATTCAAAACCAATCCCAAATTTAAGTATTCTAAACATTTTATCCAATATATAAATATTAGGCCCAAAACATGATTTATTAAGATAGGTCCCCATAGTTTATCAGAGTCGGAAAATGATCCTTGAACCACGCCTCCATGCCAAGCTTCCACTAATCAAGTAATCCAAACATCTCTCAATTACCTGAGAAATCATGCTAAAAGGTTAGCTTACGCTGGTGAGTTCATAGGTTTAAGTTCAACAAAATCATAGTGGACCTGTAAGAGTTGATTTGCTATGCAAGACCTAAGATAGATAAATACAGTTCACACATGATCCTACCCGGATCTCCAATCAAATCCCGCATCCAGGGATTACTCGGTCCCCTGCGACTCTAGTCCAGCACTAATATGGCAAAATCTAGAACAATTGCCAACCCCGGACTAGGTCGATGTAGAAGTCTATTCTTAGCTAGGCACGGTTAAACCTAGACTAAGGCAACAACTACAGCACAACTATCTATACAGTCAAGCACATAAGCAAATCCAAATAGTTTTCATGGTCCAAAAACAGTAGCATGATTCTCACCCCAAAATAGTTCAAAACGTAGTTAAAACGTAGATAAAAGTGGGGCTATGAAACTCACCTCAAGCAATCAACGCACAAATAAACACTAGCAGAAGATAACGGTATCACAGCACAACAACTATCTACTCGGCACAACCTATTAATGTAGACCAAACTTAATATATACATTCCTCAAAATCAACGTTATCTACCCCAATGTATTTCATTTCGTTATTTCCAAAATATCTCTTTTCACCATTTAATCCTAGTGTTTGGTATTCCTCATGTGGGTGTATCGACTCAATATGATGTCATGAATGCACTCAAACAACCCATAAATTACGCTTCGCAACACAATATGCAACTCCATTCAACACAATATGTGACTCAATGTGACACAATGAGACGTCTAAGCGATAAGCTCCATAGTCCAATAAGTTTCGGAATAAACAGTAGACCTTATCGAATTCGTCAACTCGATAAACTCAATTATTCATTCGTATCGCTTACTATTCCATAAACCGGTCGCATCCTAACGAGTCATAAGGATAAGTCGCCCATTAATAAGGTTATCCAACGTACCTAGCGGGTTCTTATTAGATTCGTCAACCTAATAAGTCCGCTACCCACGTGGATCAACACTATTAATGTTAGGTTATCCGTAACCCATGCACACAACGTAAGCAATTAAATACTTCAACCAATTTTAAATGTCCATAATTGACATTTATTGATAAACGTGTACTCGAAATATTAACTACTTATTTATTGCAAAACATTTCCAATTTAATCGTTAGTTTCCGTTTAAAAATAGTAAATAACAAGATAAGACTTGTTATCGACAATTTTGGTACAAAAGCCCATTGATTATTCCCATTTCATAGCTTATTTTAGCATTTTCATATATACATATATATTTCGTCAAATTCCATTATCAATCTCATATCGTTATTCGTTTCGAGTCCACAAGCAAGAGTCATAACTTCTCGGCTTTTAATCAATCAATAGTCCAAATTATATCAAAGTCCATGTTACGGCTTTGTCGGAGTCAACTATTGACTAAAAAGTCAAAGTAACGCTGACGTAGCTCAAAGTTGACAATTATATATATCAAGTCCAAATTAAATGTCATAATATCGTAATTCAATCCCAAACCAAATCAAAACAATCTCGCCAACCAATAATTCAACCAAATATACTCGAAACCAATGTTATCACCCCAATGGTCATGACACGGTCGCGGTCAAGACCACGTGAACCAAACAAGCTCTAGAAACTTTTCGGCTCCACGCGTCTCATCCAAACCTCATCAATACCAATCAACAAGCTACCAAATCGACCCGACTCGGACCCATGACCCAAGTAGGTCACGTACGAAACCAACCAAGACCCATACGTGGGCTTCTTGGTTCGTACGCCACATAACACACAACCAAACACAACCAATTCAATTCCACAACATCCAAATCCAATCATTCAAGCTCCAAACACTAACCAAACACAAAACCTATCAACTATTTTTAATTAAGAACATGCAACTAAACCCTAAATACACAAACCCATCAAATTAATACACCACACATGTACTAAACACTAATTACTTGTTTACTTAGTCACTAATTAGCTTTAATTTCATGTTCCACCCAAAAGCCCCAAAAATAAAAATTAGTTCGAAACCCTAATTTGAAATTCGTGGGTTTATATCACCCAAACAAGCTCAAAACATGTTCCCTTTACCTTATCTAATCACCAATTGCAAAAGCCCTTTGAAACCCTAAAAGTATGAATCTTGATTCCAAGATTTGAAGGTGTTATTGAAGTCCAAATGGAGCGTATGATATATGGTTCGAAAGAGGAGAAAGATATCTTCCATATGGTGGTGGTGGTTTATGGTGACGCGCCGCCGTACGGTGGTGGCGGCCGGAATATGGCCGGTGGCCACTATGGTGGTGGCTAGGGTTTTTAGTGAGAGAAAGATAGAGAGAGAAAGGTGTATTGTGTGTGTTTTTAGTGAGAGAATGAAAGGTGGAAGTGAGGGTGGATGACCCTTTATATACATGGGACTTAGGGACCTCAAAATAATTAAATTGGGAGGGGGGGGGGGGCGCCGGCTACAATTAAAAGGGGAGGGTTCGGGTTGTAATTTTTCGTATCTATCTCGTTTACCCATTCTCGAGCTCACATATCGTCCCCCGAGTGTCCCACGACATTTATTTAACTTTCCGACATCGTTACTTACGTTTTTCCACGAGTTTTGACTATTTATTTGTCAATTTTCGAGTTACGGTCTAAAAGTTACAATAACTCGTGTTTTAGGCTTTTCTAGTGCCGAATCAAATAGTTCCTACCAAATAGAGTTAAAACGCATACGATAACTCATTTAATAATGAAATAAATCATAAAAACCAATAGACGATATAAAATCAAGTCATGGTTTATAAAAATAGTGTTAAAGGCAAATCTCAGTTTAGCTTAACGTAATACGGTTACCTAAAATAGACTCTCTAAATTGCCAGTTGTCACAGCTTGTCCTTTTAAGGAGGCTAGGTTTTCACCCTTGAGAATAGTATCGGAGCTTTCGGGGTCTTTGACTTCAAGAAGTTCTAAATCACCGTCAAACTTTTAAACAACTTTGACGAATCCTAGTTCAACTTCCGATTTAAATTTAAGAAAAAGCAAGTTTCGTACATTTATTCATAAGCAACATAATACTTTTATTCAAGGACTCATTTTTTTTTTATTTATTTTTTTTTTCACTTTTGACTTTTAACTTGCAATTTATTTTTGCATCATTCAAGCACTTTTACGATACTTTCAGTTTGCAACATTATTCCGATTTTAAGAAAGTATGGTTTTCCAAAAATTTAAATAAAAAGTTGAACTTGAGCTCTATATCAATTTTGCTTAAAGATTTTTTATTGTAACAAGACGATTTGAATGTTCAAAAGTTTGACAACGAGCACGTATTTTAGTCCAATTAGTTATCTTCTGGGAGAAAAAGCCATAGATTACTTATATAAGCTCTAAAGAGAACCAACTACTCCACGCTTAGCATTTTCATTTGCACAACTCATAAAAACTTAGCCTAATTGTTAAGAGAGCAGCTAGATCAACACTCTAGCAGAGTCGGGATTCCCTTTGTTCTAACCTAATCAAGACTAAACTACCATTAATACCGAAGCATTAACACTTTATTTCCGTGCAAAGCACTTCTTTTTCATGCAAATTTTTTTAAAATTTTTGTCAAAACGGGGGTACTAGGGACTAAAGGGTACAAATGTGACAAAATTCGACAGAATTCCCCCCCCCCCCACACTTAGAACTGAATATTGCCCTCAATATTCAAAGTCCCCTCCGAAGGCGATACTATCGAACGGAAAAAGGTAATACCACTAACCAAGTGTGTGGATGAAATCTGTAATTTAACACAAAAAGGATTTTTGAAAACATTTCCCCAGATAAACGTTAGTAAAAGTGATCGGATATTGGGCGGCTGGATTGAAAACAGGCGCATCAATCATCACGATCAAAGGGATTCCTGAAAACTAGAGCAAACACACAAGAAGCAAACACGGTGGAGGAATTCCCCCACACTTAGTGTTATAAAACAGAAAGAAGTCAGAAACATGGGTTGTTACCCATGAAGAGCTACTGTTTTTGTTAACCGAGTCGCTAGCTTGACTCGACCCCGAATTCATTGGTCCATGGGGGAGCAAGTGGAAGAGAGAATCTCCATCAGACTTTCATTCAAATGGTTTGAAGAAACATTGAATGTGCTGAAAGTTCCACTCCGATGAGATACAACCGGCTCAAAAGAATGAGAAATAAAGATGCGATGTCCTCACTCCCGTAGGAATGAAGGAGAGGAGAAGTCACATCATATGTGAGGAATGGAAGAAAGATGTTTATAACAATTAGGATCCATTCTTCATCCTCAAAATCAAATTTCATATTTTCCTTAATTTGAATTTCATCATTAAAGCTCTTTTGGTTATTTTCAACTATTACCTCGAGAGGGAGAGGCGGGGTAGTGTCCTCAATAAGCAAACTCTTATGATAGAGCATGTCTCCCCCCGGGTCAAGATCAAGATCAAGATCAAAATAGAAATGATCATACTCTGGAAGAGAGATATAAGCATGAGAAGTGGTACTGCCATGACTCGTATATCCAGTATGATCGATATCAAAGCAAAACGACTCATAAGTCGAAAGCAAGAGATCAGGATAATAAGTGGGACTGCCACTACTGTCCTCTACCGTATCAAAGATAAAACTCTCAAGTTCGGGAACATAATCCTTGAGCTCGAGCTCCAGAGGATCTGACAGCTTAGGTTCAACAATTTCTTCAACGTTATCTTCCTTCGGGGGAAGAAAAGGCGACGGTTCATCGTATAATTTTCTAATAACGGAACATCTTCCCCTGGATCGCAATCGGTTTCAACAATTTCCGGCGAAATTGGAAAAACATCGACCTCTTCCAAAACGACGTCACTTCTCTCAACCGGCGTGAGTGAAGGGGAAGAGTCGGAAATGATAGGGTCGAAAATGGGAGTGGGATTGCCACTCGAAGAATCGTCATCGATCTTTAAGTTCTCTTCTTCAAACGGTCATCAACATCACTCTCGTCAGAATCTGAATAGTAAAAAGTGGGTGGATGACTCGGTCTTTGTTGATAATGGTGACTGATATATCTTTCTTGCTTGCCAAAGACTTCAATTTGAGCACTCATAACGGAAATTTGCTCGGAATAATGATCACTCAACATATTGGTAGAATCGTAAGGAACGTCAGCATCCCACTGAAAATGATGTTGTGTCAAATTCTCGATCAAATTGTAAGCTTCTTGAGGAGTCTTCCGCATGATATTTCCACCAGCTGCCAACATGATTTTGTCTCGATCAATCGTAGTGATACCATGATAAAAGGTTAGTATTTGATCAAGAAGCAAAATTAGATGATCGGGACATTTCTGCAATAATGTTTTGAATCTTTCCCAAGCTTCAAATACGGATTCCTTGGTTAATTGCTGAAAATTAAGAATTTCTTTCCTCATCTGTAACGTTTTTTAATATGGAAAGTATTTTGAAAGAAACTTGTGAAACATCTCTTTCCAAGTATGAATTGAATATTTTTCAAGGGTGTAAAACCAAGATTCGGCTTCGTGGGTTAAAGAGAATGGAAAGAGATTCAATCGGATATTATCTTGAGAAACGCCTTTTTGTTTCATGGATTGACTAATAGACAAGAACTTGTTCAAGTGCTCATTAGCATCTTCGTCGCGAAATCCATGGAATTGGCAATGTTGGCGAAGAAGGTGAACCATATGAATTTTCAATCTGAAATTGGTTCCCTGAACGGATATTGGATCGATCGGTCCTCCTCGACCGATAAGTGATGGACGATAGAAATCCTCCATGGTCCGAGGATCATAGGGATCAAATGGTGAAAAATCGAGCATAGTGGAGAATTAAACAATTTAGAGGGTCAAGAGATAAGAATTAAACATTCAAGAGGATAACGAAGAGTATTTTTGGGGTTTTATGATGAAAACGAGTGCACATGCACAAAAACCAATCAATTAAAACGATACCGAAGCAAAAACACAAAGAACTTAAACCAATAATCACAAGCGTATTCACGCAAGTGACACAAAGGCAAGTTTTGAATCTTTTGTTTGGGAACTTATTATAATAACATTCAAGTTGAGAATGTTGGACAATGGCTGGTGCCAAAAGGCACCCGGGGTCAGGGTGTTCCCGCCAATCTACACCTTTTTGTGGAATGATTGATGTGTTTTATCTTTTATTAAACATAAAAAGTAAAATGTTTTTGGGTTTTTTTAACTTTTATATATATACAAAAGAAAAGGAAAATATTTTTGTGTTTTAGGCTTTTTGGAAAGCAAATAACTTCACGAGGAAGGTTCTTCAAGTCACTAATCGTCAAACCTTAACTATATTGTCGCAACACACCTCCCCGGCAACGGCGCCAAATTGATATCCAATTATAATATAAGAAAATATAAAATATAAGATATACGCGAGAGAATCGACGAATCGACCGTTTTAGGAAAAAGGTCGACACGCAAAACCCGCGAATACTCGATAAGTGATACCGGGTAAGTGATTACCCGGTTCGTATCCCAACGAGGTGTGAATTGACGGTGACGTTTGAGGTTTGTTATTAAAGTGCTTGATTGGATCAGGATTTTACGTTTTTGGATTACGTTATCTAAGAATTAAAGAACGGGAATGTAAATAAAGCACGTAAACAAAGTAAATGACTAAATTAACTACTACTAAGCATAAGAAACAATAAAACGATGCTAAACTAAGTCCTAAGGCATTAAGATTAAAAAACACGAAAACCCGGGCTAATCCCGAGCTTCAAAAGTAAAAATTATGAAATTTAAGGCCTACGGGTGCAAAGGTAATTTTCCTACATTCTAAATGACTAAAAATAATTTTAGGAAAAAACCGGGTATTTTTTCGACTTTTATTTTATTTTTTACGAATTAAAAACTAATTTATTAATTAAAAATACTAAATTATATTCAAAAATTCTAAAACTTTTTTTAAAAAATACTTAAGCTATATTAGAACCTAGGAAAAATATAAAACAGGTGAGAGCTTAAGGAAATAAGCTATTAAAAAGCCGTTGAAGACTGCTAGCCTAAATTGGCTAAGTGTTATTAAATAATTAATAGAGGGAAATCTAACAACGAACTACTCTAGTGCAGATGGTAAAGTTGTGAGAAGTTTTTGCGTCTGAAAGGTGACAGATGACCAGGGTTCGAATCCAGGTTCTGTCATATCTTTTTGCACTTATTTTTTTTGATTTTTTCTTTTGCCAACTTGATTTAAGCACTATATTTAATATTATTAGCAAAAACTTAAGCTTGGAAAGCTTATAATAAGCTGTAACAGCTTATTGGTGCAGCAAATTATAAACTAAATGGGTGTTTTTGGTTAAGTGGCAGTCTAAGGAAAAAAACTACAATAAACCTGAAATAAGCTAACTACCTAATGAGCATCCTAATCTAACTAAAAAGCTTAAAGGGAACCTAAAATAAGCAATAGAGAAGGGAAATAAGCTGAATTTAAGCAGATTTGAGCAACAGTTCTAAACAAAAATAAATCCAAACATCCCTAACTAATTCAACAAGCTATAAAAATCTGTCTAAGGGAAGATGAACAAAATTATCCTAGAATCAAATCAAGCTTAAGAAAAAAACTAAAAACTAAGGGAGATCAGGGAACAAGGAGATAAGCAGAACTAACATAAATCTAAAGAGCATGTACTAAAAAGGACTGCTGAAACAGGAAGACAAAAAAATAACACTACCAAAGATCTTTTGACATCTAAACTTGTGATTTACACTTGACCAATTAACTTGCAAAAACACTTCACACTTGATTTCAGAACCAAAATGGCTACAAATATGACTTTTGACCCAAGAAATATATTAATCCAAACACCCCCTTTGGGGCAAATAAGCTTACTGATTTCAGAATTTT
This sequence comes from Chrysanthemum seticuspe, assembly GCA_019973895.1. NCBI lineage: Eukaryota > Viridiplantae > Streptophyta > Magnoliopsida > Asterales > Asteraceae > Chrysanthemum > Chrysanthemum seticuspe. The sequence continues at coordinate 197,316,508 of BPTQ01000006.1, read as the reverse complement.
TGTTAAGAGAACTTAAAAACTGAATTTGCACTACTTAATAGAAACTCAAAATAAGTTTAGACAATTACACAAACACTTTAGAACAATAAAGACAGATTTCAAGAACATGAAGAAAAATTGATATTGTAATGGAATTAAAAGACTTAAATTTAAATTGCATTAAAAATTAAAGTTACATGGAAATTTAAATGACAATAAAAGTAAAATTGGTACTAGAAGGAGAATTTCTAGACAAGTTTTTACAAAAATCCTAATATCCTATTTATACTAGAAATAAAAACTGTTCTTCTGTCCTCTTCCTGTCTTGCTTTCTTGTGCTTTGTTTGTGAGAGAAAAACGTGTAAGTCCACCTTGTGCTTGTTTGAACTCATCTCAGCCATCCAATAAAACTTGGGCACCAATTCTTTAAATCTCACCCATTGAAGGGGAATTTGGTGTTGTGGATTGATGACATGGCAAGGAGAAGAGCATGTGACTAAGATTTGGCAGTTTCTGGGAGTGAAAGAGATGGGGAGAGAGGGTGAAATTGTTTAGGCGCCAAAGGGTGGATTTTGTTTCTGGGTTTGGGTAAAAACAGACTTGGGTGAATGGGTCAAGTATATTGGTGGGGGGGGGGGGTTCATTGGTAAGGTTAGGAGGTTCAAAGGGGTAATGAAAAGGGTGGTTCATTTGGGTTAAGTAAAAGGTTATGGGTTTTTATTTTTTTGTATTTGAAAAAGTATTTAGGTTTAATTAAAACTATAAAACTAGAAAAAAAGGTTTTAGTATTTTTTTTAATAAAAATAATTGTTTTAAAAATAAAAATTGGTTTTAAAATAAAAATAATTATTTTTAATGAAAAATGGGTAAATTGGTAATTTGGGTTCGGGTGAAAGGGTAAAAGTGTAATTTTGAATTTGGTTTTGGTTTAGCGTCCGTTTTCCCAAGCTCACTCCAAAAACATGTCCCGGGCTCTGAAAATGTAGAAAATCCACTCCCGGCTCCGTTTGTTTCAGCACTTTTCTGATTTCGGCTCGTTTTTGCTCGTTTTCGCTCTGTTTTCCATCCTTTTGTACCTGCAAGACACAAAACACACTCCGAGGATATTTTTAACATATTTTGATCATATTTGGGTGTTTTTGGTCATTTTTAAGGTCTTAGGTGGGAAAAAACGATGAGTGAATAAGCACTCATCATCCTGCTTCAGAATGAGAGACATGCTATGTTTGAACGAATGATTCTTGAAATATTCAAATCTAATCAGGGAGAGGCAAGTTCATCAAATGACTCAACAGCATTCTACACCAATGTAGGGATTACTACCAAAGCTTCACAAGTCATACCTACTGGAAATGGTAATCACAAACTCATTCCTGATCCAAGGTTCAAGCAACCTGATGCTGATGCAGTCATGGAACATTTCATCAATCAACTGGCTCTTATGGTTAAGCAAAACTTGAACCTCACCCCACACACTAACAGTCTACATACTAACAATGAAATCAGAACTACATCCAATCTACACAATCATGCTCTTGTCAGAGATGGAAAGATTATGGTGCAACCAGTTCAAAGAAGGCAGTATGAACAAGGAAAAGGTGGAGTAGGTGGAGGGTATGTGGCTAATCATAGTCGTGGAAGGAATGCAAATCAAGGACAAGCAAAGCCAATCATGTGATACAACTGTGGTGGTGATGGACACATTGCAAAGAACTGCACATCTCCAAAACACCCTCAAAATGCAGAGTATTTCAGGGAAAAGACGCTGCTGGTGCAAGCTCAGGACAGTGGAGCTGTTTTGGATGAAGAAGAGTTGCTATTTCTTGCTGAGGGAAATGCCAAAACCTATGATGCAGATGTGGATGAGCAGCCAATTCAGGAAATAGGTCACAATCATCAAAATGCTTTTCAAGTTGCTGACTGTGATGCATTTGACTCTGATGTCGATGATGAACCTACTGCCCAGACAATCTTCATGGCTAGCATTTCTCCAATGGTCTCTCCAAAGGTCTCATCACCACAATAGGTTGGTCTATCCAAAGATTCAATCATTTCAGAGGTATTAAAACTATACGATGAAGTTGATGAGCAAAAGATTAATAACGAAGTACAATCTCATGAAACTTATGAATCAGATATTGATAATGTAGATAATAGTAATATTGTCCCATATGATTAATATGTGATGCAAAGTAAAAGTGAAATTGTACTAAGTGATGCATCTTCTGCAGTCAATGATGACTATGTTTTTTTATGAATACACTGCAAGTGCCCCTGATGATTCTGTTATCTCTGAACTGAATGCCTATAAAGAACAAGTTGCTATTTATGAACAACGTGCTAAGTTTGAGTTAACTAACCGTGAGCAGGAAATGGATGACCAAATGCGTACAATTATTAGAAAAAGTAATTTTAGAGAAGAAGTGTTAAAACAAGAGTTAAACTCCTTACAAGAAAAACTTTCTAAAACTGTTAAGCAAAAGCAAGAACTTCAAGATAATGTTAAAGTGCTTAAACAAGAATTTAATGCTAAGGAATCAAAACTTTTGAATGATTTTTCCAATCTAAAAACTTTGAAAAACAAGCTTGAAAATAAGTTGTACGTACAAGGGAATACCATTTAGACTGCTCACATGATCACTAAGCACAGAGTCTTAAGCGATAAGCATAGTATTCCCCTTGTAGAGGAGCCAAATCCTGAGTATTGTAAAAAGGCTAAGGCTTTCCATACGATTGTATATGATGGTAATGAGATCCTCAAGCCTAGGCAAAAACCATCATGTATTGGAAGCACGGAAGAGGATAGAAAATTAGAAGATGCCTCTAGGGAGAAAATGGATAAGAAGCTAAAAGAGCCTGAGTGTAAAAAGAAAAACATAATGCTCAAACCCCATGATTACACAAAAGAAAATTGGATCTCCCTGAACATGTTTAGGCCCCAAACTCAATTAACCCCAGAACAAATTTTTTGGAAGAAAGATATGGATAAGCAAAAAGCAAATGTACTTGTTGAAATGAACATTCCCCTTAGGAAAGTGCCTGCAGCTACTGTGTATCCTCCGAATATACCAATGCATTTAGTCCCTAGAACCATTTCCACTAATTGCAAGACCTTAATTAGCCTATATGTTGTATACCAACTATTCGTTGATTTCGAGAAAACATGTAAAAAGAGAATCACACCTACAGGGATTACTGAAGGGGAAAGGGGTTTTGAGCAGACTAAAGAATGCTATTTAACTGAGGTCATGCCTTTCTTTAGACAATTAAAAGGTCAATTTGAGAGTCTCCAAAAAGGGATTAACTCATATATTAAAGAAATGGAAAAGGAATTTGATGCAATGATAGTTGAGGTCAATGATTATGAACGGGAACTCAAATATAATGAAATTGAAAGGAAGAATCTGCATATCCTAAATGAGAACTTAGTATTGAGTTGTGTGGCTCACGATGTGTTTTATACTATTACTAATCATTCTATTACTGCTTCTTAATTTCATGAATTATCTGTTGCTTTGAAAGTTTCCCATGATCGTGTCATTGAGCTTGAAAACAAAAACTCAAAACTAAACGAGAAAATTGACCAGGATGATCACGATAATTTGGTAAAACATCTTTCTAATCTAGAACTTGAACATTTTGATTTGCAACTAAAATATCAACATCTCAAACAAAATGTCAAAACCTCAAACATCAAGACATCCTCAAATGTTCCAGAGTTTGATGCAGTTTTTGAAATAAACAAACGTGACGAACAAATTCATGCTCACTGTAACACGATCAGAAAGTTGAAAGCCCAAATTTCACAATTAAAGGGTGAAAAGAACAATGTGACTGGCTCCCAAATGCCTCCTCCTTTAGATTCTCAGTTTTCTCAAAACTTTCATCTTCAAAACATCATTAACGTATTACAACAAGAAAATGGGAGTTTTCTAAAAGAAAATGAAAAGGTCAAACGACACTTCAAAGAATTATATGATTCAATGAAAGTCACTCGTGACAAAAACAATGAAAAAATAACTTCGTTACAAAAGGAAATTGAGAATCTAAGGAGTCAGGTAAAAGGGAAAATGCCACTTGTCTTTAATGAGAATGTTGCATCAAAGTCATCTGCAGACTCTAAATATACTGTGACTGTTAAATACATTCCTCCTCATCTTAGAAATAATGAACTTGTGTTTCATAACTATTTCTTTTACCTTAAGGTTAGTCTAGAATGTCTCCGTGAGATTGTAGAGGAGGATTTCATAAATAAGCCCCTTGATAGTGAAATTAGGTTTGCTTGCATTCAGGCCAAACGATATCAGGATGTTAGGAATTCGAAATTCTATTGTAAAGCATCGGTCACCCCATATATAATCTAGCTTAAGTTAGCTCGTAGACATATCTTGTAACACCCCAACCCGGCAAGGGTAGAAGTGTCACATTCTGGTGTCATATCAGAACATACAAATAAAATTTTACAAGCGGAAGCCTTATGAAATTGAATTACCAAGTCATATAACGGATGACTTACAAAGAAAAGTACAAAATCCAATATGTCTAAAATAAAATGAAATCCCAAACAATAGCCCATCAAAATAAATCCAATATAATAAGGTATCTAGGGTTTATCCACTCAGACAATCCAACTCTCAGCCCATCAAAGCCCATCTTCCAACCTAAAACCTGCCGCAGGAAAAGACATGCGGTTGAGCTTAAAAAGCCCAGTGAACAGATATAACAAAGCGAAAGCTACACAAAATCTGAAATACGATAAGAAACAATGGAAACAATAACAAGGTCGCAACGGAAAGGAAACAATGAGTCAGTGAGGATCCTGCAGAAACACAATTATACAGATATCCAGGAAGAACAGATAACAAGGAGGACACAGCAGAGCAACGCATCCATAACATACATTTTATCACATATAAGCAAACAGACAAACAAGCACCGAAACCATATCAAGCATAACAGACGTCGCATCCACTCAACATCAGAATAGCATGCAATCAAATCAGGAAACCAGAATATAAATAAGCCCAATGGAAAACTAAAAGCAAGCGGAAGCAATTAATTAAGAAGTGAACATGGCAGTCAGGCAAGACAAATAACCCATAGTTTATAACATCACAGTATCATAACAGATACATAAGCGTGGTAGGTCAACAAGTAGCAATAAGGACATCAACAAATAATCAATAGCTCATGAACACAATTAAACGAAGGGATCCATGATAAACAGGTAAATCAACCGATTACACTCAAACATGATTACCAGACCAATCAAGGTTCACATGACAGTAAGATAACATACATTCAGATGACAACAGTCAAATCACAAAATCGCATACAAATTATATCGTAGCAGGATAAACAGTAATCACATAGAACATGCAATAACATAATCAGATTCAATAATCATATCATAAACCGGTACGTGAATGGAATGATAGTAGGATGAGTCACATAAGGGTACAGAGTAACGGGCAATCAATACAGAATATGGTGCGTTGGGGTAAACGGATGGTACAATGTAGGTATGTCAATAGTGTAAGGTTTGTCAGAAATCCATCCCGAGCCAACAATACAATACAGTACAATCCATAGTGGCATTAGCAGCCCAATATCCAATAGTAGCCATTGTATTCGGAGGGGTGACCTCGGAATACCAGATCAATAGGAGGGGAGACCTCAGTAATCAATGGAGTAGCTAGCTCCCAGACTGTGAGGGGGTGTATTGCACACACGCACCACATCACCAATACAATATCAATACAATCAATCAGTACAATACAAATCTAGGATGCATCCATACGCCCCTGCAGAACAATATTGGCCATAACAATAACAATGAAGCGCACAATAATCAATACAATATAGGGACGGTGTGGAGCATCACTCAACCACACTAGAGTCATGCCATTGGTGCATCAATGACACGGCCATGTTACCTTCATGGCTAGGATAACAATATTTGGCTCAGGTATCAATCTGAAGGGTCAGAAAAAGTTCAAAGTGTAGCAATATATAAGTCTTCATAAGCAAAGGTGCAATATCAATATTTCACAATTCAGAGGTTCATAGTAGTAGTTCAATATCAAGGTCCAATTTCAATATTTCAATATCAAAGGTTCAATAGCACAGATTCAATAGCACAGTTCAATATCAAAGTTCAGTAGCAACAGTTTAATATCAAAGGTTCGATATCATAGGTTCAGTAACAGAGGGGTCAATAGCAATGGTTCAATATCAAAGGGGTCGACAGTAAAGCAAAGGTTCAATATCAGAGGGTCAATAGCAATGAAATATCATAAGCGAAACAAGGTCGAAGGACCAGAAGGTCATGAGAAACCCCTACTGAAAAGGGATAGAATATCTGTACCTCAATCGAAGCAAGCAAAACAGGAAAGTAAGGTCACACGATGAATCAATCCCGCCGTCCAGAACCTATGAATTAGATAACGTTTATTAAAGTCGGATTACTCATTTTAGACGACTTTCTATTTTTAGCAGGTTTCCACTTTTAGTAACTTTCCATTTTAGGTAACTTTCTATCTTAGGCAGGTTTCCATAATTAGCATCTTTCCAAAATAGCAGGTTTCTATAATTAGTAACTTTCCGAAAATAGCAGGTTTTCGTATTTAGCAGATTTAGTCATAAGTGATATAATCAAAGTCATATTAGGTTAAAATAGTGAAAACAAGTGTTATCATACTTTAAGGGTCATTTACGCCAAGTTTTACAAGTTTAGGGTCAATAGTGAAAATATTACAAAGTTTACTCATTTTACACCCTTAGTCCATGTAGTTATCATGTTAACGACTTAATCCATCAAGTTTCATAATTTCCAAAACAACCCTTGTATTTTATCAAATCTACATGTACTAATTACAAACTCTAGGTTTTTAGATTAAGGTTATCGTATCCGTTCTAAACCATTTTAGCTCAATTATCATAAGATTACACAACCCCTAGTGTGATACCCATTTGGGTCGTGACCTCCTCCCCATTTTAATTTCATACGACATTAAATAAACCAACAAAAACCTTGTCTTTCATTAAATATTCGACCAACCTATAACAATTTTATATGATTCTTATCACTTTTGTTGTAACTTAATATCATTAGCATGAAACCCATGAATGTGACATGTATGAGATGGTCCACAAACAAATTTATATCATGAGTAAATGCCCATTTTTCATTCGATATATATACTAGACTAATATCATGATTTCATGTGGTAAATAGGTATCACTTTATGTGCTATAAGAATGTGAAATAAAACATGCGCATGGAGATCAAAACACGTGACAAGACTCATGAATCAAACAAATAAAGAAGATGAGGAATGGTGATACTAGTTACCTTGCAGCGTGAGAAAGAATGAAGAAAACAAGAACCAAGACATGGAAATCAACGCCTCCCTTATGCCCTGAAGATCCACGACAAGCCAAGCAATCATTCCAACTAATACCCACGATCACAGCCCCTCCATGCCAACGTACGAATCTCCTTTAGCCTTCCTTAGTGTCGACAGAAAATGGAGGATGAAGGTGTTTATCGTCACCTTGATGATTAAGTTTTTAGGGTTTTCTTTAATTTTTTGAACTAGGGAAGAAGTGGTTTATTTTGGAGAGTATTATACGTTTAATGAGAGAATAAAGGGAATTTACCTTGGACGACCAACAAGAAAAAAAGGAGAAAATCATGGGCCAAATTCTTTCCTTAATTACCTTTTTAATATTTAGTTTTAAATGCCTTTTAATTTGTACATATGATTGGGTCAATGTAACTTGGAATGTGTGATATCATTCTTTTTTTTTTGTAGGCATAAGTATAAGTAGATCATTAATATCTTGCATAAATCATTTATAAGTTAAGTGTTTAACGTATTCAATGAGCTTAACGTGTTTTACAATTTTCATAATTATTAGCTTGAGGGGCATAATGGTCTTTTTACACGTTTGAGATTTTAGGGTTTTACATATCGTTTATTACGTTATTTGTTAGTTAGTTATTAGCATAGTTTCGTCTAGTGCAACACCGTGGAGGAAGGACGGGTCTTTACCTACTGTATGTCTGATCCACAGCCCGAAGGAGGGCGTGCTTCTTTGTATAAATAGCCCTCTCCCCACAAGGGAAAGGGTCGGATGTTCATTTGGAATCTAACCTTCCATGTGTTTCTCTCACTAGAATATCCCACTTTCTCTCTCTAAAACCATATACTCATACGCCCATATTTGTGATTGTTTGTGTGTTTGTGAAATCCAATATGTTACAAATGGTATCAAGAGTCATGGCTTGATCATCTCTCTTACATGTCCTTGGATTTCTAGTGGTTTTATATGGTTTTTGGGTTTGAAAAAGTTTAGTGGTTTTTGCATCATTTGGATCATTTCTTGTGTTAAAGTTTGAATTTTGATTGTACTTTTGTGTTTAGAATCATTGTATGTGCTTGGGTTTTGATTTGGAAAGCTTGAATCACTGTGGTTGGGCTTGTTTTGTATTGAAAAGGGTTGTGTTTAAGTTTTTCTAGCTAGCGACTTGACTCTCTGATAATTATTCTTGGTAGCGACTTGCTTCTTTAGTTTTCAGCGACTTGTAGTTGAAGTGGTAGTGACTTGAGCACTAGCGACTTGTCTATTAAGACAAGGCGACAAATAGTACAAATTAGTGGAGGTACCACTTCGGCTAGCGACTTGTTCAACGTAGCGACTTGTCTTTACTATTTTCAGCGACTTGTCTTTTTTGTGCTTAGCGAGTTGTTGTTTAGCGACTTGTCAGCTTAGCGAGTTGTTGCTTTAGCGACTTGTGTCTAGCGACTTGGTTCATAGCGACTTGAGCTTTTAACGAGTTGTTACTTAACGACTTGTTCTTCAAGGTATTTAGCGACTTGGTAAATTAATGCAAGCGACCTGTGCCTAATATCCATCAACACAATGACTTACATCACTGACCCTTTAATCTCCAAAGTGCTCGAACTCTATGATACCTCACAGAACAAATAAACTGTTTGCTACTCAGAATGTTTAACCATGATTGATTCAGCAAATTATGATCAAAACACTTCACATTCTGAGTCAAATATCAAAGAATCACACGTGTTAATGATACATGATGCAAGGCAAATGGAATGCAACATTGAGCCCTATCAACTACTTCATCAGCACCTCATACAACTGTTATCCACAACTGGGGATCGAACATGAAGTGCTCTCTTCCGCCAGGACTTACCTACATTGACAAGAACCTTGTTGCTGAACTTAGAACAACTGAAGCTTCAAATTACCAAAAAGAAGGTATTAATGGATGATTCCAATGATGCACTTCAAGTAATCTACAACCAATTTCAGCCATTTATCAATGGGGAATATTCCGCAGACTTCGATCAACACGTGACTGGAATTTCCTTCAAAATACATAGTGGAATGGAAATTCATGAGTTCATCAACACATTTATCCAAGTTATGGATAATGTGGAAAAGTACATTAAGGAAGCTGCTTAAGAGAATGATAATTTGAATGTTTTGAATGGGTGTCAGGAAAAATTAAGTGAAAGATGTGATATGTCGGGTAATGGATCAGTTGAAAGGACGGATGATGCTGAATGCAGAATATTAGATACAACAAAGGATGATGAAACCGGCTGTACTGAATACAGAGGCTCAGAGTCAGATAAGCTTGAAACAGCTTGCATTTCAGTAACTCCTGTTATGCATAATGTGAATGCAGATTTCATACCAACAAATGAACAGATGTCATGTGATGAGGTACCCTTAACTGATCAACATAATGCATCTGCTAATGTACCTAAACAAAATGACCCTAATTCTGAACATGATATTGATAAATGTTTCTTGGTTGAGTCTGAGTCTAAAATCTTTAAAGCAAACGACATGGTTGAAAAAGGGGGTTTATGATGAACTTTCAAACAAATACTCAATCCTTGAAAAACATTGTATTTCCTTAGAAATTGAAATACAACAAAGAGAAGAAAGTTCTCTTGCTACAAAACCTTGCATAAATCCGGAATTCCCAGAATTTCGAGAATTTTTTGAAATTAACAAGTTAAAAACCCAAATTCAGGACAAAGATTCAACCATATGTAATCTGAAATTGCAACTCCCAGATCTGCATAAGAAATGTAATATAGGGATAAACAATCCTAACTATGAGGTGAGTGGTCCACTGAAATCTAGGAATGATGAATTGGCTCTATGTGTGACCAACCTATTAAGGGAAAATGAGTCCTTGAGAAAGAACTTATTAGAGAACAATTCCAAGCTGATAGATCAAACAAACTCCTTGTTGGCTGACATTGATGCCCTCAAAGCCCAAATTCAAGATAAGAGCTTCACCATTGTTTCCTTAAAAAATAAGCTTAGGAAATCTATTGGAAATAGGGTGAACACTAAGTTTGCAAAACCATCGACCTTGGGAAAGCCAATTGTACTGAATAAATCAGAACTATCTATAGTTAGGCAGCCCAATGCTTTTAAAATAGAAAGACTTAAACCATCAAAATCTAAGCTTGCCTCCCAAGTTAATGAGAATATAGTTTTGACAAAACCAGTCACTTCAATAATTCATTCCGATATGATGAATAACAATCCCCCGCTTAATGTTCGAAGCCCTAAGATCAGGAATATTAGGAGTTCATCTAGTTCATATAAGAAGCATCAAATGGCTGATCAATCCCCTAAGAAACAAACTAATTACAAAAGGACCAATGTTCAAAACAAGGAAGTGGCTACATCCAAATCTACTAGCAGTTGTTTCAAATGGATTCCTACTGGTAGATTATTTAAGTTTTCGGGATCCAAATGGACTTACACACCTAGATCTTGCCTTAAGTGGATGCCCACAGGAAAAATCTTCAAGAATATTGAACCTAAAGGGATTTCTATTAATGACACTCCTAGACCAAACCGTGCAAAATCCAATAGTGAGGATACTCATGTCACTAACTCATCTATTTGCAATACTACATGTGCTATTAGTGCAAAGTGTCCTCAGTATTTTTCAGGTACAATGCTCAATTCAATCATGAACATCCTGACCTGGTTTCCAACAGAAATGAAGATTGCTCATTCAGGAATTGTATCTTATCAGAATTGATGTACCTCGTACTTTGACTCATGTTCGACTTGAATCAGGTCTCGTTCTCATGAATCCGTGTACAAATTAATTTTTCACTTATATTAAAAAAAATAAAAAATAAAAAATAATAAATAATAAATTTCAAATCATTTTTTTAATTAATTAAATCTTTACCCATAATCTGATAAAAGATGTATCTCTTGTTATCGATAACATCTACGGTCCTAGAAATGTCATTCAATAATGATATGGGTCCATAGATGAAGTTCGAACAAAAGATATATTCTATTTTATAAAGGGGGGGTTAAAATTCAATCAATGTTCACTCTTAATTGGTGACATTGATTGAGGGGGAGAATCTTTCAATTTATCCCTGCATCATTGTTTGATATATGTAATGTGCTTTCTTGATTGCTGCTGCATGTTTAAGTCATGATTCTTTATGTTCACTGTGCTAAATTGCTTGTCTATGTTAATTTGCTAATTATAAGGACTGAAAGTGTTAATAGTACAAATTTATGTGTGATACTAAGATATGTAGCGACTTGTCTTTATCAAGTGTAGAGACATGGTTCAATTAATGGGGTAGCGACTTGTCTCACAAATATCCTAACCTCAAGCTAGCGAGTTGCATCACTTAGGCCAAATACAAGGACTGAATATGTCAATTTGTGAAACTTGAAAACTGTATTTAATGCCTTAGCGACTTGTCACAATTTATTAAATTTCAAAATCCCAAAAGATTATCTCTCTATCTCACGTGACTGGCTTTGTAGCGACTTGTTCGTGGTAGGTTGATTTTAATGATTTGTTTCGAATCTTGTATATCTGAGACCTCCTCTAACGCATCTCTATTAACAGATTTCATCGAGAGACTTTCCTTCGACAATTGTTCCTATATCTAGGTTTGTTAATGGCCGTGTTTAATGGAAGTTCTTGATATTGAATAGGTTGTTATTAGGGTTCACAGGGTTTGATGGTGCATTTATGTGGATAAATGATTGTCCTTGCGCATAATTTTTGTTTTGTTTGTAATATTCTTATAAGTGTATTGGATTGATATTACATGTTATGCTTGCGTCGTGGTTGTGTTTGATTGAAAGAGTGTTTTGGTTGTGCATTTTTGGGGTTGTATTTGAGTGTTGGATTGACGATTATAGGTTTGAGACTTCATACATTTTTTATAGCGACTTAACTGATAGCAGGTTGATTCTTGGTAGCGAGTTGGCTCATATATTCCTCATGGCGAGTTGTCAATACTTTAAACATTCTTGCTAGCGACTTGTTATGTAATTGGGTGATACTCGTAGTAGCGACTTATCCTTGTAATTGTTTGGTAGCGACTTGCTATAACATTTTTATTTTAAGCAACTTGTATCTGGTTTCTCTTGTAGCGACTTGATTTGACAACTTGACTTAGCAACTTGTTATAACACTTCCATTATAGCGACTTGTCTCATGAAATCCTATTATAGCAATTTTGTTTTAACAATTTTGCTCAAAGCAACTTGCCTCTAGAAAACCTTGTCAAAATGATTTGTTACTCTGAGAATTACTATAGCATCTTAACCCATTTCCTGAGCATTTCAATCTATTTTTGTTAATCTGTCATGTATGCCACTCGTTGTGCTTATGTCATGAGGTTGCATTAAAGTTGTTTAGCTAACCATGTCTAACCTAACATGCTCTCGAACACTGTTATTGTATGTGTGTTTATATAGAATTTCAATGGCAAACACAACCTCATCCGAGAACCTTGCTACTTCTGCTTCACCCACAGTTCTTACAGACAACGAAATTTTTCTAGAAGACAAATGGGTAGAGATAGGCAAAAGAAACTGCTATGTGGACATGGAAAGAATACAACAAAATCTAATCTTCAAAGTTGCTATTGATATTCTTAAAAACACTAACTTCTTTAGTGCCTTGACAAAGCAATGCACGATCCCTTCCATTTACCTACAACAATTTTGGAACACCATTACATGGGACAAGATCATAGCCAATTATTCTTGTAAGCTTGATGATAAGGAATTTGAAATCAAATCTGACATTCTCAGTAAGGCCCTAGGAATCACACCATGTGACCCTACCAAACAATCTGTCCCTCCACCTAGTGCGGAAGAACTAATAGACTTTCTAAATGATTTGGGTTATCAAGTTAACGTAACAAGGGCTTCAGATATCATCACCGGACACATGTATCAACATTGGAGAGCCATTACTACTATTCACAACTTATGCTTATCTGGCAAAACCTCAGGGTTCGATAAAGTGAGGATACTTATTCTGCAAATCTTATGGGGTCTCATCAAATGGGTGAACATTGATGTCTCGGAACGTATTTGGGAAGAATTCTCGTTGTCAATGCACACTTTCATCACCGACAAAACAAATGTTCAGAATCAAGCCCAAGGAAGGAAGAAAGTACACAAACTTGTAATTCCTAGCATAAGATTCTCGAAGCTTATCATTCAGTTCTTGCAACAGACTCATCATTTTAATCCAAGGAGTGAGTTAGTCCTCCATAATGCTAGGGATGAATTTGTACTTGGTAACCTCAAATATGTTGCCAGAGGTGTTAATAAAGAGATCTTTGGAATGCCAATTCCTGATGCACTTCTCACATATGATATTAAGAAGACTGACTACTTCAGATTATACAAGAAAAGGGTATCCAGATCCAATGTTGATGACGCTCCCGATCCCTCACAACCCAAGTCTACAAAGTCTACTTCCAGCACTAAATCATCCTCTAAAACCTCATATGCCGCCCTTCCCAAGAAGAGACGTGATAGATCTCAATCTACTGACACTTCATCACAGAAGCAGAAAAAGAGAAAGAATGATGTCAGAAAGAGGAATGTTGAAGGAACCGAGGCTCCAAAGGGTGACATGCGATTGATAGATGAAGACGAGGCTGCTTTGCAACAAGGGATTAAACAAATCCTGGAAATCCTGAACATGAGACCACCAGTGGGAGGTGTTGTGATAAGAGAACCTGAGCCAGCGCCATAACAAACAACTTCAACCACACAAGACAAAGGGAAAGGAATTGCTGGTGTAGATGCTGAGCAAGCCGCTCACATGATTCTGACCATCTCCTCTCCACCATCAAGAACTACCACCCAATTTGAGCTGAAGAAAAGAAACATTAAATCATCTTCAGCTCAAGAACAAACTGGAATGGAAAAGGAGGTATCTGAAACACAGGAAGATACACTTGCATCAAGTGATACCCAATCAGATAAGAATGATGAAAACGAATTGCTGAAAGACTCACAGGAGATTCTTGAGTCAAGATCTGATGAACACATGCACATGGAAGAAACGAACATGTCTACAGGTTCTCTATCCTCATTGAAGAATCTAGATGCTGACTTCTCATTTGGTGATCAGTTCTTAAATGACAAACCCACAGACACCGAGCCTTATAAGCAAAATGATGAGAAAGAGGAAGCTGAGTCCATGTTACAATCGACATTCAGCAAGACACATCAAATATTCCTCCAATGTCAGCACCTACTCAAGCAACCGCACTTCCGCCGCCCAAACCTGCTCTAACAACCGCACTTCCACCTCCTGAACCTGCTAAAGATCTATCACTTGAACCAGTTGTTACAATTAATGACACGATCACTCCACCATCTTCACCACCTCGAATTCTAACATCTGATCAACTGCTCGACAAGGCTGTGAAACGAATTGAAGTTCTTGAGAGGCAATTGCCTAAATCTATCAACGTCCTCGAGCGTCGCGTCTACAAGCTGGAGAACCTTAACTTCGATCAAGGAGTCGCAAACGCAATTGAGGCAGAGGTAAAAGATGCTGTTGAATGGGCAATGCAGGCTCCACTGCTTCAACGATTCAAGGATTTGCCCATTTTTGATATGAGAGTTGTTCTGTCTGATAAGATGTATGATGCTAATGAGCACCAGGACGCGGTTCATAAGAAGCTATATGAAGCACGTGAAAGGGAGGCTAAGAAGAAAAGGAGGACTTCTCTATTGGAGTCATTACATAAAGGTCCCAAATCCCCACCTCCTCCTCCCTCGCCTCCAACTGGAGGAGCTGGAACTTCTGGTGCTGGTGGATCTTCTGGCATAACCACTACACCTCCACCAAAACCACCAACATCTCCTCCAAAACCTTCAAATCAATCCAGTTCATCCGGTGATCAGGGTACCCAGAAGAAGTATACAACATGGACCACGGTTGATTCAAGGTTTACACCCACCTTCTCCATTATCCCGGAAGACCAGGTACTACATGAAGAGTCTTATGTCATGGCAGAGTCAGAATCCGATGACGATGATGCATCCACAAAACATATCCCTAAGCCACCAGAAGATGAGGATTGGTTTGATGCATACGTTTCGGGTGAACGCTCGAAAACCACTAGAGTTGCACATTCAAAAGACATAACTCAAAGCTGGCTCGCCGAAGAGAGACCTCAAACTCCTGAACCTTCATGGTCCATTCCAGAGTCTGACACGATGATATCTGACAACAACTGGGCATCAACCATTACCACCAACTATGAAGCCCCAGCTAAAGACTCTCTTCTTCACTGGAGATATGGGCAGCTTTATGAAGTGGTTTTGTGAAAAGAATGGAATCTCGTCCATCACTCCGAAGGATCTTGAAGGACTAGCATTTGAAATAGTCAAAGTCTTCCACTCAGATGCCAATCAGCTTCAATACCAGATGGAAGAATGTCATAAGATGCTGAGTGATCAAGTCAGTGAGCAGATCAGTCATTTCAATGTGAACAAGCCTCTTCCTCTCGGTGGTGAACCTGGTCAAGTGACTATTCAATCAGAGTTCTTCTTCAACCATGACTTGGATTATCTATGTGCTCGAACTACAGAAAGAAGACCAGCTCTATCGATTTCTAAAATGAAAGATGCAATCTACTTAGATCAGGGTCTTGAGCAGATGGTACCTGATCAATTCTGGACAGACAAAGAACATGAGTATGACATCGTGGCTTCGTACGGCATTTCTCATTGGTGGTTCAAGAAGAAGAAATTCTACATTGATAGACATGGAGCTAAAAAGAGTCGCAAAGCTGTTCGATCCAAGCTGCGAATTCTAAGTGTTGTTAGTGTAGAGATCTTTCCAATCTATGGCTATGATTATCTGAAGAAGATTGTTCTTCGAAGAGCAGACTTGAAAGATCATGTTATAGAAGAAAAAGACTTCAAACATCTGCTGCCAAATGACTTTGAAGATCTCTATCTCCTGAACCTCCAAGGACACCTTGACCATCTACATGTTCGTGAGAAGAAGGCTCTCTCTGCTGCTGTCAATCTCTGGATCAGATGCTTGGTCATTCGACAAAGAGTTGGGTATTTTCAGCTAGGCATGGAAAGCTACCAAACTCGGGTCAACCTAACAAGGCCGCAATGGGAAGCCTTAGGACATGAATTTTGTCACGACTATATAGTGATTGACACCCCTAGAGCCGTCCTCTTAACCGATAGATACGGGTCACGTATGCTAATGAGACTGTGCGAGATTTTCAAGTTTAGTGATGGTACACTCAAAATGGTCGAAGAAGAATTGAACTCGAGAGTGAAGGAAATCAAACTTGACCTGAAGCCGTGGAACAAGACAAGATTCTGGTCTGAACAGGATTTGAAGAGGTGCGAAGAGTTCATTGCTGCGATCAGACGAAGACTAAAGACTAGAATGATTTATCGCAGCCTTAAGAGTTTTGTGGGTGGTAGACTTCGTGAAGGTCATTACAAGCTACTTCAAAGAGCTGAATAAAGACATCTTCCTGGAGTAGTTTTTGTTTTGTATTATGATGTGTATAATGTGGTGTCTGTACTATGAACAACTATAACTATAATGTATGTAGTAGTGATAGGTTATGTATTGTTGTTTCCCTTTTAATCTAAAAGGGAACTTCAGTGTAGTCCACTTCAGATCATATAAAACCGGACACATTTTTTTCTCCAACAAGTTTTGTTTCATACATATTTAAATCACTTGAGATAAAAAATCTCAAAGGATTTGAAATTTTTTATCGGGGGAGAAAATGTGATATAAATATGAAATCTGATAAAAGGTGAACAATTTTGTCTCAAAGTGCATATTGCTCTCTAATATGTGCTAAACTCTTTTCGAATCTCGAAGCATATATTAAGGGGGAGCATTTCAAAACAAATATAAACCTTCAAGGTACAAATATTTATATGTTTTAACACAATGTACCTTGAATGAGTGTTAAATGGTTTCTAAATGTTTTGTAATCGTGGATGTACTTCAAAAGAACTCTTACCTCTATGTGATAAAATGATTTCAAATATCCTATGCACATATTGTGGGGGAGAATTTACCAAAAAAATCAAATGGCTGTTTATACGGAAATTGTGATCAAGAAATTAATTCAAAGAACTCTTGCCTGCAGGTGCTAAACAATTTCAAGATCATATGCACATGTTGAAGGGGAGCATTTCAAAATGATCAAAACTATTAAGGTACAAAATGCTTTGATTTCGTATCACAAGTACCTTGATTGATTTTCCAAATGATTTTTCAATTGGTTTCATGGAAGAATGAACAATACCAAAAGACCGACCAATTTACTTTATGCATGGAGTTATAAGGATGGTTAGGTTAGGTATTCGTTCCCACGATCCCGCCAGAGCCGGAGGGATCTACCCAGGGACAATCCACTAGATAGTGTAGAAGTCCTTAGGTATGATGAAAAAAGGAGAAAAGTGAGAAATGGGAATAGTGCGGACTAAGACTGAGCTAGTACTGGAATAAACCCAACATTGTTCTAGTTATGAAGTCTCAGTAAGAACTGAAGGGGTTGAAGAATGAAAAAGAATTGAAGGAGAAAAGGGTGAAAAGAAATAGCCCTCCATTATTTCAACCTTAGGGCAGAAACCGGGTTCAATACATATGCTACTAGTGGTTACTAAGGTAACTCCGGTATTGAAGACAAGACGACATGGACCCAGTGACGCACTGCACTACAACTTCCCAAGCTACACAAGTTCCTCTTAAAAGGACTTGTTTCATTCTCACAGGGTACCTACATAATCTATCGACTTTCTCTTAGAGAATGTTGATATTGAAGAAGGAGACCCTCTCCCTAGTGTCCGGCATAGGAACCAAATATGCACTATTGAGTCCAGAGCCACGAGATCATCAATAAATCTCATTAGGTCACTGTCAATGAAGACTCTCTGTTTCACACAATGTGGAAAGAGAGATTATATCTTATGAGTCCTACGCATTATCCTTGTGGTATTGCCTGAACATCCGAGTGATATGTAAAAATATTCACGATGAAGATGGAAATCCTTCTAGAGCCAACATCAAAAAAGCTCTTGGTGGGTGGCATGTGAGATCTATCCAATGGATCAACCATGTGACAACTGAATAGAAACAATGGGGCGATTCAAAATTATGAATCAATCCTGATTCAGGTAATGGATTGACGAATACCTTTGAAAAACCGGTCGTTGTGCTTAAAATTATTTTCTTTAGCACATCGACTGTGTATTAATATTTAAAAATTAAAAGGTGTTTATGATTGATAATTGATTTTCCTTAAAACCTTCTTTGTATTGCAAAAACACTTTATTAAGCAGTACATGATTGTTTTTCAAATCACTTTTCATCAATCAGTGAATCTCAAATTCGCTGGTTCACTCACTCCGTGTTGTCTTCTTTGAGACGTTCTGGTTTGAGAACAGCTAGAGCGGCTGCGAAACCCTGTCAAGGAGATTCTTCGGAATTATACCTGATTACAAGCAGTACTTGTACTGATAAACGGGGAACCGTGGGCCGTATACCTCAATTCAACGAAAGTGATCAAAGACACTTTCGTGTGTTTTATTGCTAACTGTTGTATGCAGGTATACCCGACGTTTACAGCTGATCAGAATGGAGAGGTCAATCCATAGCCGCATGCTCACACAACACATTCATTTCTAAAGAAATCATGATACGTGCATAAACGTCTCTGATATTTTCACTTCATGCTTCTGCTACGCTGCTGTAAATATCATGAATCAACTAAAACTTCCGCTACTCTGATGAGAAGATATCATGATCCAGAATGTGAGCATGTCGGTCCAAATGTCACAACATCATATGCGGACAACACAACAATGGGTGATGCTGAGATTAACTGTGGCTGATGATCTCAAATAAAGCTCAAAGGTCATCATAATGTGGATCAGCTCTATAACCTCCACTTAATGTACATTATGGTTGGATTATGATAATATCACCATGAAAGCACAAAGATTGAATATTTTGATGAAGTGAAGTCTACGAGCTCAAGACTGAAGATTAATTGGAATGCTAGGATGCTAAAATGTAAATCATGGGGTGACCTCCCTTAGGGGGAGATTGTTAGGAATTGGAAATTCTATTGTAAAGCATCGGTTACCCCATATATAATCTAGCTTAAGTTAGCTCATCGACATATCGTTTATTACGTTATTTGTTAGTTAGTTATTAGCATAGTTTAGTCTAGTGCAACACCATGGAGGAAGGACGGGTCTTTACCCACTGTATGCCTGATCCACAGCCCGAAGGAGGGCGTGCTTCTTTGTATAAATAGCCCTCTCCCCACAAGGGAGAGGGTTGGATGTTCATTTGGAATCTAACCTTCCATGTGTTTCTCTCACTAGAATATCCCACTTTCTCTCTCTAAAACCATATACTCATACGGCCATATTTGTGATTGTTTGTGTGTTTGTGAAATCCAATATGTTACACAGTGATGACGTACCCTCCGATCAGGTCAAAGGACCCCCCTTCGGCCTCAGTCGAATTTGCATTACGAAGACCCAAGTCTTTCTTCATAAGTCATTGGTGGCATAAAACCATTCATCATTGACATGGTTACCAGTTGGGAATCCGCCAGCCGAAGGCCTATGCCCTTCGGTGTCTTCTCTTGAAGATGCCAAGACAAAGAAGAACCTTGACTTGGTCTTCCCCACGTTCCCACTATTTCCTTAGCTTCCCCGCCAAGTCCGAGATAGTGGGGATGAAGCCTTAGCGGTTACCACAAATCAGGGGACGCCCCCCATGATCTCCTAAACGTGTGCTAACACTCTCCAAGCTATTTTCATCACCTATAAATAGGTTGGACGAGTCATTTCAATGGTATGTTCACTCAACACAGTATTTCACATACATCATATTATTTACAACTCATATCACATACTTACTCTCACGCCGGAGGTGGTTCGCAGGGCCCAACCCCTGCGCAATAACGTAACGAAGTGTCTACTATTTCTTATTGCAGATTGGCTACAAGTTTGGCGCAAGCATATCACCCCTCATACCCTTCGATCACCATCGAAGGCCTGGTCGTACGAACTATTGTACAATAAGTAGAGCCGTCTGTGGGACCCGCTACTATTGGTCTCGTTATTCCCAAACTTCACCCAGTCAATTACTCTCACTAGTTTTACGGCATGAATCAAGGAAGAGAAGATACACCCCCTCCGGGTTTCTCGACCTTGACACCAATCCCAGTCAACGATCCTAACAACCTTCCCAATATAACCGCATCCACTTTTACCACACGATCTCACCCTGAAATAACTCCCAACAACCACGCTTCAACCTCGGCTAACCCTGAACCGGTAATTAGTCCAGCGTTTGTCGAAGCTAACATTGAAGCATTAGAATCTTTACTAAGGGCTCGAAGGAGGCAAGCTCGGAATGTGGAGATGCGTAGGGAGTTAGAATACTCAAGCGATGAATATGACGAAGAGTTGGAGATGGAGACTAGACCCTTGGCTCCTGGGGCTACACGCTCAGTGCTAAGGATAGGATCTCCGAACAGTCGAAGGCCTAGTGGAAGGTCGGTTGGTTTTGAAGACGTTCCGGAGAGGGCTCCGACTAGACGGGAAGGCACGATAGAAGGCTCCAATGGAAGGAGTCACCGAAGGGATGCTACGGGGGTTAATTTGCCACCACTTTTGGCAGCTCATCTAGGAAGAACTGAGGCAGGGGTTCCGTTGCAGCCTTCTCACGCATCCGGCGTAGAAGGCAATCCATCTCAAATGAATGGGGGAGGAAATCTTCCTCCTCATGGTATGTACCTTCCTTTTCAGGCTCAATCTTATCCTCAAGGGGTTTATCCCCCACCTAATGGGCAGACTAGCAACCCCAGTTTTACTCAACCATACGGAAATATGCCCTATGGGCAACCTATGGTATATCCTTCGTACCCTGTCGGAAGTCACCCACCTTATATACCTACTGCTTACCCTCAATATGTTAACCAAAACCCTGTTGGAATACCTCTAAATCATAACTCGTACAATGCTGCCCCTACCTACATGCCACCTTATAGCTTCCTTTATTCGGAGCCCATGGGATCTACAACACCCTTCGTAAGATGGATAGAAGACTACCCTTTGCCTGATGGGTTGAAAATGCCCGCGCATATTGGTACCTACGATGGGAAAGGGGATCCGGATAACTTTTTACACTTGTTCGAAGGGGCTATTAGAATGCAGAAGTGGGTTATGCCTGTTGCTTGTCACATGTTTACATACACCCTACGAGACTCTGCTCGTATATGGTGGAACGGGCAAAAACCATGTAGCATTGTGAATTTGGATGATCTCAAGGCCAAGTTCAGATCACATTTCAGCCAACAGAAAAAGTTTACAAGAACGCACCTAACAGTGCACAACATCAAGCAGAAGGAGAATGAGAGCACCCGAGCTTTCATCACCAGATACACCGATGACACGTTACAGATAATGGGCTTGCACGAGGACCAGCGCATCTCAGGTTTCGTACATGGCCTACGAAACAGAAGTTTGGTTGAATTCCTCTCCACTGATCTCCCTGAAACCTATAAGGGTTTGGTGGAAAAGGCTTACACCTGGATCGAAGCAAAAAAAGTGTCTACCAACGGGGCTCCGGTCGAGAATAAAGAAAGTCACAATAAAGCCCCGAAGCATCCTTCGTGGGAAGGGTCGAGGAACAAACACAAAAACAGGGACAGGTTTACACCGTATCACAAAAACATCAACCATGGGCTCTTGGCTAATATGTCAAAATCTCCAAGGGAGATACTCGCTACGGAAAAGGCTGCGAAGACCTTTGATCCTCCTCCTCGCTTGGCAAACAGAGGAAGGCCCAGAGATACTTCCAAATTCTGCTACTTCCATGACGATTATGGACATGACACCAACAACTGCAGAGAGCTCAAGAAACAGATAGAAGAGGCCGTGAAGTCCGGCCAATTGAGACATTTGGTGAAGGGTATAAAGAAAGGTAAAGACAAGGTCTCCGACACACAGTTGGGGAAAGATACCACACCTGTAGAAGCCTCCATCCTCATGGTATACAAGGATGACTCTGGTTTGAAAAGGAAAGAAACAGAGGAAGCCTTATGTGGAGTAGGAGATGTCACTTTTCCTTCAATCACAGGGAAAGTTCTTTCAAATGACCCCGTGGTCATCAAGGTCTTGATCTCCAACAGAGAAGTAAACAGGGCCTACCTCGACTACGGTAGCTCCTGCGAAGTTATCTATGAACGCTGTTTTCTAAAGCTCAAACCTTCGATAAGGTCGAAGAGAGTAGATTCGAAGGTACCTTTAGTAGGGTTCTCAGGGGAACACTCATGGCCCTTGGGAGAAGTCCCTTTAGAGGTTACGATTGGAGAAGGAAGGCTAAAAAGAATAGAAACTCTGGTTTTCACGATCGTGAGGTCTGAATCTCCCTATAATCTATTGATAGGGAGAACGGCAATGCAGAAGATGGGCATCGTTGTCTCAACCATACATGCCGCGATCAAATTCCAAACACCCTTCGGCATTGGAACGGTTTTCTCCAGCTATAAAGTGAAGGGGTTTGCGGAATTAGGCAAAAGGATCAAACAGGTTTCGAAAGAGCCTCCGAAGGATGTTCTCAGTTGTACTGACGCTGAATAACGCATTTTGGTAAATGATCTCTACCCTGATCAGACGGTGGTAATCAGAAAGCAGCTCCCAACCTCCTTTAAAGCTGAATTGGAAAAGGTACTACGTGCTAATGCAGATGTCTTCGCATGGACCTACTCTGACATGACGGGGGTCCCCAGAACTCTCATCATAGACGGAAAGCCCTTCGGCACTGAACACAAGCTCAATGAGTTCAAACATATTGAACCCATCAAACAAAAGCGTTGAAGCCTGGCTCCCGAAAGAAGCGTTGCCGCATGCAAAGAAGTGGACGAGCTTGTAACAGCAGGCATACTCAGAGAAGTGAAGTATCAAACTTGGGTGGCCAATCTGGTGATGGTCAAGAAGCATGATGGAGGATGGCGAATGTGCGTGGACTTCAAAGATATTAACAAAGCCTACCCGAAGGACTGCTACCCTCTGCCAGAAATTGATTGGAAGGTGGAATCCTTGTCAGGGTTTAAGCTAAAGTATTTCCTAGACGCTTATAAGGGTTACCATCAGATACAAATGGCGGAAGAGGACGATGAGAAGACAACCTTTTTTACAGGAAAAGGCATTTATTGTTACAAAAAGATGCCTTTTGGTTTGAAAAATGCAGGTGCCACCTACCAACGTTTAGTGGACAAAGCCTTCCACAAGCAGATAGGTAGGAATCTGGAGGCGTACGTAGATGATATGGTCATCAAGAGTATATCGGAGGAGGATATGCTCTTCGACATCAAGGAAACCTTCGACCAGCTTCGCGCCATCAACATGAAGTTAAATCCCAAGAAGTGTTCTTTCGGCGTGGAAGAAGGAAAATTTTTGGGGCATCTGATCACCAAGAAAGGTATTAAGGCCAATCCTTCGAAGGTCAAGGCCATCATGGATCTACAGCCTCCTAAGTCCCTAAAGGAAGTGCAAAGTCTGAACGGAAAGCTAGCAGCACTCAGCAGGTTCTTATCGAAGGGTGTAGACAGATCTTTGCCATTCTTCAAAACACTCAAAGGATGCACGGACAAAAAGACGTTCCAGTGGAGTATAGATCTTTGCCATTCTTCAAAACATTCTACCTACACTTACCGTCCCAATCAAAGGCGAAGTGTTGTTTATGTATATCGCAGCCTCCTTCGAAAGCATCAGCGCTGTGTTATTGGCAGAAAGGGAGAGGAAGTAAATCCCCATCTACTTCGTTAGCAGGGTTCTATAGGGAGCTGAGCTAAACTATCCAGCATTGGAGAAGCTAATTTTGGCCTTGGTCCATGCTGCGAGACGCCTTCGAAGGTACTTCCAAGCTCACCCCATAACCGTACTTACTGACAAACCAAGTAAGCAGATACCTTCGAAGCCGGAGAAATCTGGACGGATAGCTAAATGGGCTATTGAGCTAGGAGAACACGAAATTGAATACAAGGGCAGGAACTCGGTCAAAGGGCAAATATTGGCAGATTTCTTAACAGAAACACCCTTCGAACCAAAGCATGACACAAAAGTTGCTGAAAAGAAGCCTGACGAAGAGGTCGAAGGGTGGAAACTTTATACTGACGGAGCCTCCAGCTCCGACGGT
This sequence comes from Chrysanthemum seticuspe, assembly GCA_019973895.1. Taxonomy (NCBI): domain Eukaryota; kingdom Viridiplantae; phylum Streptophyta; class Magnoliopsida; order Asterales; family Asteraceae; genus Chrysanthemum; species Chrysanthemum seticuspe. The sequence goes on along the minus strand of BPTQ01000006.1, from coordinate 197,291,946 downwards.
TCTGGCGCAGGTCTCATGCTTGTTGATCCCAAAGGGAAGGAGTACACTTATGCACTCCGTTTTGAATTCGACGCTACGAACAATGAAGCGGAGTACGAAGCCTTGCTAGCAGGCCTCCGATTGGCCAAATACATGGAGGTGGAAGACTTGGCTATTTTCGTTGACTCGCAACTGGTGGCCAACCAGATAAAAGGCTCCTACGAGGCAAGACAACCTGTGATCAAGCAATACCTGGATAAGGCCAAAGAAATGCTCGAAGGGTTCGCATCCTACAACATAGAGCATGTTCGGAGAAACCAAAACAAGAAGGCGGATGCCCTTAGCAAACTGGCATCAATGACATTTGCTCATTTAACTAAAGAAGTTCTAGTCGAAGTATTGGCAGATAGGTCCATCATCCGAAAGGAGGTATCTGACGTAATACAGGAGGAAGACTCGAATTGGATGACCCCGATTAGAGAATATCTAATAAGTGGTATACTGCCGGAGGATTAGAAGTTAGCTCAAAAGGTTCGCATCAAAGCACCACAGTACAGAATCATGGGGAATTATCTATACAGAAGATCTTTTCTTTCCCCATGGCTTCGTTGTGTAGGACCAAGGCAAGCTGCCAACATCATTCAAGAAGTGCATGAAGGATCCTGTGGACTTCACGCAGGGCCCCACTCTGTTGTTTCCAAAATCATGAGGGTCGGATATTACTGGCCTTCGATGCACAGGGACGCTGTCAAAATCATTCAGAAGTGTGAAGCCTGTCAAGTCCACTCAAGAGTCCCAAGGCTACCAAAACAAGATTTGACTTCCGTGACGTCTGCATGGCCCTTCAGCCAATGGGGGATAGACATCGTAGGTCCGCTGCCAATTGCTCCCGGAGGAGTAAAATTCTTGGTTGTTGCCATCGACTATGTCACTAAATGGGTGGAAGCGAAGACTTTGGCATCCATCACAGGTAGGCACATGGAAAAGTTTGTATGGGAGCATATTATCTGTTGGTTTGGAGTACCTCATATCATCATTTCAGATAATGGGAAGCATTTCACCGAAGGGGTATTCCCAGTGTTTTGCAGAGGTCTGAATATCAAATAATCTTTCACTTCCGTTTACCATCCTCAAGGTAATGGACAAGTGGAGGTTACTAACAGAGACATCATACAAGGAATAGAACGGAGGCTGGGATACAGTCACCACGGTTGGGTAGATGAACTACCTTAAGTACTTTGGGCTCATAGAACGCATACGAAGTCAAGTCACGGAGAAACACCTTTTAGCTTGACATATGGCACGGAAGCTGTCATCCCTTCGGAAGTGAGCGTCGAAACAGAAAGGGTCATGAACTTCGAAGCAGCAGACAACAAAAAAAGACTCCGTAGTAACCTGGACCTACTTGAAGAACGAAGGGAAATAGCCTCAATTAGAGAAGCTATCCATAAGCAAAAAATTGAAAAGTACTACAACAGTCGAGTTCGGCCTTCGACCTTCAAACCAGGGGAATACGTCCTCCGACTCAACAGCGCAAGTAAGGCTGAGTACCAGGGTAAACTAGGACCTACATAGGAAGGGCCCTACGTTATTAAAGAAGCATATGGCAATGGAGCCTACAAGCTGGAAACTTTGGATGGAGACGCTATTGATAGAACCTGGAATGGAACTACCCTTCGTAAGTTCTACGTATGAAACTTACAATGTCCACGGACATTCTTTATTTTTGCTTTCAATCAATGTATTTGCATTCTTCTCACCTGGGGAAAGAAGCATTAATGGTAGGCATCTAGTACTCATTTCTTAAAATGATGTAATCCTCCCTACCCACTTAATGATATAACATATTTCCCTCAAATCTCTTGTTTCGTTCAATACAACAAAGATTTGCCCACCAAGTCGCTTTATAAGTTTCAATGTCGAAGGGATGTACCAAGACTAAACAACATGTCTTGCTCATATGCATAACATCCATCTCAACTTCACATTAACTTTCCTATATGGCCTTAAGGTATTTTAAGCCTTTCGCTGCCCAAAGGATCAAGATGGAGTGGGTCGCGACCCTCTGTCAGCAGTCAAATTATACGACTGCTAATATTCTTGGTGAAGTAACTACACACAATGAGGCTATGCATCTACCATACGCCTTAGGTTGTACAAAATATTTTTTACACAAGTAAAAATAAAAAGAGAAGAATCACACATGGCAAAATTCGAGCCCTAGTGGCTTCAATGTAGATTACTGACTAGTCCAACTAGTCTAAAACAGGCCGTAGCCTTAACGATCCAACAAAATAAAATATTGTCTTAGGTCGTAGCCTACATCACACATACCACATGTTAATTGTTTCATCAGGCACGAAGCCTGGAAAAGAACACAGACAATTGTTTTAAACAGGGTACATACCACCCTGGGGATCAAATTACAACCACATGGTTGCCTTCATCAAACTTTGGAATGAGTGGGATCAGCTGAACCTAAGGAGGGAACCTTGGGTGACGGAGTCTTCTTGATGGAAGATGGAGGCTGGACTGTCCTTGGCTTCTTGGCCAACAGGTCCTCAATTGAGGCCGCTGGGTCCTTTGTCACATCTACAAGGAAAGGGAACTCTAAAGCAGTTAATTAATTACCTGCATCATCATACTCTTTTTCATGAGTTGCCCTATAGTAAGGAACTTTCTCCAGCACCACCGGTTCCTCAGTCTTGGCTATCTCCTCCAAAGTGGTACACTTGCCATGGAAAATGGCAGCATTCACCACATTCCCAATGGCAATCCCCACATCATCGCTATGGTAAAGTTCCATAGCAACATAGGGGATCACCTTGGTTACTAAGTCCACTCTGTCCTTCTTCAGCATTTTCAGACGAAGGTTTAAACCATCTACCTTTTCTCTGAGCTTGATCTCTTGGTCCAGCAACTTTGCCCTCTCTTGTTCAAGGCCTCCACACTTGGATGAAAGAACATATATCTTCTCTTTATAGCCTACGACCATTGAGCCTTCGACAGTCAGCCTGATGCATTCAGCTTCACTCGTTTCCAGTTGACCTTTGAGCTTTTCATTCTCAGCTCTGAGATCTTGCACCAAGGGGTTCTTGTCAAAATCCTCCAAGGCATCTTCACACTTCTTCTCCAGGTCTAAATACTTCTGATCCCTAGCCTTCTCCCTCCTCAGCATAACATCCATTTCTTCTCGAGCTTTGGTGACAGCACGGAGCAGCTCCCTTGTCCTAGCATTGAGTTGGTTGTCTAGCATGCACTGTCGGACATAACTTTTGTCATGGAGGTCGCAGAGTATTTCCATGGACATGTTGTTCATCACCCCCTTCCAGCTGGGTGGGATTACATGGTCCATGAGTTGATGACAAGCTAAGGGAGAGGGAAGTTCTTTCGTATCAGGAAGTCCTGCAGCATATATAAATGTGTTAACATATTATTGCTGGTATCTAATTTTTTGTTACAGGCATGAAACATTACCATGGATATCATCACCGCTGGGCCCTTCGATGGCTGGAAATACCACAGCCTTACCCTGGGCACTCTTTTGCCGGGTAGTTCGAGAGGGAGGAGTAGGTAGGATAAGCTTCCTCTTCGAAGCAGACTTCATAGCTTTAGCACTGCCACCTTTCCTGCTTCGGACCCTCTCACCTATGCCGGAGGGTCCTACGATGGCCAACTGTCCTTCGGAGACTGGTTCGTCAGAGTCAGCAACATTCTCCACAAGTTGATCTTTCACATCTATGGGTTCCTTTGACGGAGGAGCAGACGATATAGGCTCGATGGGTTGGGCTTCCACATCATTGTTGTTTATGGACACTGATGGGGAGCCCACGCCATAGCTTGTCTCTTGGGTATTCTTTGGAAGGAAGCTTACTTCCTTTGCACCACCAGCCACTACAAAGTTCCTAAACGACATCTCTGCACAAAAAAGCAAATAAGATAAATATCAGAAAGATAAGTTTTTATTTTTTATTTTAATAAAAAAAGTACATACTTTCTCCATCACAAATAATCTCAGGTACCAAAGGAGACCCCTCCCATCTTTCAGCAATGCCAGCCATGAAGAGGATTGGCTCAGGGAATGTTTGGCAGTCAGCTGGATGACGAGCCAAACGTTGATACAAAGGGTTTCTTCTCACAGTATAGGGCAATGGATCGTTGAACCTTTTTTCATCATATTGAAATTTTGGGTTTAACAATGCACAGTATGCCGGAGGGATAATGGTATTTTGGATATAAAAGAATTTGCCTTTCCAGTTCCTTATGTTTGTAAAAGGCCTATCTATCAGAATGGGAACATCCCTTTCACCCCTTTTGGCCAAGGTCAACCAATCTCCTCCCGGATATAGATTCAGAAAACCCCTAAGCACAGTCAAGGATGGTTCGAACCCATAAGCTTTGCACATCACGATGAATGTTGTAAGCTTGGTTAGGCCAAAAGGGTTGAACCTAGAAATGTGTACCTCATAATACCGGAGGAATTCCAAGATCATAGGATGCAAAGGTATCCTAAGGTTGGAAGTGGTGAAGGCATGGGTATAAAGGCCTACATAATTTTCAGGGGCATCAAATATACCTTGATTTCTACTCGGTAGCATGATTTTATGTTCCTTTGGAATTGGGTAATCAGTGAGGAACGCTTTAAGCTCCTCCCTTGTTAATGTGCAACCTTGTTGCTTTATTACAAATTTTATATTGGTTGACATGGAGCCTTCTAAAATACACAATAATGTATTTGAAATACAGAGAAGAAGGAGCACTTTACCTTGTTTGATTGAAAGCTTGATCGGAAGAGGTTTTAGTAGGTGAAAAAACTTAGGCGAGAGATAAACTTTGTTAGGGTTTTACTGTTTTTACATTTTATATACCCTACAAGATGAAAAATCTCGGCCCTACACGTGTAATTACTTATCCCCTTACCACCGGATTTCAAAACTCTTTTAAATTTTGAAAAGATGTTCTCTTTTCCCGAGGAAAAGGGGTGGTTAGGATAATTAGTTGCATTAATTACGGTCAATAGGCGCAAGACTTTTCATCTTCGTTCGTTTTTGTGACGAAGGGGAAGTTTCGTTCTTATTTTTGAGTCGTAAGCAATATTTCTTGTTCGTACATATCACTTTCGACTGGGGGGCTTGATGACGTACCCTCCGATCAGGTCGAAGGACCCCCCTTCGGCCTCAGTCGAATTTGCATTACGAAGACCCAAGTCTTTCTTCATAAGTCATTGGTGGCGTAAAACCATTCATCATTGACATGGTTACCAGTTGGGAATCCGCCAGCCGAAGGCCTATGCCCTTCGGTGTCTTCTCTTGAAGATGCCAAGACAAATAAGAACCTTGACTTGGTCTTCCCCCACGTTCCCACTATTTCCTTAGCTTCCCCGCCAAGTCCGAGATAGTGGGGATGAAGCCTTAGCGGTTACCACAAATCAGGGGACGCCCCCCATGATCTCCTAAACGTGTGCTAACACTCTCCAAGCTATTTTCATCACCTATAAATAGGTTGGACGAGTCATTTCAATGGTATGTTCACTCAACACAGTATTTCACATACATCATATTATTTACAACTCATATCACATACTTACTCTAACGTCGGAGGTGGTTCGCAGGGCCCAACCCCTGCGCAATAACTTAACGAAATGTCTACTATTTCTTATTGCAGATTGGCTACAAGTTTGGCGCAAGCATATCACCCCTCATACCCTTCGATCACCATCGAAGGCCTGGTCGTACAAACTATTGTACAATCACACAGGAGCTGTTAGAATGTTTAAGAGCAACATGTCCTAAATCCTTATGTGAGAAAGATAAAGTTGTGATGCCTTGCTCCATGCCTAGTTCTAAGTATGCAACCCATCCGATGCCCAGTATTAAGAAAGTGAACTTTAATGTGCCTTCAAATAGCTCAGATCCCAGCACTTCTAAACCTGAATTGCAAAAAGTAGCAAAACTAACTAATGTTCTCATTCCCTCTACAGGAGTAGAAAGTGACACCAAAGCGAGCAGGTCAAAACCTCAAGGCAACACAAAGAATGATAGGACCTTGAAAGCTAGGAATGTTCAGTGGAAGAAAGTAGAAGATCACCTTAGGAAGAATGAAACTATGTTAAATAAAACGAATCGTTTTGATTCTAGTGTTAGCTCTAAGCGTGCTGTAATTAATGCAAATTCTGCTACTTTTGACAAAATATGTAATGATGATTGCTTGGTTTCTGTTACTAATCATGTATGTGGTGTGAATGATTTGATTAATGCTGTTAAAAACCTAGTTAAAATTGTTAATGCCAAAAATCAAGCTAAGAAGGCTAGAAAGCAAAGGCGGAAGAAGGTTAGAAAACATTGGAAACCCACATGAAGAAAATTTAGTAATATAGGTTATCAATGGATACCTACAGGCCGCAAATTTAATCTTAATGAGTTGTGCCCTAAATTTTCTAAGTCAATGCCCATTAGGAAATGGATGCCCACTGGTAGAACTATACCTTTAAGATGTGAACATGCTTTGAATAGATCTACGGTTTCTACTAGCCCGACATCTACCACTAATGATTTTATTGACTCTGTTTCTGATGTGGTTGTTCCAATTTCTTTGTCTAACCAAGTGGAACCCATTATTGCATGGGGTTCCCAATTATCCAGTTATCCATTCTTGTCTATGTTCAAATGCAGATCATTCAAATCATTCTGTGGTACCTGGACTCAGGCTGTTCCAAGCATATGACTGGAGATCGCTCGCGGCTCATGAACTTCGTGAGTAAATTCATCGGGACTGTTAGATTTGGGAACGACCATTTTGGTGCAATTATGGGTTATGGAGACTATGTTGTTGGTGATAGTATAATCTCCAGGGTATATTATGTAGAAGGACTTGGTCATAACCTGTTTTCTTTTGGTCAATTCTGTTATTCCGATCTAGAGGTGGCTTTTAGAAAACATACTTGTTTCGTTAGAGAACTAGTTGGTGTGGAACTTTTAAGAGGAACACGGGGTTCAAATCTATACACCATCTATATCGAAGATATGATGAAGTCTTCTCCAATCTGCTTGTTGTCAAAGGCTTTGAAAACAAAGTCATGTTTATGGCATCGTCGTCTCAATCACTTGAACTTCAGCATCATTAATGATCTTTCAAGAAAGGACCTTGTAAGAGGCTTACCCAGATTAAAGTATGAAAAAGATTATCTTTGTTCAGCATGCCAATTGGGAAAAAGCAGGAAATATGCCCACAAACCCAAACCTGCAAACTCAGTTATGGAAGTTCTTTATACCCTTCATATGGATTTGTGCGGACCAATGAGAGTGCAAACTATAAATGGGAAGAAATATATTTTAGTCATTGTTGATGACTACTCTCGATTTACTTGGGTAAAGTTTTTGAGGACAAAGGATGAAACTCCAGATGTCATCATCAAACTTATCAAGCAGCTTCAGGTTCGAACAGACAATGGCACTGAGTTTGTTAACAAAGACCTATGTCAATTCTATGAAAGCATTGGAATCAGTCATCAAAGAAGTGTTCCACGCACGCCTCAACAGAATGGTGTAGTTGAAAGATGAAATCGGACCCTTGTTGAAGCTGCAAGAACTATGCTAATTTATTCAAAGGTTCCAATGATTCTTTGGGCTGAAGCCATTGCCACCGCTTGCTACACCCAAAATCGTTCCCTCATACACACTTCTCATGCAAAAACTCCATACGAACTTGTTCATAAACGAAAACCTGATCTCTCCTACCTTCGTGTATTTGGTGCTTTGTGTTATCCAACGAATGACGGTAAAGATTTAGGTAAATTAAGAGCTAAGGCGGACATTGGAGTTTTTGTAGGTTATGCATCAAACAAGAAGGGTTACCGAATCTACAACAAAAGAACTCGATATATCATGGAAACTATTCACGTCACGTTCGATGAGCTGTCTGGGAAAATGGCTCCAAGACAATCAAGTTCTGGACCCGCATCACAACCTTCATCAAGTAGTCCCATTAGTTCTTCTCTTGTACAAAATCCCTCACCAGCAACACCTTATGTACCTCCTTCAGAAGATGATTTGAAGAAATTGTTTGATCCAATGTTTGATGAACACTATAAGCCAATTGCTAATGATCTCTCAAATCCGTCAACAGAGGCTGCTCCTATCCCTGTCAACGTAGATAACCCTTTAGTTTCTATGTCATTGAGTCAAGAAGCGCATGCTGCTGATCAATCTATCTCATCATCAAATCCTCAATCATCGAGTGTACATCATGGAATTGTTTCTGGCACCTATGATGGAGATAACCCCTTTGCTACTCCCGAAGATGCTCCATTTGAGAACATATTTGCTCCTGAACCATCATCAGAACCATCTTCATCAGGAGAAAATGACTCTGCTACTTCAGTTCCTCAACAACAACCACATGAACACCTTAGAAAATGGACACATGACCATCCATTGGACAACATCATTGGAAACCCCTCTCGTCCAGTATCCACTCATAAACAACTTGCAAATGTTGCCTTATGGTGCTTCTTCAACTCCGAACTCTCTAAGATCGAACCAAAAGATGTTAAAACTGCCATGAATGAAGACAGCTGGTTCAATGCCATGCAAGAAGAAATTCATGAGTTTGATCGACTAGATGTTTAGGAATTAGTGCCTGCTCCTGGCTGTGCTATGATCATTGCTCTAAAGTGGATCTTCAAAGTAAAACTTGATGAGCATGGTGATGTATTAAAGAACAAGGCTCGATTAGTTGCAAAAGCATACCGTCAAGAGGAGGGTATTGACTTTGAAGAATCATTTGCTCTAGTTGTACGTATCGAGGCAATCAGAATCTTCCTGGCTAATGCTGCAAGCAAGAACATGGTAGTCTATCAGATGGATGTAAAGATGACTTTTCTTAACGGAGATCTTAAAGAAGTTGTATACGTCAGCCAACCGGAAGTTTTTGTGAATCTAGAGCATCCTACTCATGTCTATCGCTTGAAGAAGGCTCTTTACGGTTTGAAGCAAGCTCCAAGGGCATGGTACGCTACGCTATCAAAGTTTCTTCTATCTACTGGATTCAGCAAAGGAGCAGTTGATCCGACATTGTTCACCAGAAAGTCAGGCAAACACTTAATCCACGTTCAAATCTATGTTGATGATATTATTTTTGCCTCGACTGACCCCAATGAATGTGACCATTTTTCTAAGGAGATGGGCTCCAAATTTCAAATGTCAACGATGGGACAAATATCATTTTTCTTGGGACTACAAATTTCACAAAGTCCCGGAGGCATTATTATCAATCAATCTAAATATGCTAATGAAATTTTAAATAATTTGGATTTGATACTTGTGACACCGTTGACACTCCCATAGTGGAGCGTACCAAACTGGATGAGGACCACTCAGGGATCATGGTAGATCAAACGAAATATCGTAGTATGATTGGATCCCTGATGTACCTGACTGCCAGTAGACCAGACATTATGTTCGCTGTATGCATGTGTGCTAGATACCAAGCTAAGACTACTAAAAAGCACCTTGAAGCGGTTAAACGGGTCTTTCGGTATCTCCAAAGAACCATCAACATGGGACTTTGGTACCCCAAGGACACCGGTATGTCACTAACAGCCTATACAGATGCTGACCATGCAGGATGTTAAGATACACGTCGAAGCACGTCTGGAAGTGCTCAGTTTTTGGGTGATAAGCTTGTGAGCTGGTCTTCAAAGAAACAAATGAGTACTTCTATATCCTCTACAGAGGCTGAATACATAGCCATGTCATCCTGTTGTGCTCAAATCATATGGATGAGATCCCAATTATCTGACTATGGCTTTGAATTCAACAAAATCCCTCTGTATTGTGACAACAAAAGTGCTATTGCTCTCTCATGCAACAACGTTCAACATTCAAGAGCAAAGCATATCGACATTCGACATCATTTCATCAGGGAGCAAGTGGAGAACGATGTGGTGGAACTTTATTTTGTGAGGACTGAATACCAGTTAGTAGACATCTTCACCAAAGCTCTTCCTAGAGAACGTTTTAAGTTTATCCTTCCACGACTTGGTCTAAAGAGTCTACAACCGGAAACACTCAAACGTCTTCAAGAGGAAGAAGAGGAGTAAAAGTTTTTTCTTCATCCATCTCTTGTATATATTTATTCAAAAAGCAAAATACAAAATTATAAAACCCTCAAAAGAAAATAGAAAATTATAAGATTTCAAAAAAAAAATCCATAAAATCAGAAAATCTTTGAAAAAGTTAAAAATATTTTTCCCATCTTTTCTTCTATTCGATTTTATCTACGGTCTTTGTGTTTTCATTCAAAGAGTGACACGGGTCTTTAGATGAAGTTCGAATGTACATATTAAAAAAAAATTGAACGAAAGAAAGACCAAGGTTTATAGTCATTTCAGACAATACCGCGTTTTTAAAAGAAATAACAGAGCCATGCTTTATCTTGTTTTTCAAATCTCATGCTCTGATTCTATAAACAAATATTTGTTATCTAATGAAAACTAATAGCTTTGAAAAATAACACGGACTCAATTTTTGAAAATCATTTGGACTCGACATTTTGTCAAAATCTCTATCTCTCAATCAACAACTTATGTCATTGATTGAGGGGGAGAATGATTTCATTTAAATCAAAAGGTTATTTGTCATATAATTGGTTCAGACCAAGGCTTATGTCATGTTTTCAAAAGATACTAAAGCATGTTTAATCTTTGGAATTTAAAGTCTCAGATTTGATCCTATCGGTTAAATGTTTTCATAAGCAAGTCACAATTCTCCTCAAAAGCTTTCAAAATCAATTTAAATCTACAGAGATCACAAATCTCAAATGATTTGAAAATTGTGATCGGGGGAGAATTTGTGATTTAAATTGGATTTAAACTGATAATTCAATAAATGGTTTTATAGTGATTTACAAGCTCTCCTCCCTACATGTGCCAAACGATTTCAAGTTTTCCATGCACATGTTGAGGGGGAGCATCCATTTCAAACCAAAAAGAATTGAAACGTGATTGATTTGTTTCAATGTGCAGGTTTTCCCTTATATGTGCAAAACACTTTCGAATCTCGATGCACATATTGAGGGGGAGCAACTTTTTGAAAACCACATTCTTTCCCAATAATATCCTTAACTAAGTATGAAAAATACTAATCTTAATCGGGAAGGTGATGTAGATATTTTTTGAAAATGATAATCGGTGAATTAAATTCTTCCTCTTGCCTCCATGTGCCAAAATAATTTCAAATATACGATGCACATGTTGAGGGGGAGCTCATTTTCTGAAATATCAAAAACAATTCAGGTACAAAATACTTTGATAATATATCACAAGTATTTGGATTGATTTTTCAAATAGTTTTCAATTGGTTCCAATAGCAGATGAACAATACCAAAAATACCGACCAAATTTACTTTATGTATGGTGATATAAGGATGGTTAGGTTAGGTATTCGTTCCCACGATCCCGCCAGAGCCGGAGTGATCTTCCCAGGGACAATCCACTAGATAGTGTAGAAGTCCTTAGGTATGATGAAAAAAAAGGAGAAAAGTGAGAAACGGGAAGTGTGCGGACTGAGGCTGAGCTAGTACTGGAATAAACCCAACAAGGTTCTAGTTATGAAGTCTCGGTAAGCACTGAAGGGGTTGATGAATGAAAAAGAATTGAATGAGAAAAGGGTGAAAAGAAATAGCCCTCCATTATTTCAACCTTAGGGCAGAAACCGGGTTCAATACACATGCTAATGGTGGTTACCAAGGTAACACTGGTATTGAAGACTAGACGTCATGGACCCAGTGACGCACTGCACTACAACTTCCCAAGCTACTCAAGTTTCTCTTAAAAGGAATTGTTTCATTCTCACGGGGAACCTACATTATCTATCGACTTTCTCTTAGAGATAGTTGATATTGAAGAAGGAGACCCTCTCCCTAGTCTCCGGCATAGGACCCAAATGTGCACTATTGAGTCTAGAGCCACGAGATCATCTAATAAATCTCATTAGGACACTGTCAATGAAGACTCTCTGTTTCACACAATGTGGAAAGAGAGATTACATCTTAAGAGTCCTACGCATTATCCTTGTGGTATTGCCAGAACATCTGAGTGATATGCAAACATATTCACAATGAAGATGGAAAGCCTTCTAGAGCCAACATCAAACAAGTTCTTGGTAGGTGGCATGTGAGATCTATCAAATAGATCAACCATGTGACAACTGAACAGAAACAATGGGGAAATTCAAATTCATGAATCAATCCTGGTTCAGGTTATGGATTGACGAATACCTTTGAAAAACCGGTCGTTGTGCTAAAAATTCTTTTCTCTAGCACATCGACTGTGTATTAATATTTCAAAAATAAAAGGTATTTATGATTGATAATTGCTTTTCCTTAAAACCTTCGTTGTATTGCAAAAAAACACTTTATTAAGCAGTACACGATTGTTTTTTTTCAAATCTCTTTTCATCAATCAGTGAATCTCAAATTCGCTGGTTCACTCACTCTGTGTTGTCTTCTTTGAGACGTTCCGGTTTGAGAACAGCTAGAGCGGCTGCGAAACCCTGTCAAGGAGATTCTTCGGAATTATACCTGATCACATGCAGTACTTGTACTGATCAATGGGGAACTGTGGGTCGTGTACCTCAATTCAACGAAAGTGATCAAAGACACTTTTGTGCACTTTATTGCTAACTGTTGTATGCAAGTACGCCCAACGTTTGCAGCTGATCAAAATGGAGAAGGTCAATCCATAGCCGCATGCTCACACAACACATTCATTTCTAAAGATATCATGATAAGTGCATCAATGACTCTGATATTTTCACTCCATTCTTCTGCTACGCTACTGCAAATATCATGAATCAACTAAAGCTTCCGCTACTCTGATGAGAAGATATCATGATCCAGAATGTGAGCATGTCGGTCAAAAAGTCACAACATCACATAATGTCAACACTACAAAGGAAGAGTCAGAGATTTATGGTAGCTGATGAACTCAAAGCTGGCTCAAAACTCATTATCACGTGGATCAGTTAAAGATCTCCACTTGGATTAACCAAACATGCAATACATGATGAATCAAAGACTACGGGCTACAGAGCAAAAAACTTTAACAAGAATCCAAGAACAATCTTAATGTAATATTTGTTTGTATTAAGTGTAATTTGAGGTGACCTCCCTTAGGGGGAGATTGTTAGGATTTAGTAAATCCGGTTATTAAAGTGTCGGTCACCTCAAGTATATGTAATCGTTAGAAAGCTCGTAGTCGTAGTTATTTTATGTTAGGTAGTATTTAGTTAAGTAACACCGTGGAGGACGGACGGGTCTTTACCCACTGTAAGCCTGATCCACAGCCCGTAGGTGGCGTTTATGTATGATACTATAAATACCCTCTACCTCCCAAGGTAGAGAGTTGGAGCTCATAATAATACTTTTACTTTCTCTCACTAAGCTCCCTAAACCTCTAACCTTTCTCTCTCTAAAAACATATAGTTATACGCCACTTTGTATCATGGTTTGATGTGTTTGTGAAATCCAATATGTTACAATTTTCCTTTGAGGGAAACTTATTGTAGGGAAGTTCACATATTGTTGAGGTCATGTTTAATGAAATGTTCTGTAGTCTTAGTTAGGAGGCTTAATTTATTTCTACAGTGTTACTCAATGGGTATTTGCTTTGTACTAAATCTTGTAATTCGGTCTAGCTAGTACTTTTGAAATGATAGAATTTGGTTTCTAGTCCAAAGATAGTGGTTCAGATTGCCTCGTGATGTCTTAAGACTTCGATTGAGTTTTGAAACATCTCATCACATAATTCTAGTCTTCGTTGGTAGTTCTGAAATCCTTTCATTATTTTCTTGTATCGAGGAATCCTCCTCATAGATGGTATAGAAAGTCTTTCCTAAAAAAGGTCACTGGTGAAAATTTCAACTTATTGGTTTAGTGAGGGATGAGTAATGTAGGTATCTATAGAGTGTTAAAAAAAAGATGTTTATGAACAATTTATCTGATTACAAAGCTTTGCTTTTGAATGAAGATTGTTTTAAGAAGTTTGAAAAGATGCTTGTTTCTTTCATGACATAATTCTTCCTGAATTATACATAGGTGATCAGGCTATGTATAATTGAGGACAAATGATGTGATGATTGGTGTTGTTGAAATGATATTATGTTTCTCCGAAGTTTTAGATGGTAATCAATGTTTTGTTTTGTAAGATGATGGCTCAAACAATTTTTCACAGGAACATGAAAATCGTTTCGCGTAATGGTAGTAAATAGTTGATGGAATGACTGAAAATCAATTTATAGGGTGGTAACAAAACAACTTGTTTTAGAATTCTGTGAAACAATTTTCCTAAGATGGTAGTAGAATAGCTCGAAATAAAATTATGTGAAATAGTTTTATAAAGTGGTAGCAAAATAACTTGAAATAAGATTTGTTGAATTGTTTGTAGGATACATGGAAGAACCTCATAGAATGGTAATAGTCTCCTAATTAGTCATGAATAAAGTTGCCCTAATCCCTAGTAAGATAGCGGTATATTGTTGTGAAATGATTGAAAATCGGGCAATTGGAATAGGGAATGAAACAAACAAAGGTTGTGATTATCGTGGAGATAATAAAGGATAAAGATTACATTAGATATAAAAGTACTTATTATCTGTTCCTGTTGATGGTCTAATCATGTCTCAAGTGTAGGAGCAGTAGGCTGTCTAGCAGCAACAGCTCTAGAACTCTCACAGTCCTCAAACCTATAAGATAGTGTAATGTCTATAGTCTTAGTGATAAATGGTAATGGTGTGTCAAATCATGCACGCTTCCCAAGCTGCAAGTCAGATGTATGAGTAGTGTCTATGAGATGTGATGGTATGGATGGTGCTCTAGATAATAATGATGATGATGATTGAAATCCTAGTGGTAAGTTAGGAGATGATGGTGAATGAAATACTACCCTTTTTCATGTTGTCTCACGACGTTTCAAAGGTAAAACTGGAGTATGCACTATCGGACAACTAATAGTGGTATAAGTAGCTGATGGTGGTGATAGTACATGAGTAGCAGGTGATCTAAGAATGAGGATAAGAGAATATACTCTCTTCCTTGCAGTAAGCATCCTAATAGGTCCATTAGGACTAAGCCTATAAGTCCTACCAAATGGTATGATCTGTCCCGACTGAATGATAGAAACTGTCCTGATCCTACGGTGAATCAATGGTGATCGTGGTGTAGGTGCAACTTCGCCCTCCTCAAAGGGTTCAGTCTCCATATCGGATAATATGTGTGGTAAGTCTGGTGTAGAATCAACTGATGTTAAAACTCTAGTAGACAAGGTAACCTCCATGTCAGAGTCTGATGTGAGTATGATGGGATGGGTATCTGAAGACATTAATGTGACAATCGATTTGAAATGAAAGTAAATAACTCTCAAAATGTGTGTATGAAACTGCATGTATAGTGAATATGCACTTATGATGAAATGATGAGATGCTATCCTAGTTCTCTATTACTCTTGCTCTGATGTCATTCTGTCACACCCCCAAAATACCTGTTTTGCAGCAGAATGGAATTCCCGGGGGATGACTGCCATAGCATCACAGTTACAGTTATATTGAACGACCTAATGTGTCGTTTGGAAAATACATCGCTTGATTGAGTAAAATAATCAGAGTTTACAAAGTGTAGGTCCCAAATGATAGTCAACATGTACGGAAATAAGTTTGATACAAGCCAAACGATGTTTTTAAATTGCATAAATCCCATGTGAGACGCCTCGTCACCACGACTCTATGATAAGTCCTTATGCATGCCATGAAATGTATGCCTTAGATACCTGAGATAAAACATGCTAAAAGTGTCAACACAAAGGTTGAGTGAGTTCATAGAGTTTGTGTTGTCATGAAAAACCTTTAAAGAACGTTCATGAATCAAAGGCATTGCAAATCCACCCAGTTCCAAGTTCCGCCCATACAAAACTTGCAACTTGTGTGTTCACAACCCATTGCCAAAATATGTATAGTTTATGTTCAAGCACACATCGTCAAATGAGTTCACATAATAGTACATAACTTAATGTATCAATAGTCAATTGATATAGCACGTAATATAGTATAGTTTCAAATAGTTCCAAGTCCATTAGTTCATGATTGTACCAAGTATGTTAGTACATGATTACACCAAGACCGTTAGTTCAATACCATACCAAGTCCATTAGACCGTGATCATACCAAGTAAGTTAGCCCAATGATTTATGATATAGAAACTCTAAGTATGGCAATACTGTTACTTCGTATGACTAAAAATTCAGTTCAGTTAAACATATAGTTGCAAATAATCATGATTGTCATAAAAGTTGTTGAGCATGTATCTCCCCCAAAGAGTTTAATAAAAGTATTAAAAGAGTAGGGGCTATGACTCACCTGATGTAATGATTATGATGACAAAAGTGGATACACTGAAATGAGGTGCAATCTCTAACTGCAATCTATGATGAATGATATGATCTAATATAAGTTATGATGTCATGTTATGCATGCAAACTCATATGATATCCATACCACTTGTGCATTTTTGAAAATAAAGTTTATCGTCGAAAATAAGTTTATAACGTCTTGTCAAGTTATAAATTACTTTATAAGTACTTACGTTGAAATGATATCCTACGATAGTCATTTAGTGATTTATTAAGAAATTATAGTTTTTCGTCGTAAAACAATATAATTTGACAACTCATGAAAATAGCTAAATGGCCTCGAAAAGCTAGTTGTAAAATAGTGAATATCGAGTGTTAGGAAACAAACTCAATGGTTTTAGAAAGCTTGTCACATTATCTAAAAGTCTTAGCTTTTAAATTTTGATCATAGAGGTCTCGATCATGGAGAAAATATAGATGAAGTAGGGTAGTCGGACTAAAAATATTGTTTAAGGTTAGTTTTCGGCAAAGTTTGAGTGACCTTATATTATTCGTTACAACTCCGTTTGACGAACTGTTGAACATTTTGGAAAATAGGCTAGATGAACTCACTTTTACTAGAAGACATCGTTTTCTCAAAAGTATTCTATCGATGTGAAAAACGACTCCAAACATGGTCACTTGCGACAACCATTTTGACTAATAGAAATATATGTGTTATTGCTTGTATAAAATAGTTACGATATCCATATTTAAAACGTGTATAACTTAGTCGTTATAAGTCCGTTTTATACGTTTTATATAACCTTGGTTTCGTGTCAAAGTATACTAATATATTTTTGATAAATCGACTCATTTAGACAATGTTTAAAACTCGTTTTTCCCTACAAATAACTCTTAACAGCTTACCATTTTTCAGAAAATATAGTTTTTGCCGCTAACTTGAAAATAGCGTATCTCCTTCGTTATAAATCCGTTTTAACCCGTTCAAGCGACCACGGTTCGTTTTAAAGTATATTTTCTGGAAATATAACCCAAAATACTTCATGACCTGTTGAATTTTTAAGATTTTGCAAAAACGATCAGACCACCATCTAAAGTTGTTGAAAATGATTTTTCTTGCGTAATACTTGTTTCAATCACTTCAAATCAACACCAAATCTATTCTAAACCTACCATACACCTTCTTAGGGTGTCATGGGTTCCTAAACATCATCAACAATGATATGTTTCAAGGGATTAATTATAGGATGATTATAACTTAATATAAGAACTAAAAACAATTAAAAGTGGTATAAATACATATGATACTTGCATGTTTTGTACTAATATGATAAAAATAACTCAAGAATGATTATGAAAGATTAGTAAAGATCATGAAAACCTTACTAGTTATATGATGAGGTTTAAGTAACTAGGTTTCCTAAATACTCCTAGGTTTTTATTTCAAAACCTAAATAGAAGTAATCTAGAGTTAATATAAGCACTTGATCTTGAAAAAATATGATTTCCTCTTGTTTTTCTTGTCTTGGCCGGCCATCCTCAAAGGGATGAGAGGATTTCCCTTTTGTTTTCACCTTCCAAAATGTGTAAGTATGTGTTTTGTGTAAATATCTTGTATAAAATACATTATCTAGTCATATGTAAATGAGTATGTGTAGTTTTAGTTAAGAAATATCTAAAAGAATGATGACTTGTAGGGGGAGGTCGGCAAGGGGGGGGGGTGAAAGAATTTTGTGTATTTTTGATAGTTAAAAGTAATTAAAGTTAAGTATAATGTGTATTTGGTACATAAAATTAATTAGTAAGTGTAGCGTTAGCTAGAAATCGATTTTAACGGAACCAAATAAAATATATTGAAGTCATAAAAATTATAAAAATACATTTCTCACAAGAATTGAGTGAATAAATAATTATCGAGTGGAATTTACGAAAATAGTCGTAAATATATATATACATAACCATTTATATACAAAATAAATTCAAAACATCGGGTAAACTAATAATATAATTTTTATAGTCTTAAAATGAGTATAAAAATATATTAGGATAATTTTTGGAAGTGTCTGTCACACCCCCAAAATATCGCAGCGGAACGATAGTGTCATTGGGGTATGACGTCATAGCACAAAGTATGGATACAGAAAACGACCTCTATAATGAGACGTTTTGAAAAGTCTACCATTCGATTAAATCAGTTAAAGTTTACAAAACATGAGATCCCAAAGTTTGATAATACATAAAGGGTTACAAAACATGTCGAATAGTAATTTATAAAAACACAAGACTCCAATGTATGCCATGTGACCCAAAAGCTCCATGAAATGCTATCACCTTACGACCTGAGATAAACATGCTAAAAAGTGTCAACACAAACGTTGGTGAGTTCATAAGTTTGTTGAAAATGATTTGAAAAAAATCTTTAAAGAATGTTTCCACAGCAAAGGCATCGTAAATCCACTCAGTTCCAAGTCCCGCCCATACAAAACTTGCAACTTGTGTGTTTACGACCCACTGCCAAGTCATAGAATTGTTAATCTTGTTTGTAAGTAGGACATATGTGCATACGATATATACAAGTACTTAATGCAAAGAATCACAGCCAACTGAACCTCTTGACAAGTCTACATTGTTTGTTGTGTCTCATTGAATAACGGATTATATTCACCCCAGGTCAAGTCATCAGGGACACAAGGGTGGGGGCGTCAGCCCGATAGTACTATCAATACCTCTCCGCCGGCTCCCGCAGGAGTTAACCAGTTGCTAAAGTATGTATGTTAAGGCATAATTGAAAACAAGTTTAGCACATTAAGGCACATATCGCAATAAACCACACATAATGTCCAAAG
The DNA here is from genome assembly GCA_019973895.1 of Chrysanthemum seticuspe. Lineage (NCBI taxonomy): Eukaryota > Viridiplantae > Streptophyta > Magnoliopsida > Asterales > Asteraceae > Chrysanthemum > Chrysanthemum seticuspe. The sequence goes on along the minus strand of BPTQ01000006.1, from coordinate 197,272,719 downwards.
AGTATAAGAAGTATAGTGTAACACAATTGTATAAATGGTTTGAGTATTCGCAAGAGTAAAAACAAGTATTTAAGCATGTATCTCCCCCAAAGAGTTTTTAAGAATTTAAACGAGTAAAAGCGGGGTATGAACTCACCTGTTATGATTGATATGCTAACAAAATGAAGTGCACGAAAATGAGGCTCGGAAACTATCCGCGACCTAAAATGAATGTTATGACTTGAGTTATGATATGTTGTCGTGAATGCATGATTTGAAAACGTATCACCCAATATGCTACTTGAAAACTAGTTATATAAAAATATTGTTACTTTAATGTGTGACGGTTCCATGTCAAAAATAATTACTTTTGAGCTAATAGTGAAAATATTGTTAAAACTATGTAACGGTTTTAGTAATTGTAAAATCGGTTTACATTGGTCTTGACGTAATATATATATAGGAAAACTAACTCGTTTTTAAGGCCCGTTTCCCCCGAAACGTCCGTTTAGGCCCTCAAAACCTTGATTAAAAATCCTGACAGCATATTAATGCTGTGAATAGTGTTTTCAGCACGTTTTTGACTCAAAGTTCGGTTAACCATAACTCACTCGTTTTAAGTCCGTTTTTCATGTTCTTTATATCCACGCGAAGGTAATTAAGTGTACTAACATATTTTTAAACTTTGGAGACTTCACAGAAAGTTTAAGGTCACTGTTTGGTCAGATGAAAATCGGGACAACATGTACATTTTCCGGAAAATGGTAGTTTTTAAATCGTAACTTGAAAACCACGTATCTTTTTCGTTATAACTCCGTTTTAGTCCGTTCGAAAGGCCACATTTATAACTAAAAATCTATTTTCTAAAACTTTAATAAAACTTATAAAAATGACTAACTTTCCGGAAAAATTATAAATTTCGACAGCGCTTCCGCGCTCATTTTAAACTTTACCATTTTATCTACTTGTTTAACCACAAACTACACCACAAAAATCCCTTGATTTACACTTCGCCAATCCTACTAAAAATGAAATACTAGTCGAACCATATAAGATAAAAAGACCATTTTTTTTTTGGGTTAAAACTAGTGTTTACAACTTACTAATTAACATACACTACATTAAGCCTTCAATATCAAAAGATGTAAACTCACTTTGTTGGTTCATTTTTCATTCCTCAAATTTTTATAAACTTCTAACTAGTACATACTTGTTATAAAAATTAATAGGACACATATGGGTGATAACATTTGATAAACATGAATAAAAACTACAACTTAGGCAAATATGATCATATGGACTTCATAAAAATGTATGAAAAATATATATAAAAAGGTAAAAGATGAAGTTTTATGCTTACAAGTTACTTGATGAGGTTTAGTGAACAAAGGATAAATCCTAAACACCCAAGGTTTTTATTTCACAACCTTAATCAAGAGTGTGTCTAGATTGTAATAAACTTGACAAGAAAAATTTGGTGATCCTCCTTGGTCTCTAATGGTGTGGCCGGTTCTAGGTGAGGAAGAGAGGAAGAGAGTAGCTTATTTTCACCTTGGATATTAGTTATGTGTGTATGTTTGTAAATATAAAATGTATATGAGTATAATTGTAAGTAGATATTTAGTGAATAAAGGGTGTGACTCATACCCTTGTCGACACACTTAAAAAAAAGGAACAAATTGCATTTAGTGGTAATTAAATATATTAATGTAGAGTGAATGTGTAATTAAGTAAGGATAATTAATAACTTGCGTATTTATTTAAGCATTTAGGGTAGCGTTAGCTAAAAATAAATTTTAACGGATCAAAATAAAATATATTGAAGTCATAAAAATTATAAAAATATATTTCTCGCAAGAATTGAGTGAAATAATAATTGTCGTGTAGAATTTACGAAAACGTCGTAATTATTTATATATAACAATTTATATACAAAATAAATTTAAAACACTGGGTAAACTCATAATATTATTTTTATAATCTTAATATGAGTATTAAAATATATCGGGATAATTTTTGGAAGTATCGGATCAATTGTTCAAAATAATTAATTACGCGATAGCGTTTATTTAATAAGAAAATAAACGTTTAATGTAAAATGCAAAACCCATGCATAAATTGATATGAAATGATGAATATGGAGTTTGAGAAATGACCAGAAATTGAGAATTGTGACATTCTTCCCATGTCAGAGGAATCACGTCCTCGTGATTCAATCGATGATACTTAAAGTTCTATCCTTAGATTTCGCGAGATCGGGGTGCATGGTCAAAGTGCTTATGCCAAAACTTACGCGTCTAAGTTTCTTATCTAATGAGGCTCACTGAATCTGAATAATACGGTGGATCACTTAATGGTCTAGGGAAAACGTACCAGTTACGCATTGCGGGCTGCCTCGGTTCCTACATAGAATACTCGAGCTCGGGGTGGACTGATATTGGGTACCTGGTTTGGGTTATTTCCTTCAATTGCTAAAGCTAGGTGCTGGTTACCCTGTGGTTGTCCCTGTGTTCCATGCAACCTAGGACAATTATTCCGGTAGTGATTCGGGCTGTTGCACTCGAAGCAAGTCCTTTGATTATTCCTCATGTTACCCACATTAGCCGGTGCTACCTGTGTTTTACACTGCTCCTTAAAATGGCCGTATCGATTGCAATTTGTACACAAGCGGCAGGGCTTGGTCTTCGGATGATGATAAGCACATTTAGCACACTTGGGATGTGTACCCGCATACTCTCTTTGTTCAGTACCAGTTGCCACAAAAACTCTTGCCCTTTTGTTGTCTGCTACCACGTCCATCTGCTTATTCGACCCACTCGCTTCCTTCCTCTTGTCACTGCTCTTCAAAGTACCATTTCTAACCATCTCGTCTGTCAGGGTTCCTGCCCTTAGTATTGCACTTTGTATTGTAGATGGCTCAGTCGTTTTCACAGTTCCACGGATTTCGGGGACAAGACCATATATGTACCTCGCGATTCTCTTGGACTCAGGGGTAACTAGATGAGGAACTAGTCTGGCTAACTCATGAAATCGGTCTATGTAGGCTGCGTGACCAGCCCCTATCATGGAGTGGTGATAAAGTTCGTCTTCCAGTTTTTGCATTTCATTATCCGGGCAATACTCCTCTTTCAATAACGTCTAAAATTCGTCCCATGTCATACCTGTAGCTTCTTCTCTGCCCCTAGCCTGTAGCTGTGTGTTCCACCATGTCAATGCCTTTCCTGATAGCAAGCAAGCAGCATACTTTACCCTCTGATGTGTGGCACAATTGCTGATGTCGATCACTGACTCTGTCTTCTCTACCCATCGAGTATACGCCAAAGCACCTCCTATACCATCAAACTCCACTGGTTTGCATGCCGAAAATTCCTTATATGTGCATCCAATTCTGTTGTTGTTGTTGGTGTTGGTGTTGTTGTTGTTGTTGTTGTTACTGCCAACTACATTGTTGGTGTCGCCATTCCCATTCCCGCGGTTTCCCGAGTTATTCATATGGTTTCCAACTTGTGTGACAATAGTGGGAAGCAAGATTTGAAGTTGTTGAGCGATGATGGCGGCAAAATCAGGGTTTCCGCCAGCGTTGTTGTCATTGTTACCCATGTCGCTACCGCCTTCTCTACCTCCACGCTCACCTGTCCTTCCACCCCTTTGCGCCGCACCACCTCGGCCAGTGCTGCGTGTTACCCTCTTTGGTGCCATGATCTCTGCAAGGGAAAGAACCGTTGAATTCCCAATGTCTATACTTAACGTCCTCAAACATAATACCACGCAACAAATTGGTTCCTAAGGTGTGCCCACACCGATCTACGTATGTGTGGTCGCATATGTCCACGTGGGTTGTGACGCATTTATAATTATGTTGGCCACCATAATTATAATTTCCTCATTTCACACGTGTACATACCACCAAGCATACATGTCTCGGCGATTGATGTTACTGAAATAGGTAGCCATTCTATCATCCGATTCTAAACCGATTCTAAACGGTGGAGGAGAAATAGGTAACTCATGAACTTGAGCTTGCTCGACTTCAAAGGTGGTGATCTCGCCTTTAAGAGGAACCTAGAAGATCACACACACAAAAAACTACAAACATAGATCTCTTGGATCTGAGGTTAGACTCTAGGGGAAAGTATGTTGGAAAGGGGTGAGAAACAATGAAGAAATGGCTCACTATTTATAGAGGAAAAATTCTATTCTTCCCGGGATCCCACGGATCCCTTCCACAAGGGATCCGTCTAGCGTAAAGCTAGGGATCCGTGGGACACTCCTCTTTACACATGGGTATTTTGGTTATGGGTCATGGGTCATGGGTTGATCCATGGGTTTTTAGCTAGATACAATGTATCTCTTGAGTGCAATGCACCTAGTCACATGGGTATGGGTCAAAACCATGGGTTATGGATATTATTCATATATGATATAAGCATGATGTCATGCAATGGGTTATGGGTCAAGCTCCATGGGTCATGGCCTTTGGGTTGTACCCAACTACATTCAATGTATTTGGTCAATGGGTTATGATACTTAAGTTTCTACCCATTTATATTACCCAATATACTACATACTAGTTATGTGTATATTTTACCCAAATATGTAAACACTAGTTGTTGTACATATGTAATATTAAATCATAAAAACAATTATACTTGTTTTAGTGTTTTATGTGAAAATGTGAATATGTTAGAAACTATTAGTTCAAACCATTTACGTATTTTATTTGTTTCGTTAAAATGATTTTACGTTTGTTATTGACAAAACATTAGAAGATCGTAAAATATAAATAAACATTTTTACGGCTTATTTGTATTAACAATCTCCCCCTTTTTGTTGATGACAAAACATAAAATTATTTTAAGGAAAAGCTAAAATTCATAAAAGTTTGAATTTGTAGTTTTTACTTTCTTCTCCCCCTTTTTGTCGAAACAAAAAGAGCTTCGAATGAAAACTAACACATTATTTTAAGAAAAACATGTGAAAGAAATAAAAAGAAGTAGAGAGCAAGTAACGGGAAAGGATCTCGTCTATACTCCCCCTTGACGAGTCCATCCCTATGTAAGGGCGTCAAGAGACTAATACTAAGCTAGTTTAATTGCAACTAAGTTTGCAAAAGATTTCGTCTATGTGACGAATGTGCTCCCCCTTGATGATTGCATTAATGCAAAGGGATGCCAAGAAATGTAATCCTAATATTGCAAGTAATTTGCAATGTATTGCTTTGACACAAAGCTCCCCTAGCTTTAGGGTGTCAAAGTCTTCAAGTATAAATTGAATAATTACAAAACAAAGGTTAGAAAGCAAGTATAATTCACAATTTCTTGCAAATGTGGTCCAAGTTAGTAGAAAAATAGTTTACTGTATCACGGATCCCACGGTTCCCTCCTAGTAGGGATACGTCTAGGCAAATTAAAGGGATCCGTCTGGCTGATGAATAAATTCAGCAAATGGTGGTATAACAAATAATGTTATCACCAAATGAGATATGAGTTATACAATGATGAGTGTCTAAATACTCATCATTTTTGTTCCTTCTACACTGCAAAAACAGTCAAAAACACTTTGAAAAGTCTCAAAAAGACAGAAAAAAATATTTACACTGTATTTTATGCAATAATTGTCAAAATCTAGTCCCTGGTTATTCAAAACATGTAATTTTCCATAAAAGGCCCTCAGGAATTTTTAAGTTGTCAAAATTAGCCTTATGAAACTCAGTTTTGCAAAATGGCAACTTTAGTCCCTGAAATTTCAAAGATTGACAGAATTTACCCCTCGACATTTTAAATTGGAAAATTAACATTTTTAGTCCTTTGGTAATTCTAACTTGTCAAAATTGGTCCTTGTAATACTTTTGGAAAATTGCAGTTTAGGTCCTTGGATTTTTGGTATTTTACAAAATTAGTCCTTGTGATTAACACTACTACCAAACCTGCCAAAATAAAATACCCAAAACAAAACATAAAACCCAACACAACACCAGCCCAAGCCCATTACCCTTTTTGACCCTTGGACCATGAACCTTGACCTACCCTTGACCCTGTCAAAACCCACGTGACCCCTCCCTTCTTGAACCCCCATACGTTAATACTCCCTACCCAGTCAAACTGGGTTTGACTCAAACAAACCCGCCCACCTTATTTTTCCCTCCTTCCCTCCAATACCACCATCTTCTTCAACCACCTACCTGCAAAACCACTCCATCACCATACCTCCAGCTCACAACCCCTCACCTTATCCCTTCCACCTCAACAACAAAACAAGAAGCATTAATTGCTTCTTCTTCCTTACAAGTCATCAGGTCCAATTGGCAAGAGTATTTTAGCGCCAAAAATCCATCAACAGCTAAAAGGAAGTCCACTCATCCAATGGCTCACATTATTGATGGGAAATGCTCAGAGAGGAGAGAGGAAGACTTTTGTTTAATAAATAGAAGGAAGGAGAAGCATAGACGGGATATCTAGTATAATTGTAGTTTATGTATTTCGTATAAATTAATTTCCAAATTTCCAATGTATTTTTAAGCTTCTAAGTTGTATCCTTAGCATTTTCAGTGTACTAGAAACCATTTTCAACCAGTTAATCAAAGTTCCATTTGCTTAATTCAGTTTATGTATTTTTACTTGAAAATCTCAAATCCAATTATAGTTGTTAAAAGTTATTGTTCAGTGTTTGTTTAAGCTCATTCAAGCTCATTCATAAGCTTCCTCAAGCTTTCAAGTCATTTGAAGCAATTTAATTTAAGAAACTCAAAAATACAAAAAAATAGGATAAATAGTTGAAAAATCAAAAATCAAGGAAAAAGAAACAAGAAAGCTGTAGCAGTGTTGAATATTGGATGGAAGCTGGTTTAGAACCTCATGGGAGGTAGTAGGATGGTCCTTGGTCTCTAGTTCATGGTTTTCAGCTTGGATGGCATTTTCTGGATTGGGTTAAGCAGCTGAGATGGAGTTGGATTTGGGTTAAGTTAGCACAATTTGGGGTTGAAATCAATAGGATAGTGGTTACTTGTGATTGGCAAGCCATTGTGGCTAGGAATTTTGTAAGTTTTTACTTATTATCTCAATTCTGTCAAATTGCATAAACTGTTTTAGCTTATATTTCAGTTGTAATTTCTGTTTAATTTAGCTGATATATTGTTGTTAGATCTGTTTCAGTGTTAATCAGTGATTAGATATTAGAATTTTCTACGTAGATTGCATAATTAGTTAGATAATCTAGTGTTTGGCATAAGTGTTCAGTTGGTAATCTTGAGGTCATTAGAGGTTGGGTTTGTTAAGGTTAGATTTATTTAGTTTTATAATAGTAAGCTCAGTCATCACTTTGCACCTTATTGCTCAAAAAAGTCAAAATTCACTTTAAACTGCCTCTAAATTCCATATCAGTTAGGTTTTAGTTATATAAGTTTGCATTTAGGATTATATTTGGTAAATATAGCTTATATCAGTCTCATTTCATCCTAAAATATCTGTGATAATCAGTAGGATTGAATCAAAACTCAATTTGGTCAAAATCTCAAAACCGTCTCAAAAAGTCAAAAGTGAAAACTACAGTTTTTGCAAAACTTTGTTGATTTTTCACAGGTTCATTTTTTATTCAAATTAGTTGAAATTCTGGGAAAATTAACTTTAGTTGGTCAAGTGTTTAAAAGTGATTTTTGTAGAATTTTTCGAAGCTTCTATAAGCTCTAAATCAGCTCTCATTTAAGCTCTTTTTGCCCTGTTCACACTCATCATAAACTGAGTGTGAAACAGGCCATTTGCAGATCTTGCACAGGCCTTGATTTTGATTATTAATATCTAAAATTTGGTTTAGTTGTAGAGTGGTTGGTAATCTTGAGGTTCTCATTTCTGGTTTTAAGTTTAGTGCACTAGGTTAGCTTATTTTTAAGCTACAAGTAAGGGTGTTTGGCTGTTTGGATTTCATAAGCCATATTAGTGTAATCCGCTCTTTAGAGGTTAAGACTAGTTGTAATTAGTTTCTTTCAGGTTATTTTAGCATACTTTAGCTTCTGCTTCCATTTAGTGATCATTAGTGCTTATTTGCTTATTTTAAGTGCTTATTTATAAGCACTTTTCACTACAGCCCACTTTTCTTTCACACTAGCATACGTTTTAGTATTTTTCCTAGATTTAGAATATTATTTTAAAATTTTCCTGAATTTTTCATAATTTTCTGGTTCAGTTTTTCTCATTTAATCTTAGTTTTTAATACCTTTTAGTCACTTTTAAATACAAATTAATCAGAAAAGCTTCAAAAAAATAATTTTTCATTTTTCTCAGATTAAGAAAAATATAAAAAGCCAAAAAAATATTTTTCCATAATTTTCTTAGTTAAAATAGTAATTTTTAGCAATTTAATTAGTTTTAAATAGTTCTAAATTCGTCGAAAATAGAAAAAAGTTCAGAAAAATACAAATTAAATTTTGAAAAATCTTTTTAGTTATTCTAGGATTTCTAAAAATAGTTTCATAATTTTCCCACTTATTTTCATAATTTTTGGTAATTTAGCTTTATTTTAAAAATTAGAAATTAGTTTTTAATTCAAATAAATTCAAGAAAAATCATAAAAAATAGTTTTAATTCTTAAATAGTTTTCAAATATCATTTTTAGTTTAAAAATAAATGTAAAATTCTGTAAACGTACGCGTTTTAGGTTTTAATCGTTAAACGATTTTAAATATAGAATTAAAATGACTTCAAAGTCTTGATTAGATTTAATTTCCTTAGTGTAATCAATCATAAACCCTTTCCTGTTCAATATTCACCCGATCACTACGCGTTTAGCTATTCAATCGCACAGCTCGTTGGGACTTAACGACCCGGGGAAACACTAAACTCTCCTGGATAATTGCATTGCGTTCTCAAGCTGTTTGACTTTTATGGTTGACCATTCACAAGTGGTTGATTAATAAAAGATAGACCGTTCGGAGCGAATCAAATTTTGGCGCCGCTGCCGGGGAGCTGTGCTAATAGTCTTACGTTTAGCAGATTAGTGATTTGAATATTCACTCCTTGTTCATACCATCTATATATATTTATATTTTCTTATAAAAATCCAAAAATCCAAAAACATCTTAAAACCATAAAACCCAAAAAGATTCTTCTTTCCCCATTTTCATAATTCCCTTGACTCTGAGATTTCTTAGTGTCAACTCTAGTGTATGCGCACTCGCTCTTTTAGGTCTGTGAGCCCATTTCGTGAGCTTGTCAGGATTCCAAGAAGGCGTATCCGTAGACGTTCTGCCCCATCAGTCGGATCTGAGATCCGGACTGCTCGCGCTACTTTCGTTATCATGACGGATGAACGTCCTATGTGCGAGCTTCTCCAAGCACCCATCGATGGGTATGGAGATGTTATTGTTATCCCAGCCATTGTGGCTGAAAATTTTGAACTCAAAACCGGGTTACTAAATCTTGTAACCTCAAGTCAATTCTATGGTTTTGAGAGGGATGATCCTCATGCTCATATTCGATGGTTTAACAAGGTTGCATCTACCATCAAATACAAGAATGTCCCTACCGATGCTGTCAAACTTCTTCTGTTCCCATTTTCCCTCGAGGGACAAGCCCGGATTTGGCTTGAAAAACAACCCCCTCAATCGATCGAAACATGGGAAGACCTGGTGAAGAAATTTGTGAACGAGTTCTATCCACCTTCTAAAACCACGAGTCTTAAAAACGAAATCATCAAGTTCACACAAAAGTTTGATGAATCCTTCAGTGAATCGTGGGATCGTTTTAAGGAGTTGCTCCGCAAATGTCCTCACCATGGTTTCTCCGAGTTGATGCAACTCGATACTTTCTATAATGGAGTGAGTCAATCTGATCAAGATTCTCTCAATTCCTCCGCTGGAGGAAATTTCTTGAGCAAAACTGTAAAAGAAGCTTTAGCGATAATTGAAAACAAGTCTAAAGTCCGCACTGCATGAAGCAAACCGGTTGTTTCCCAAGTCAGTGTTGGTCCTTCTGCTTCATCGCCCGTGAGTCAATCTAGCACCGATGCTAAGATTGACAAACTCACGGAAGCAATTCAAGCTTTGGTTCTCTCCAACCAAAAGAAAGTTTCTTTTCCACAAACTTCACCTCCTGCTGAAGTCAAGAAAGTGGAAGTATGTGTTACTTGCGGTGGCCCCATGCCTATTACAACTGTATGGCCACCGATGGTAACCCTTTTGAAGCAAACGCTGTGGGCGGGATTTCCAATTCAGGAGGCAACCAATACCGTGCTCCTATGGACCCGAACCACCGTCCTAACCACTACCCTGGACCACCCGGCTTCAACCAAAACCAAAACCGTAATCAAAATCAGAATAGAACGAACCAAGGTTTTCAAAACCAAGGTAATTTTAGTCAGAATAACGGTTTTCAAAATCAAAGTCAAAATTTCCAAAACCAAGGAAATTTTAATAGAAACCAAGGTCAGGGAAATTTCAACCCAGGGTATTTTCATGGCAATAATCAAGGAAATTTCCAAAGTCAAGGCCCTAATCCAAACAATAGAGGCCAGAATTTTCCTACACAAAATCAAGCCATTGTTCCAACTGGACCATCATCTGATGAGTTGTTGAAGCAATTCATGAAATCCCAAGAGGAAATGAATAGGTTGTTGGTAAGCCAGATTTCTGACATTAAGAAGTCTTTAAATGATCGACCCTCGGGCTCAGGTACTTTACCTAGCAACACGATCGCTAATCCGAGGGGCGATGCAAAGGCGATCACAACCAGAAGTGGTGCTTCATATGATGTACCCGCTATTCCTACTACCTCTTCTTCTTCTCTCCCGAAGGTAGTGGAAAGTGAACCTGAGGCGACAAAGGACCAAGTGCAACCCACTAGCTCACAGAGCACAGCACATGTCCATCCTCAAGTTGTCCCGAAACCCAAATCCAAACCAGGAGTTGTTTTTGAACCTCCAGTTGAAAACCCCAAATCCAAAACTTCTATTCCTTACCCATCACGTTTAAATGAGCAAAAGCTCCGCGAAAAAGCCAGTCATCAAATGGAAAAAAATTTTCAAATTTTTCAAGAACTACATTTTGACATAAGCTTTGCGGATGCTATCATGCTGATGCCCAAGTTTGCATCAACTCTCAAACACATGTTAAGCAACAAGGAAAAACTATTTGAAATGGCTAAAACTCCTCTAAACGAGAACTGCTCGGCAGTTCTGTTAAAGAAGCTTCCCGAGAAGCTTAGAGATCCTGGAAAATTTCTTCTACCTTGTGTTTTTCCAGGAATGATTGAATGCTTTGCCCTCGCCGATCTTTGTGCAAGCATCAATCTGATGCCTTATTCAGTATGGAAGAAACTTTCTATTCCAGAACTTATTCCTACCTGCATGACTCTTGAGCTTGCAGATCGTTCAATATCGCGTCCTCTTGGCATCGCCGAGGATGTATTCATGAAAGTAGGAAAGTTCCATTTTCCAGCTGACTTTGTGGTTGTTGATTTCGATGCCGATCATCGGGTTCCCCTCATTGTTGGACGAGGATTCCTGAGAACGGGCCGTGCTCTCATTGATGTATTTGAGCAAGAAATCACATTACGTGTGGGTAATGAAGCTGTCACCTTTAACCTTGATCAAACTTCGAGGTACTCCTCAAACGATGATGCTGAATCGGTTAATCGAATTGATGTAATTGATATTGCTTCAGAGGAGTACTCTCAAGAGTTTCTTGGTTATTTTCATAATTCTGTGAGTGGGGATCCCACCACATCTTCTCAACCAATTATTGCCGATTCTTCCCCCTCTCTTACTCCGTTTAAGGGAGGTGACTTCTTTTTAGAAGAGATCGATGAGTTTCTTGCTAATGATGAATCGATTCCGCCGGGAATTGATGATGGTGTTTATGATTCGGAGGGAGATATCCTTTATCTTGAGCAATTGTTAAATGAAGATCCATTACCGTCACTCCCTCCGAAGGAGATCACGATTTAAGAAATCAAATCCATACAAACATCTACTGAAGAATTTCCCGAGGTTGAACTTAAGGACCTACCTCCTCATCTTGAGTATGCATTCTTGGAGGGTGATGATAAATTACCCATCATAATTGCTAAGGACTTAACAGAGGAGGAGAAGACTGCTCTCATAAAGGTTTTGAAGTTGCACAAGCAAGCAATTGCTTGGAGACTCTCCGGCATCAAGGGTATTAACCCTGAATTTTGTACGCACAAGATTTTATTGGAGGATGATTTCAAACCAGCAGTCCAACATCAGAGAAGGGTGAATCCTAAGATTCATGAGGTTATCAAACAGGAGGTTCTCAAACTTCTTGATGCCGGTCTAATTTACCCAATCTCTGATAGTCCTTGGGTCAGTCCCATCCATTGTGTTCCAAAAAAAGGTGGCATAACTGTTGTCACAAATGAAGAAAACGAGTTAATTCCAACTCGATTGGTTACGGGATGGCGTGTGTGTATTGACTATCGCAAGTTAAACGAAGCCACCCGTAAAGACCATTTTCCTCTACCCTTCATGGATCAGATGCTTGAGAGACTAGTAGGAAACGAATACTATTGTTTCCTAGATGGTTTCTCGGGGTATTTTCAGATCCCCATTGATCCACAGGATCAAGAAAAGACCACATTCACCTGCCCATACGGAACTTTTGCCTACAGACGTATGCCTTTTGGCCTATGTAACGCTCCTGGCACGTTCCAACGATGTATGATGGCAATTTTCCACGACATGATCGGGGAAACAATGGAGGTGTTTATGGATGACTTCTCGATCATTGGGGACTCATTTCAAACATGTCTCTCCTATTTAGAAAAAATGCTCAAACGGTGTGAAGACACCAATCTTTGTCTAAACTGGGAAAAGAGCCATTTTATGGTCAAGGAAGGAATTGTCCTAGGCCATAAGATTTCAAAAAACGGGATTGAGGTTGACAAAGCGAAAGTGGATGTCATTGCCAAATTGCCTCATCCTACTACCGTCAAAGGTATTAGGAGTTTTTTAGGTCATG